>CM055853.1:26743362-27343362 GCA_029490765.1 Euthynnus affinis
ATTTAACACAGCTGACAGCGTCCTCTCCTCCACAGGGAGACGCAGGAGAAGCAGCATCTATCTATCTATCTATCTATCTATCTATCTATCTATCTATCTATCTATCTATATATGTAAACTACACAAACTACCTGCTTCTGCTATACTGTTATTGTTCACCTTGTTGCACAGCATGTTTTATTCTACACAGGAAGTGGAGCCGGCTCCTCTCACAGCCGCACGCTGCCATCTGTTTGGTGACATCTTCACAAACCGGCAGATTTATTTAGCGGATTTCCCAAACGAAAAAATGTAGTTGAGCGGAGCTGACCGACTCGGGTGATATGTAACGACTGGTTTCCTTCCCGCTGAGGTCCTGAGGTCATCCGTTTATACTATACCGGCTCATACATGCCGGCTCATTTTTTTGTTTAGTGACCCTTCAACTTGTTGCACTTTTTCCTTATCTGGCTAAAATATCCACTTACAGATTGCATATTTATTACCAGTTGTAAATCCTCCATTCAGCTCATTTCTGTTCAACTCAATGCGCTTTATTCACTCACACTGCACGAACAGTGGAAGCGCGTTTCTCTCTATCTCTCACCCCCATTTACTCTCTCTCTCTCTCTCTCTCTCTGTCTCTCTGCAGTAATTAGCTATTAGCTGAGTTTCTCTAAGCTGTGAACTATCTCATTGAAATGACAGAAACCCTCAATTACAGACATTACACACACTGACTGTGGCAGTTTAATGAAAGGGGAAGAGAGAGAGAGAGAGAGAGAGAGAGAGGATGTATGCTGCTCGTAGGCGTATGAAGATAAGATAAGGCACTTTATTGTCATTGTAGCGCCGCGTGAGACAACAACGCGACCAGATTACGACGCCACTCCTTGATACTAAAACCATATTAAAACAATTAAAAAAGAGGAGAGGAAAAAAAGTGCTATCTCTGATAAACAATTAGCAGCAGCAGAAGATGCAGTGAACAGTCTCAGTGATGTGTGTGTGTGTGTGTGTGTGTGTGTTGGAGGGGGGGAGGTAGGGGGAAGTGTCAGACCATGTTCAACAATTTGACAGCTTTGGGGGAGAAGCTGTTTTTCAGTCTTGTGGTGCGTGCATTGTTCTGTATCGCCTGCCGGAGGGGAGCGGTTTGAGGAGGAGGAGGAGGAGGTGGCGGGTTGGGGGTCACAGGCGACGTCGGAGGTCCTGGTAGATGCCAGCTGTGTTGATTTGAGCCATCTTGGTGACCCTCTGCAGAGCTTTCTGATCCCCTTCCCTCCCTGTATTTATGATACTCTCCACCGTGCACAAGTAGAAGTTCACGAGGAGCTTCTGCAGGTTGATAGCGGAGGTTCGTTTTGGCCCAGGACACATAAACACATGTCACACACAGGCTTATAATTAAAAACTCACTCACTGCACACACACACACACACACACACACACACACACACACATGAGGTCACAGCAGCAGGCATCAGCGAGAGAGGAAACAGCATAATCTTTGTAATCGAATTATTAAGCAGCTTTTTTTTTTTTTTGGTTTTATTTAGCATATTCATAACCCAGACTGCCGGCGCCACAGTCTCCAGCTAATTAACACGCGAGAAGACAACAGTCGCTTCGTCGTTTTGGGAGATCGGCGTCGTGATACAAATAAAAAGTCACCGTCTTTCCTCGCGGAACAGATGTTGCCTCGGTTACGACGACCAACAACAGGGAGCGAAACGATCAACTAAACAAAACAAAACAAAACAGTGTTATTGTGCATCATCTGGTTGACATGTAACAATAAGTTTCTATGGCGAGGGGGGAGGCTGAGCTCCCCGCGTGCCGTTCAGCGGCGGGGGAAGCGCTCGTTTTTTGGGGGGGAAGTGAAACCCTCAACCCGGCAGTTTTGGTGCCTCGCTCACATGCTGAGCTTTATGAATTACTGATCTGTTAACGGGGGGAAAGAAAAAAAAAAAAAACCCCGCCAGATAAATATCATCAGTCTGTGGCGTTTATGTTGGATCCCAGGAGTTATTCTCTGATGAAGTGCTGCAATTTCGTTTTTTTCGGAGGAAAAACCCTGCTCTCTCCCCGTCTACTTCAATTAGTCATTTACAATGTTTCCCACAATGCCTTTCAACACATGCCTTGATACCAGCCTTCCTGTGGATATACAAAAGGGACAATTATGTTTCTCATATGAGCTCAAATTTAAAAAAAAAAACAAGCACTTTGTCCTAATTCCATACTCATTTTAGTTTTTCATTCCTTTCTATATAAACTGTGAGAACGGCGCCATAAAGTCATGTTGACACTCGATAATCTGAACCAGACCAGCTTCCTTATTGTATCCTTGATTAATCTATTTATACCAGATCAACATGCAGCCTGAGTGCATTAGTCCTGTTAATGGATTATTGGACTGCCTGTAAACATCTTTCTGTTTGAACTGTTTGAAAGGGGCAGAGAACAGAATACAGCTTGTGCTAATAGGATAATATTGTACTCACAGCGTAAAAGGCTTCCAGGCAGCTGTAAATCCACTTTAATAATGATGTGAGCGGCGCTCGGCGGCTGCGACACACACACACAAGCTCGGAGTGCAAACACTCGCGCGTCTGCGTTTCCTCTGTGTTTATTATGTCAGTCAGGCGCTGAATCAGTCGGCATGAACGTCGGCGTGATTATTAGTGAGGTATGATAGGTAGGATACTACCTTTACAGACCAGTCAGACTAATAATTACTGGATTTGGTACCAATGTTAATCAGCCAGGTGTTCAGTTAGGCAGTGAGTTCAGCTGCTAGGTGGAAGGAACCATGTGATAAGTGACATAAGAAGTCCCACAAGACACACACAGTCACAAAACAGAAACGGACGATCAAAAAAACTGTTTGATTTCCTAGTTTATGCTGCGGTTTGTGCGGTACAGGTGAAGAAGAGGAAGAAGAAGGATGCAGGTGAAGAAGATGATGGTGGATCAGGGCCGGCTCTGACTATGTTTTAAATTGAAACCCTAAGAGGTTTAGATCAGAGACCCCAAAAAAGTAGGCCGGTAAGTGAGTAAGCAAATCGCCACAATGGTTCCTACAACCGAGATAAAGTCCTCCCAGTCCTCCAGAGAAAAAGGCGAGCAGGGGTCAAAGGTGTCGTTCATGATGGCGTCCTCTGAGGTAGCAGATGAAGTTTGGTGGCTGTTGTGCGAAAACTGACTGAACATTAAGGGTTTGGAAAATCAAATCAGATGAAAGTCTATGCAAGTTAATGGGGCAAAACGCAGAAAAAAACATTAACAAGGGAGAATTTTCCAAAAAACAAACACACTACCCACTTATTTGATGCCCTAGGCGACCGCCTATGCAGCCTATGCCACGGGTCAGCCCTGTGGTGGATAGACACGAGGACGGCAAGGACCAGAACACCTGATCGACTGGATAACCGTTTATGGTCAGGTGACTGTAGCTGTCATAACAATAAGGGTTAGGGTGGGCAGCAGGTTTGAACTGACTGGAACTTGGTCTGTTTCTGATCGGCTGTGACGCCTTAATCAAAACTCTAATCACTTAAAAAAGTGACGTCTCTGTGCCTCAAGTTGACAGAAATAAAGCAGCAACCTGGCATCTCAAGCAGATATCAGAGTCTAATAAGCAACATAAATAAATATTTCTCCCTTAAACGTTTCACCCAGAAGTCTGAGGTGAAGTTTGTTGAGAATCTTACTTGATGTAGGTGTTGGCGTTGCCTTCGGGGAAGACGTACGGGTGTTTCTTCCTGAAGACGTGACCCACTCTGCTGCAGGGTAAGATCTCCAGACTGCCGCCACACTGCCACACCCGGAAGGAGATCTCTGCAGCGCACACACACACACACACACACACACACACGGAGAAAACGATGACACATATTCAGAGATGAAGCTGTCTTAAGCTGTTTGTCTGTTACAGTGTCACATTTCATTACATCCCGTTCCTGCAATTTGGCTCAATTACAAAGAATAAAACTTTACAGTATCCACATGTCGCTCTTCATTTAGCTGTTAAACCTCCATCATTCAGTTTCTACGCCCACAGATTCTGTTTAGGTTTGTTGAGACATTAATCTTCGGGGTTTGTATTTTCTCAAAGGATTTGTAAAGAAATACGTTGAACCAACTTCCAACACTTGTTTCCAGTGACTTGTAATGAATGTCAGACAGCAGACAGTGAACTGTGATCACTGCCAGAATCATTTCAGCAGAGGAGAAAGGTCGACTGAAACTATGATGCAGCAGGTATAATAATGTTTTTGTTTATTCCAGCTGCAGTCATAAGACCTCAGGATCAGCTAAAAACATGCATTCAACAGCTAACATTCAATTTGTCTACAACAATATTATATATATTTATATATATTTTACAAAGGCTGTTTATTGCAGCTTCAATCTGCTGACAATTATGTTGTTCTTTGTTTTCAATATACAATTTATTTTCTTTTTATTCTATTTTTTTATTCTTGTAATTACAAAAATCAGAACAACAGAGTGGAATTAAAAACCAGAAACAATTAATTGATTCATAAATTAAGTCGGATGACAAAAAAAATAATAATTGGCACTCATTTTTTTAAGCTAAACAACAAACATTCTCCAGTTTCAGCTGTTTAAAAGTGACGATGCTGCACTTCTTTGTCATCTATGATCACTGACTTAACTTCATATCTTTATGTTTTGGACTGATGGATGGATAAAACAAAGAATACCTCGTATCCAACACCAGATTATAACAGCATTAATCTGCACATTATGAGATATATAAGTTGTGTTAACCAGGAAATGTTGCTTTTCTATATTCTCTAACATTTTTGTGAGTAGTTCTGCTGATTTGGCAACTTTTTTTTTTTTAAGGTTTAGTGAATTCATCTTTTTAAAATGAACTCGGAGAATGTTTTTCTTTTTTTTTTGTAAACATATCAGTTATTTTATCAGTTCCTGTCTCTCTCTGTGTGTGTAACCAGGCTCGTTGTTTATTTGAAGCTTTGTCTCCTCGTTAGTTTTTTTTTTTTTTATCCTGCACATCATTTCTAAGTGGGCCAAACCTCGCTGAATATTTGATGACCTGCTGACGCGGACTCTGATTTGTTTGTTTGATTTAGTGTGTGTGTGTCAGAGAGAGAGAATGTGTGTGTGTAGTAGTGTTGCACTGCATGTGTGTGTTCGTATGACCTGTTTACATTGTGCTCGTTTTCTGATGTGAGAACAGCAACACATAAAAGCTTCACTTCAGTTCACATCATTGTGTGTGTGTGACTGTGTGTGTGTAAGTGCCATTTAATTCACACAGTCGACGTCTGTGAGCTCGGAGAAGACAAAGATTGAAGAGTTTCCCCCCGCAAAGAAGGAGCCGCTGAGAACTTAAGAAAGTTTTATAGTGACTGTGAGGAGGAGGAGAGAGATGTAGAGAACGGAGAGCGATGGAAGTGAGAAACGAGAGCGTGGACTCGGTTTGATGAGGGAGAGGAGAGATGGAAGTAGAGATGAAACGGAGTACAAAGGAGAACGAGAAGTCAGTGAGATACTGAGATACTGACACGGAGAGACTGTGAGACTGACAGAAACATGACAGAGAGCAAATGAGTGTGTGTGTATGTGCATGTGTGTGTGTGTGTTTGAGTGTGAGTCAGAGACATGGAGGAAAAACAGTCTTTCATTGATTTGAGAGAAAAAGCAGCAGTACAGCAATCAGCAAACTGACTCCAACCCTCTATTACTGCACACACACACACACACACACACACACACACACGGTTCAGATGACTGGAGGCAGGTAGCAGCAGGAGAGCCAGATGTTGTTGCTGCTGGATGGATGTCAGACTGTACAGAAAGAAGAGTTCACCTTCGTTCAGCTGATATTAAAGGACCTTCGTGTTCCTGTCAGTTAACTAACCGCCTTCATCACGTCTCCCCCTTTTTCTGATTGGTCCAGCTGTTCGTGGACCGATCCCGCCCTTTCTTAGGGATCCATTTGACCTGGTGTCATGTTGACTGCAGACAGTGTGAAGTGTTTCTGGTGGATTATCAGGCTGACAAAGCGTAAAACTTTGACACCAGCTGATTCTGCATCCTACGTGGTTACTGTGGTTAAATACTGAATAAGTCACGAGTCGCTCCGGTGACTTAAGATGTTGACTATGAACCATAACCTGATTGGTTCAAATCTGACCAGGAGACTTTGTCGCATCTCTCTCTCTCCCTCGTTTCCTGTTATCTGTCTACTATCACCTTCTAATAAAGGCACAAAATTACTTGAAAATGAATTAAAAACGGCGGGATGTGTTGATATTTTTAACATGACACCCAACCCTTAACCAGTGCTTTGTTTTACTGTAGATGAAATACATGAAATATGCAGATATGCTTTGTTAATATAATAATGAATATAAACATTTCCTGTCATGCTGATAAATGCAACAGTAACATGACACCTCTCCAGAGTGGAATCAGCTAATTAAATGCTTTAAGTTGACAAATGTGATAAAGCGAAAAAAAAGAATATTCACTGCTTCCAGCTACTCAAATGTGAATATTTCTTGGTTTTTTAAGTGTTCTTATAAATTGAAAATCTTTGGACTTGGTTGGCTGGTTCACTATTACAGACGGACTCGAATTGATGAAATAAAAATATGATCACAAAAAAACTTTCTGACAAATCATCTACAATGAATGAATCATTCTCTGCAGCCCTACTAAGAACATGATCCATAAATCAGCAAAATATTCTGTTCTATTCTGGGAGTGAATATTTCATGACATGACATTGTTTTTTGAAATACGACAGATAAACAGCAGCAGCTGCAGTCGCCGTTTTGAACAGAACATGATAATCATGTCACACTGTTCACATGAAGGTTTTTCTCAATGAACTAATTTATATGTCATCACTCTGTCATAGCAGCTTGTAAACTTGTTCAAAGCCGTCTGAAAGGTGAAAAACTCATCTGCTAAGCTTCCTCCAAAAATGCTGGAAGTGAATAAACTGACCATCTCCATCATTTCTTCTCAGGTTACAGGATTCTTGGTCCTATGAACTTATCACTGAGACTCGACGGTGAGCCAGAAAGTGTTTGAAGTTGCTACACTAGTGTAAAACCTGGAAATATATAAATATATATTTCAAAGGAGCCTGAAGGAGTCGAGGTTGTTTGGGTCAGCTGCAGGTCCAGTATGGAGAGAAGAAACTGTCACTGCAACCAAGACTTATTTACACATCAGTGTTGTCTCTGTGGTGACGTGTTTATATTTTTCTTTACTAAATATATGTCAGTAAAGCAGCACTTTTACACCACTAACTTAAATCACTGCAATGTTTTTTTTTTTACCGTCTCTCTCTGGCAGGATGATGATGATAATGAAAACATACTGTCAGAATATCAGAGTTGCAGTTGAAGCCAAAAAAACGATAAATTACAGCTCTCCATATGTTCGCGGCTCTGGATTTTTTGGCTCAGAAAAACAGTTTGCATCACTCTGAATGCACAACAAGTTAAATGTAATTCTGCTGTAATCCTCCAACATCTGCAACGTGAGACTTTTATTGTCCGGAGAGAAGAAGAAGAAGAAGGTAGAGAAGAAGTAGAGAGAGAGAAGTTTAAATCCATTGATTTGTTTTTTTTTCTGGATGACTCACCAAAGTTCTCCCCGCCCCAGATGTCCATGGCGGTGTCGTATTTGCCGAGGTGATTGAACCAGGACCTGTCAATCACAAAGAGCCCGCCCGCAATGATGGGAGTCCTGCAAAGAGAGAGAGAGAGAGAGAGAGATGCTGTATTGAATCATTTCTATGTTCTTCCTCATTATTCTAATCTAAACTGAGTCTAATCCTGTGCTGCCAGATTTAAGTCTGATCACGCTCGCAGGTCTGAAGAAGATCCAGTGATGATGACGATGATGATGAGACCTTTAGAAATCATCAGGGAACTGTCTAATTGGCTGTGAGTTGAAAATAATCTCACATCTCCTGGTTAGCAGCCACTTTATTGATCTGACATGTAGGTCTGAAACTAATCTCCTCTCATCTAATCTAATCCAAAAGTAAAGATACTCTACTACTACTTCAGATGCTTTATGTATTTTCTGAAATAGAAATGAGCCTGTTGGTTTGCTGCCACACACACACACACACATGCACACACACACACACACAGGCTGAATCATGATCTGAAGGCCGGCATGCATCATCTAATACCTTCTGTTGATTAATGATTATCCTGCTGCACAGCCTGCAAATAGCATTCTGTGTGTGTGTGTGTGTGTGTGTGTGAGTGAGCCTGAATGTACTGTATGTATTGTATGCGTCCTTGTGTGTCCACAGGAATGCACATATGTGTGTGTGTGCATGTAAAAGCATGTGCTTGTGTTACTGTTGTGTGTGTGTGGACCATATATGTGACTGTTGTGTTGGTTTGCTGTGTGTGTGTGTTAGTGTGTGTGTGTGTGTGTGTGTGTGTGTGTGTGTGTGTGTATACTTGTATTAATGGGAGCAAACTGAGGAAATTAAACAGCATGAAATAACTTGGCAAATAAATGAAATGAGACAAAGCTGCAGTGTGTGTGTGTGTGTGTGTGTGTGTGTGTGCTCTTGTTCTTATACCTTTGTGAGGACTGAGTTTGAAACCTTGACGGTGAAGACATTTTGTCTGCTCCTTATTTAATCAACACTCGCTTTTTTGGGGCGGGAGGATTGTTTTATGTAATGGTGACATGATTTTTACAATTCTGGAAAGTTAACACAGTCACAGACGTTTTATCTTCTTCCTCTACAATCAATGCGGTAAACAGCAGATTCATGTAACACAGTTATTAACCAGTTTGAGCTCGTACATATCTGACTGGCCTATTCAGTGTCATGCCTGGATGACATCACTTTTCCTTTCGGCCACGTCTATTTTTCTCTGGAGCCTCTGCATCAAGGCTCTGCTCTATCCACTCAGTGCTTTCATTGCAATAAAAGAAGAAGCTACATCTTTTAACACAGTGCTAGTTTAGCCCTTAGCAGCACTGGAAGCTCAAAAAGTAGATTTCCTCGTGTGTTATACTCTTAATTTGAAGGTATTTGTCATGTAAGTGGGTATTTCAGGTTTATTCTACTTTATACTTCTACTCCACTACAGTGATAGTTACTAGTTATGCACAGTGATGCATTATGTCTATGAGGGTCCTCACAAGTATAGTGTATAAATGTGTGTGTATTCCCAGACAGACACAGTGACTCAGTCCAGCCTCCGCAGGTTGACAGAAGCAGCACAGTGACACCCAGATAGAGACAGACCATCATAATAAACAAGCTGAACTCCATGTCTCTACTCGTATCTCCATAACACACACACACACACACACACACACACACACACACACACACACACACACACACACACACACACACACAGCACCACCACTTGTTCATCTGTGAGAGTTTAACACTCTGCCTCCTCTAAAAAAACAAGTCAGACAGTCACAAGTTGGCACAGGAATAAATCTGTGTTTCTGCCACCAAGCTCTGACTTATGAAGAAGGCACAGAGCCAAAGTTTATTATTTATAACTGTGTGTGTGTGTGTGTGTGTGTGTGTGTGTGTGTGTGTGTCTGTTTGGGTCTGTGGCTCCTCTCCCTCCCCTTTGTTTGTTTGTTCATCTCTCCGAAGCAAATGCTCTGTCAGGCATCGATGATCCGCTTTTGTGTAAACTCTGCAAAGAATGACGTGTGTGACCTCGGCCCAGCAGGGGGCGCTGCGGCGATGCCAGGTCGGAGCCGGGCTGACACATTTGTTATTATTGATTTGATGTTGTGCAGGGAGGGATCTGCGTCATTTTAACAAGTGGGACGTTAACACAGAACTGAACAATTAACCAACACGACCACAGAACATGTGATCAGGTATGTATAGTATTTATTTGTTTCTCAGGATTTGCTGCATGTAAATAATGTGGATCTTATATCTTTTTCTGGATTGTAAACATATTTGAGCGCATGTTTTATTATGACATAACTAATGGTGAGGTTCACCCACACCATGTAGAGTCAGGTGAGGTCTATATATGGACTTATTTGGTCACATGTTGGGTAAATGATGAAGATTGTAATGTTGAAACTTCATAGTTATGGTTACTGTAGACATTCAGGCAACAAGTTATTCACTCTGAATATTGAGAAAACCAAATATTTATATAGTGTAGATGGATAAAAGATAAAAATATGTAGATCAGTTTAAACACTAGACTCCACTCTTACATTAAAAGTCATATTAAAAAGATGTGCCATGTGTTGAAACATAACTAAACTAACTTTAGACATATTAGGAGTTTGTTAACAGTTGAAGCCTCTGAGCCTTTTTTTTATTATTTTCATTACATGTTGGTTTCAGGCAAACAACCAATTAAGTCACGTCATAACCGAGCCCTAAAAGTCCTGGACAGGAAATCACGACAGTATCATTATTGTTGATGTACTTGTAGTTTTGTATTCAGATGTCCTTTTAGTGCATAAGATAAATCCATAATGCCGCCGCTCCTCCACCGCCGCAGAGCTTTGTGCAGCTTCGTTGTTGAGCAACATGAGCAGAGCTTCAAGGTCTGATTCAAGGGGGGGGAGAATGAAGCGTCGCTAAGAGCAGCGAGGAGCGTCGAGACTCACTGCATTTGCACAATCTGCTTTTTTCTTTTAAAGCCATTAAAAGAAAGAAATAAGCTGCTTGTCAATCTGAGAACCTGCACAGATTTCCATATTTTCTCTCATGAAGTTATAAAAATGGATTTTAAGTAACCGTCTTGTCAGCATTAAGGTGACATTCTGATGACCTGTTTTAATAACTTTGGATATACGTATGCAATATTTTGATGATTGTATTCTGTACTTCTATAAAGTGTGTTAGTGTGTGTGTGTGTGTGTGTGGAGATAATAGGTTTTACTGTTTCTGTTCACCTGCCCAGAGACTACAGATGGAAATTGGCTTGTAAGTAAATCTAGTACAAAACATCTTTTCTCTTTGTTTGGGATTAATGTGTTTTGTAAATGGTCCCTGATATAAATACATTTAATTAACTAATTAACTACATTGGTCCATCAACTATAGTTCAACTTATTTTCAGTTTGCTGCTGTCCAGACGAGCATCACGCTGCCTTTCTGACACTGATTTATGTTCAGTTGATAAAGTCTATAGCTGAATAAAAATAATAAAATTATAGGGTTTTTTTGACAGTATCTTGTGTAGATTCTTCTTTGTTTCTAGAACAATCTAAGGAGAGATAACAGCTTGTGTGCAAGACATAAAAAATAAATCATTGTTCAGGACTTTGGGGGCTTGATAAGAAACCAAAAGGTAGAAGCCTGATAAGACGAAGACGAGAGTTCAGCAGCTCATGAACAGTGAAAACAACCGAAAGAAAAAGGATAAAACATGTTGCAGCTTATGTTTTGCTTTTCTTAATATACAGAAGTGTTAGACTTGTTACAAACAAAACCTGGAGGTAGCTGTTTGGATAAATTAGAGAATATAAAGAAGTTTATGTGAGTAAATTAAGTAAACCTTTATTGGTCAACAAATAACATTACATGAAACCACAGAACCTTTAAATATTGAATGAAACTTCTGAAACAGTTCTTGTAGCATTTATCTCATCTGATATTTACATTTTATGTAGAGAAATATATTGAGGATATGTTTTCCGATCACCTGCAATTGTTTTCTAAGTCTAATAGTTAAGACTAAATAAAAAAGATTTCAATAAATATAGAGTATATATAGAGAGTAGGGATGTGCAGAGGACCCAGTATCTGTATTTGTATCTGTATTTGTTGAGGCAGCAAAAGAGGCTTAAAAATCCTGTTTTTGTTTTTATTACACTGTTAATTTTAGAATATTAAAGCTGTATCTCTGGGAGTGATATCCAAATTAGGAAATATGCATCATGCGGCAGGTGGATGTCACTCCCTGGTTAATACCTGCTGATAGATGTAACAGTGGAGCAGAGGAGAGACACTGAGATAGCGATGTAACCATCCTACGTGCTGGTATTTGACACGGTTTATTTTCCTTCCTGAAAACAAATAATTTTTAAAATATTTGTATGAAACAAATATTTGTTATTTGCCAAATAACGTATTTGTATTTGGGCACACCCCTAACAGAGGGAGAAGGATATTTTTTGTCTATTTAGAAACACTACAGTCTAAGTAGTCTAGACAAAATATAGTTTTCCTCTCTATGGACAGTGCAACATTGGCTGCATACACACACACACACACACACACACATGCACACACACACACACACACACACACTCACTCACAGACAGAAACATTTAGCAGCAATTAAAACTCTCAACTCAAGCTTGAAAAATGGAAAGTGAGGATCAGGGTTAGACGCCCACATCAAACTTTTCCTGGCAAGTCTTTTTGTATTTATTTATTAAACTTTCAGAACAGGGAAAACTTCTTCTGCATACAGTAAATATTTGGCGAAGGTGGACGTTTACATGCCAGAAACCAGCATGAGGTTTAAGATTTTGAACGGAAAACAACATCTAATTTTAATTGTGTCCATCTTTTCCCGCCTCTCTGTTTCCTCACATGTTTCTATCTCTCTCTCTCCTTCTTCTGTCCTCTCCTGTGTGTTTTTTGGTCTACACTCTCTGCTATACGTCTGTATGTTAATGTGCGTTGTGCTGTATGTGTTTGTGTGTGTCGGCGTGTTACTTGATAGGCTGAGTAGGGTCGGTCCGGCGAGCTCTCTGCTCTGGCGACAGCTGCTCCCACTTAAAGTGGAGACTCCAATCAAAACCTGAGAGATAAAAAGAGGTACAAGAGATACAAATATAAACTATATACATACTGTATACATGATATCATATATAGAGAGAACATTTTACATTACAGAGGCCTCACTAAACTAAAAACGAGGAATAGATGCTCCAAAAACAAAGATTTATTGAGTAAAACCTTCATCAGGTAATATTCAGCATGTGACCAAGATGATCCATATATATACTTCACCTGATTTGACCCAGATATGGATCCCACACACTAACAGTCACTGGGTTAAAATCACTGGGCTAAAATTCAACCCAGTTTGGGTCAATATAGCATCAATACGACTACTGAGGTTAACTTTAGTGATCTGTTACTCTGACCCAGTGTTACACACAAGCTTTAACTAAAACCTGTAACAAATGTATTGTTTCTTGTGCAAAACAATGCGCTTATGACACTTGAAAGACAAACCAGGTATTAACAATCAATAACAAATTGTGACATGTTTACTTAAAAAGAGTCGAGTAGATTATAACAAGCTTTAGATAGAAAATAACACTAAAACAACTGTGTGTCTTGAGAGGCTTTCTGGGTAACATTAACCTGTACTGTGTTGGTGCTTTATTGACCCAAACTGGGTAAAAATTGAACTTTTAGTGTGCAGGTCAATCAATTACATCAATTACATTAACATATGAGCCACACATCATGCTATTTGGGAGCAATCTTGAGATAGTCCGTTGCATCTCTGTGTTTTTGCATTTGTATTCAATATTTTTGTCAATAAAGCATCAGTTTCTGTATGTGTGTATGTACGTGTGTGTGTGTGTGTGTGTGTGTGTGTGTGTGTGTGTGTGTGTGCATGTGGCTTGTGTAGGTGTGTGTGTTTGCTGATATGGCAGTCCAGCAAGCCAAGGAGTTGCTGCCACAGCATTTCCATCCCCCATTTAAGTGTGTGTAAGTGTGTGTGTGTGTGTGTGTGTGTCTATACACATCAACATGCTTGAGTCTGTCCGTATGTCTCAATGTGTGTGTGTGTGTGTGTGTGTGTGTGAGAGAGAGAAAAGGCCGTGGACAGGGCTATTATCAGCATTGATTGGTGGATTGCTGTTACCAACAGGAGAAGATTGGACTAAGACAGGCTAATGGAAAGAGAGAGGGACTATGAAGCTCTTAGAAGAGATTGGCTTTAGAAAAAGTGAGAGATGACAGAGGGAGACGGAGTGGAGAACACGGTTGTGTATTGTTCTGACGTATTATCAGGCCGTTTGACTTCAGCTTGTCTGAAACTGCAGAATCGTGTCGAGCAAAAAGGGAAAAAAAAACAGCCTTAGATTCTCTGTTCTACATTGTTGATCTGTGATAATCAGCGCATTAAAAAGTTAATTACTGATGTATCCACACAGCCTTCATTCTCTGCTTTCACTGCAATTAGTGATTTCCTGGTTTCAGGTTTCCCAAACTGCATTTCAGTAACACACTCTCTGACGTACGAGACATCTGATAGCAGCCATCAGTCTGGGATATGATGGAGGAGTCTGGACTGGCTGATATCCAACATTAAACAAACACATTTTGACATTTTTTTGTAACTTTCTACTGAGCTGCAAAGTGTGAAGAGTTATTTTTGGCATCCAGGGGTTTGTAAGTAAACGTCTGCTGGTTGAATCATCAGCACAATAGATGAATGAATAGAATCAATCTGGTTCTTTCATAAAAAAAGAAACATCCAATCAACAAGCTTGAAATTCTGTTGAGTGCTCAGCTAATAGTCTAATAACATAATAAAGCATTCTGCCTTTTAAGTCAATTCACTTTTATACTCTGAATTACATTTTGGATGAATTCTGCAACCATGGTACAGTCTTTCATTCCTAACTATTCAGAATTCAGAAGATGTTTTCTTTAGCAATGACCTCTAAGGCTTGTGGGTGTTGTAGTATTTTCAACTCTCGGTCACACCAATATTTGAAAGTGATGTCCATGACATAAACATATAGGATCATTAAACAATGCAAGAGACAACAGTTGCTCAGGGACTCTGTGAATATCATTAAAGGAAAACTTTAAAGAAAAATGAAAAGCAGGGGAACATATTTCCAGAAACAATGAATGTGAGCAGAGTTTCTAAACATCAGCAGTTACAGTGGAGCACTAAAGCCACACAACGGTATATTGTACAAATGTTTTTAATATCCACCTGATATAAGATTGTATTTGAGGGAAAAACTCCTCATAATACCACTGAGCTCCAACACGATGCCAATAAACACCTTTAGTCATGAAACTAATACCTCTAAAGTGTTAAAACCTTGTCAAAACCTGTATATTGCAGTTTGCTGACATTGAGAACAGGTTCATGAACTCATCATGAAGCTTCTTCATAAAGCGGGAACCCTCTGGGGTTACTGTCTGTCATCAAATGATGCCCTGAGGGTGCCTCAGAGATATTTTTATATGAGAGTGTAGATGGAGGAAAATGTTTTTTTTTACCTCCACGGAGATCGGCAGAGGCCGCCACATAGGCGAATGTGTCCATGTTGATGATGTCGATGACGGGGCTGACCACACGGGTCGGATCCTGGATACACACAAAAACACAGACGCACATTAATGTTAGGGGTTAGGACGGAAAAGCAAATAAAAAAAGAGAAGGACAACACCCTGGGAGGAGAAATAAAGGAAGAGATTAAAAAACAGAGAAAATGACCAAGTGGGTGAACGAGTTCCTGTGGGTAGATCATCAAATTCCTCTGCAATAAATGAGATTTTCAGTCCAGTGTGTGTGCACGTGTGTGTGAAAGAGACTGTATATTCCAAGGTCGTTATATTACACCACATTAAAAGGAGTTTCAGTCATTCAGCACCAATCATGCACACAGCACATTTAGTGAGGTGAGAGTGACCTCTACCTCTCTTCACTTCCATTCAATTCCATTTTATTCACTTTAATGGCATTAATGTCCGACTGTTAAGCCGTATGAAAATAAGACATACTGAAAAGTCTTCCAAATGAAAGGAGGATTCACCGTGAATGAGCAGAAAAATGAATACAGTGGGTACAGAGATTTAATGTGCATAAAAATACATGACACTGACATGTTTGAATTAACTGCTATAGCCACAAAGCATGTGAACCAGCTGAATACCTGTATTTAACATGCTTGTAGAACATGAAATAATGGTGCAGAACAACTATGAAGTATTTCATATATGTGACTGATAAAGAACAGACACTCTGCCTCTGCAACGTTTCCATCGGATAAATGAAACAGCAACGGAGCTGCAACTGAGACAGAACACATCCAAAATGGTTCCTGTGGACTTTAGGAGTTACGCTTCCATTGGATGAAACTAGCATCTGTCTTACAAAAGGAACGTCCATGATCACTATGTCTGCAGGTTTAGTTTAGGCTAACATAGTGTAGTGTAAGATTTTTAAGTCGAATATCTCCGCACCTGAGAAAGAAATCAGTTAGTTAGTGATTGGGAATAAGAGATTGCATGAGGTACTATTATATTACCATTACATTACCATCCCTGTGAAATCCTATCTGGTATCACAGAGTCTAAAGTTTGTTGTGCGTCTATTTTCCTGTTGATGTTGTTCCTCTAACATTTTCTGGGTTGCTCTTCTTTGCAGATGATGCACTTTTCTCTTGGAACAAACAAGTTGTCAGCAGCCGATTCAACTCTTCAGTTTATATCATGTGTTGCAAATGATTACTCTAGAACAATTATTATAATAAACAATCATTTTTACAGGTCTGCTTATGTACAGGTTAGACATGTTGATTTGTGGGTTTTAGTGGTGTTGGTAGGCGTAGATGTTTCCCTCTGCCTCCAGACTGACTCCATCTCCAAACTTAACAACATTCATGTCATTTATTTCTTTAATTTATTACAGCAAAACATGCAAGTATGAATTTAACTCCTTGGTGTCTGCATATATTACTATTTACAAGAACGAACCCCACCAGTGAGTTCAGGTTTAAGAGGATGATGCGTTAACTGGAAAACATTTTAAATAAGTAGATACAGTACTATTGACTCCTAAAACTAAAGAGAAGTTCACATATTTATCATGACTTACACATGAGACAAAATGAACAGGTTATATTATTTCTTCCATAAGGTCATAAGACTCTTATGGATTTGGTTTAGTAATTCCACCCTAAACCCTTTTTAAAAGTGAGAACTGGCAAACTGTCTGCACTTGATTTCCTTCATATTTCTACCTTGATGGCACCATTGGCTCTTTCCAAGGATAAAAGTACAACACACACACACACACACATACACACACACAGACACATAAGCATGCCAGACTTGGACTCCCTGTTAAATCATGGAGTGTCCCTCTATTAGTTTGGTCAAACGGCTGGATGCGTCTTCAGCCAGTGATATTACAGAGCAGGTGGAGCGGTTCTGGACCATTAGCTGCAGGGTCAGTGCAAGGGGACGCGGACTGCATCCCTCTACAGCTCCAGCCACATTACAAAGCACTGCGTCTGCTTTAATAGCTGTTAGGGTAATGACACTGTGCAGCACTCAGGGTGAAGCATTCGCGACATTACTGTTGTAATTGGATGAGCGTTACTTTCAAATCGCTCGGGAGCTGTTTCTTAATTTCAGCCATTTCCTCTTCTCTCTCTCTTTTTTTTTTTTTCTCCACCTGATTTGAACATTTGGAACGAGAACATTTGACGACCGAGCTGAGAGGAAACTGACCCCAAACATCCTGTATCATCATCATCATCCTTCATTGCTCTGTCCTGCATCAGAGCTGGATTTCTGCTACTCATTCCTGAATATTATGCAGTATGATAACAATAGAGGATTATACAATACAAGCTTTTCAGTTTAAACTGATAGTACGTAACGCTGCTGTCTTGATTTTGGCTTTCGCTGTTACATATGAAAACTGAACCCACCATCCCAATAAAAGAAAAACACCATTTTCACTTAACTTGTGCACCTTTTTTTTATCTTTTGGCAATCTTTTTTTTTTTAATCTTAGAAAGGTAGTGTCAGTGTTTACTGTAGTTTTGGCTCATGGAAGCTCTCTGGGCACACCTCCTAAGCTAACCCCTATTAGTCTGTTTTCTCTTTCCACTCTTTTGGCACTATTTTCTTTGTTAAGCCCTGGTGGTTTTGCTACTCGGGGTAAATATCCCTGCTGTATCAGTGTTAAAACAAGAAACAACCAGGAAAAACATCATCGTATATTGATCATACACCTGAAATCACTCTCTGATTCTTCAGTTATGGCTAAATTATCCCACAATACAACATAAAAGTATATCCATTTTTGATCATATGACATCAAAAGTAGACTTATAGAATCAATCATCAGTAGAGAAAAGCACAAGAAAGCTGCAGGATTTCTTTTTTCTCTGACAATAAAACAAACACGAGATAGTTATCTGTTATGAATAATGAAACAATGGTTGGTTTGTTAACAAGTCTTCGCCACAGAAGTGCTGTCAAAGCCTCGTGGGAGCTGTCAAGAATATCCTGCTGCTGGTGTGATAGTAAACACACACAAGTGTAGCTCAAAATATGGACAGAAAAAAGTATAAAGTTTTAATGAATAATGTGAGAAAACACGTGCAGCTGTGAAAACAAGTGGAACAGCAGCTAACCCGGCTGAGCTTGAGCTCTCTATATCAACCAGACAGACAATTATTTTGAGGGGGAATAGAACTTCACAGCGGTCTCAAGTTCTGCCCGTGTGTGTGTGTGTGTTTACCTGGATCAATAGCTCATACATTTAAATCTAAATATATGACTATAAAGCGACTGGACAGACAGTGACGGATGGCTCACACACACAGTCGGGCCGTGCGTATGAATATGGATGATGTCGGGAATGGAGAGCAGAAACACATCGGGCTCTGTGGTGGTTTTACTTATTGATCGCCGCGCTGTAGATGGAGATCAAAGGTCTTTATTATCAGCAAAAACAACTGTTGACTTGATGCATTGGAGAACAGACGGACAGGTGAGGAAAGGAGGAGGAGGAGGGGGGGGGGGGGGTGAGAGAGATGGAGGAAGATGAGAGGAGACAAGGAGAGGTGGAGGGAGGGGATATTTGAGAGGAGAGGAGTCAAACAAAGTGATAAAAAAAGAAGAGGAATGAGGTCGAGGAGGTGAGAGAAGATGTTTGGAAGAAGAGAATAAAAAGTGTAAAGAGAGTAAAACATGAGAGGAATCAAATAAGAAGGAGATGAGAGCAGAAAACAGGAGGCGTAAGGAGAGGGAGAAGAGAAATGATGAGGAGGTACCGACTGTAGAAAAACCAAATTAAAGGTTAAATAATGAGAAAAAGATGTGGAGGACAGAGGTGAGAGGGCAAGAGCAAATACGAGAGGAGAGAGAATATAGAGATACGTATGAGTGGTGTGACAGGAGAGAAGAGAAGAAGATGAAGGATGAGGTGTGAGGAGAGAGAGATGTGATGATGAGAAAAGAAGAGAGAGAAGAAGAGAAGAGATGAGGAGGACAAAACAGGAAGAGAAGGTGAGGTCAGGAGAGAGAAGAAGGAGACGGTGATAAAGGGAGACAAGGTGAGAAAAGGGAGGACAAAGTGACAAGTGCTACAAAAGTGACATGAGGAGGAGGAGGAGGAGGAGGAGGAGAGGAAGAGGAGGAGACAGACAAAGGGGAGCAGGTTGTAGGGGGGGGGGGGGTGAAGGAGAGAGTGCAGCACTTATTTTTTAATGAGAGGCAATCAGACCGACGGCAATTTTCTCCCATGGTGCTATTTCACCTCGACCACTGGAGTTATCATACACACACACACACACACACACACACACACACACACAGACAGACTTTTGAAGTGCAGTAAAGTGCTCGATATTTTTGAAGTGGCCTTGCTGAAGTTTAGTGACACTCATGATCTCATTCACACACACTCACACACACAGAGCAACGATTTGAGTTGTGTGTTTTTTGTTCTCTACCTGTTTGATCCTCTGCAGGAGGGGAGGCAGCCAGTCCTTGTTAACCTCACAGTGGCTGTCCAGGAAGGTGAGGACTCCCGCCCTCGCAGCGTCGGCCCCTCGCACTCTGGATCTGATCAGACCTGATGCAAAAAAAAAAAAAAAAAAAAACACACGTAAGTCATTTTTGAAACGCCTGATACAGCAACTCGTCGTCTCTGTTTACACACACACGGCCTCTGCTCGGTCAGGTCTGGCTTCTCATTCTGTTTGTATCCAAATGATCTTGACCTCCGCACACAAAACCCTCTACAGTAACAGTCCTGAGTCCTTCCTCGTCATTTCCCAACCAATCAGCTGTCAGAAAAGCCTCTGTACACATCAGACTCTTCAGAGTGTTAGCAGGTGTTACTAATGACATTAACGATGAGTTTGTTCTATTCAAATGTCCCGGCAACCGTGTGACAGCGATGCCGCATTCACATCATATCACAGTTACTGTAATTAGCAGTTTCCTTCTCAGTCATGATGGATTTTTTTCTGAAAGCCGTCATGTATCCGACTTGGCACGTTCTATATGGAAGTGCCTGAAAACCAAGCAAACATGGACGCCTCACGTCACAACACACCTGCGACGTGTCAAAATGTCTTTCAAGAAAAAAAAAAAAAAGCCGAAAAAAGCTGATTTACAGTATATTGTCACACAGGAAGTGCAGAAACACTTGTTTACGGTCCAGTGTCATTAGAAGTGGCTGCAGTTCCACTTTCTGACCATCTGACCAGTGTGGCGCTATTGAGCAACTAGTTAAAATACTTTCTCTAAATCGCATTATTAACAAATACAAATAATATTTAAACAAATCTTTTGCAAAGAGATAAACAAATGTAATTATTAATATGTAAATACTACTACCATTAATAATCATTATAATAATAACAAAATAATTTTATGATTTAAGGTTTTCTGACAGATTGATTTGATCTTTGTGACTCATGAATACATACGTTCATACATACTTTAACTTCCATACTGTCAGCATCCATACAGTGCAGGCGCTCGGATTCAGCTGATATTGAACATAAAGCCTCGGAGCACGTCACAGCTACTCGGCTAAATTGAAATCCTCCACTTTGCCCGCTGAAATTGATTCTTTTCAGGGCGGCAGATCGGATAAGACAGTATATATTCAACTTTCATGCTCATGAGCTGTGACTATCAGTTACACACACACATACAAACAAACCGCTCCACCCTCACACACACAAACACACACACACATGCTTTCATCCAAAGCAGCCTCACATCAGCAGAAAGACAGAATATTTTTAGGCGTGGAGGCGGGAATGGAACCTTTAACCTTGGCGGTGTTAGTGCCTTGCTCTGCCTATTGACATCCTCTCTCTCTCTCTCACTCTCTCAGTCAGTCAGCAAAGGGGAAAATCGATGCAGGGCTCTTAGAGGCCCTGTCAGACATGGACACAACCTTTTAACAGCCCCATCACACTCTGCATGTGTGTGTGTGTGTGTGTTACAGGAAAGGTTTGTGTGTGTGTGTCAGATTTTCAAAGGAAAGAGAGAAAGTGAGTGAAGGTTAGTGTTTGGGAGAGAAAATGTGTGTCGGCTGATTGTGGTTGTGTTTTAGAAAGACAGAGAAACAGTGTGTGTGTGTGTGTGTGTGCGTGTGTGTGTGTGTAAATGAGCCTGTTAGAGAGGCCTCCCTGATGGAGGCCAGTGTTCTCTTCTATTTGTACTAAATGGTCTAATCAATACTCCCTGACATGGAGACATAGTGTGTGTGTGTGTGTGTGCTCTTTTGAATACGTGTGTATTCATGTGCAAGGCTGAATGCACAACGCTGCGTATGAGTGTGTGTGTGTGTGTTATTGTGCGCGGTGGGTCCATTTGTGCGTGTGTGTGTCGGTGACATTGTACTGGGGGCCGTGAAGTTTCACGCGGCGCTGTTAGACTGAGGCTCAGCCAATTAAAAATCCCATTTCATCCTCAATAAGGCTTTATTTTCTGGATGGATGGACACACGCACACATACTGGACTCACATAAGCAGCCGCCGCCGCACAGACACACATGCGCGCACACGCACAGAACCGGACACCCATTTACTCTGAAACACACTCTCACGCACGCACACACACACACACACACAAACACAGTGCAGAACAGGCTGACTTTGTACAGAAGAGAATGTTAATCTCAACTCTTAACTGTCTTCACTTATCACATTTCTCTGTGTGTGTGTGTGTGTGTGTGTGTGTGTGGTCATTGTTGATTCTAATGGAGGCTCAAAGTCACAAAAAAAATAAGAAATTAAAATCTAACCGACTCCAGCATTTAAGCCACTTTCCTGCCGTCGGGCTGCATGTGAAGTGCGTTCAACACAAACTCCTCATAGCTTCGAAAGCTCCGACAGAAGTGACGACAATTTAGCGATTTATGAGTGAAGCAGCACTTGTTTGAACGTTCCTGACAAGCAGCATGCAGGTCACACTAGATAGCAAGGTGAAGAGGCAACCACACAAGTTGAAAAATGTTTTAAATTTAGCAAAATAAGAGTCTAGATGTATCCCAAAGCTGTAGGGCTCTAATGATGAGATGAGAAACAAGAGGAAGAATTGGAGTTGCTGCCTGCTTGTAGCTCATAAACACAGAGATGGAAGTGTTCAGATTTGGATGGATAAGACAAGGAAATGGTTTGCTTGCAATCAATTTGAACGTCAGGTTTAGGTTTATGTTAAGCTAAAGGCTAATTCACGGTTGCTTCTATATGCGTTCGTCAATCAGGACACAACAGCAAGAGCTCGTTTGTTTGTTGTATTTAGCAGAACGACAAGAAACAGCACTAGTAGAGCGTAGAGTCCGAGCGGTCAGTTTTGAGCCCTCGTAGACGTGAGCAGGTGGCGTTATAAGACTGGGAAAGGCACAATGTCAATGAGGGTGTGTGGGTGTGTGCGTGATGTGTCACCACTGAAGACATACAGTCTCTGCCTGGTGTATTTTTATGGGCATTAAAAAGACAATCAAGTCAGAGGGCCTGAAGCCATAAACTATTAACAAGCCAAACTGATGAACCCTGTGTGTGTATGTGTGTGTGTGTGTGTGTGTGTGTGATCAGCATGACTGTGCTATAATGAAATCCTTCAGTGACAGCATGTAGGACAAGTGTTCCCGTTGTTAAAGAGAGAGAGAGAGAGAGAGAGAGAGAGAGAGAGAGAGAGAGAGGAAGATAAAAACAATAAAAGACAAGAAACAGAGTGAACTAGAAAGATAAAACCTAAAGTATGAGGAAAGAAAAAGAAAGTGTCAGACATGCAGAGAGGAAGGAAGAAAACTTGCTGAAAAGAACAAAGAGATTTTGGAGGAGGAAGACTCATATTTTCAGCCTTTTCTATGCAGCGATGACACTGTTCTCACCTCGCTGACAACAAGAAACATTAGAAGTGGGTTCCTGAGTGTTTTCTGCTTTAGTTCGCTCCGAAGTGATTTGAACTCAGGTGGCAGCAAATAACAACAATGAGACGTCTGGAAAGTGCCTCAGTCTTTCTCTTTCTCTCTCTTTTTCTGTTTTTGTTCGGAGCGAGGCGGTGGTAATCTGAACCATCCAGAGGAGAAGAAGATGGTGCTGAAAAAGGAAGGGTCATTGTGAAGGTAATTACAGGTGTGCTCGCACTACAGTGACCTCTGCACGTTCACAGGTGCAACTTTGAGCTTGTAGGTCGGAGTTATTGACTAGAACGGCCTCTGTGATTGTTTTTCTGTCTTGTTTGTCATTTCTTTGACTTTATGATCTGAATGATATCTGATTATTTACTAGATTTGAGTTCCCATTAAGCTTCCCGGTCTCCACTTAACTATTTACATATATTTTTTTGTTATGGCTGAATGTGCTGCCTGTGTTTATTCTCCTTTTCCCTCTCCTGTCTGTTGCTCCGCCCAGGTTATGAACACATAATTGGTCCACGATAAGGTGCACCTGGCCAGGAAGGCGAAGTGTTAAACGCTCCAGTGTTCCTGCTGCAGTGGAGGCTTCTTGATTTTACCTCTCAGCCTGGGATTTTATGTTATTTAGTGTTTCTGTTGTGTTTTGATTTGTTTATAATAGTAATTTAGTGTCTTGGTTGTTATGTTATGTATGATTTTAATAGTAAATCCCACAGTTTGGGTGTTTTACTTTGTTAAGAGTTTTACTTTGGGGAAATGATGGATTGTTGATCAAGGTTGGGCGTTATTATGACGTTTTTATGACTTTATTAGTTAGTTATTTTGGTAGATTTTCACTTGAATCCAGTGTCTATAAAATGCTCAGTTTATTAAAACATGTCACTCCATTGAGGAACATCTATCTAAAAAACAAATGGACCTTTTTTGATTGTAAAACTCTTTTCGAGGTTCAAGTTTTTAAGGATTTATTACATAAAGGCAAACACACTCTGCCAAACATCATAGGGTGTTTATTTTTTTTTTTATAATAAACACACATTAGCTGCAACTGTTATTTTCATGATGGACTGATTTGCAGATTATTTTCTCTATTAACTGTTCAGTCTATTATTTCTAAGAACAAAGTGAAAAATGCCTGCTATTATTTCCCACAGCTCAAAGAGATTTTATATTCAGATGTCTTGTTTTGTCTGACTGACTGTCTAAAATCTAAAGTTATTCAGTTTACTATCATATATGACAAAGAAAAGCAGCAAATATTCACATTTGAGAAGTTTGACCAAAGGTTTTTTCTTAAAAAAAAAACGATCAAAACAATCAGAAAAGTTGATTATTTGTCGACTAATCAATGAATGGACTTATCGTTGCAGCTCTAAATGACAGAAAAGACATGAATCCTATCTGTCAATGAATATCTCACATTATATTAAAGTTCTGCACAGGTAGAACATTGCTTGTTAAAAAGGTTAAAGGACTAAAACACCTAAAACCATCAACGACACGCCTCCTTCCTCGACTGTTTTAAAGAAGAACGAAATGTTCTGCGAGTCCTGAGCTTCAAACATCATTTTCCACCTGCAGGTTCTGCACATACGGATCATCTGCAGCGGAATTAGAGAAGCCTCTCTAAACCTTTAAATACCCCCAAATGCTCATGACCCCATCGCATTGTCAGACTGTCATGTTAATTTGTGTTTCGCAATCATTTGCATTCTATATTTAAGAGCATGGAGGCAGCTCCAAATGGATTATATAGAAAAATGATAAGCGTAGCCGTGATGCATGACTGTATTAACCATTAAAATGAGACTCAGGCGTTAACTGGTTGTCATTTGTGATTTTTGCCAAGTTATTTATAAATGTTTTTACTTATTTATTGGCGTTTTACAAAGAAAGTACTTATATTTTGGGTTGCAGTCTTCTTATATGTGAATATGTGGTGTATTCTGTTTAGGCTGATGGAAGACATTTTCTTTTCTGCAACATTTTCTTATGACAGTCCGTCTCTCTCTCTCTCTCTCTGCCTCTATGGGCTCTATTTCAGTAGCACTTCCTGTCACTTCAATTCACTTCAAGTCACTTCCATATGTAGCCGAAGAAGAGACGAGGAGAAGAAAGAGGGAGGAAATGTTTAAGAGCTGAAAAGGCCAAAAGGTTTTTTATTCTATACAGCACACACACACACCTGCAAAAACAACATCCTGTATGCAGCCACACACACACACACATATAAAAAAAAGTTTTATAAAGACAATTAAACATGCAAATGTACACAGACATGTTGAAAACAAACGAGCGTGCCGACATACCTTCTCTCTTGTTGTTGCGGAGACATTTAACTTTGGGCAGTTTGGTGAGAAGCTGGCAGTCGCTTTCTGAAAAAAAGAAAAAAAAAGAGCATAAATTAAATTAGAATATAAAAGAAGAGAAAAGAACATAATATTGTGCGTTGTGTAATTTATCTGGATAATTTCTCAGAAACTCTGCAGGGAAATTAGCAGCTCATTGAAAAGCTCTGCAGCAGCAGCAAGAGAGCAATTCAAAGCTTTCAGTTTGACAACTCAGACACGTTTAGTTGCTGTTCAGCCAACTGGCTGCTCCCTGCTGAATTTTTGAGTTGTATAAATATATTATTTTAAATATAACTGTGTGCTGTAATACTTGTTAAAAAAAAAACACTCCAGTGGAAAGTGTCAAAGTGAAAAGAAGAGAAAAACAGGCGCTGGGATATGAGTCATTTATCAAGGTGAAATTAATATTTAATGCATGTTTGAGAACAATTGCATTTTTAAATATTGCCTCTTCTTACAATATCAAAAACAGATTCAAAACAGTAACCTTATGTTATAGTACAACCGTGAATTAAAATTACATAAGAACAAGAGATTTAAAACTTTTTTACGCTTTATATCTTAGAAAAATTGCCACATTATCATCTAAAATTAAACATATTGAAAAGTAATATTGTTATATCATGAGGTATATCATTATGAGACGAAGCTCTTTTATATTCTTTAACATAAACGTGTAGTCATGAGCTCCTTTCACACTTACACTGCAACCCTGAAGCTGATTGTGAGAACGCAAATGTCCGAATCTGCCAGACATTAAACAGACTTTAGCCAATCAGCTCCCAGTAAATAGACTGAGCCCGTGTATGAATACAGGAGAATCCACAGCGAGCGAGTGGGCGTGTCGATGGCGTTTCTATCATGTGACTGGTGTGAAACCAGAAGAATACAAGAATCCGAGGGCGAAGAACAAGGTGGGTCATTCACACAAAAATGACAATGAAAATCTCAAACTGTGTTATAAAAATTAGGAGGTGGGAGGCCAGCGAACATATGTTAGAGAAAGTCAGCGAGGGTCAAGAGACAGGTCAGGAGGATGTCACCTTGATTGAAGCATCTTAATCTGGCCATAAATCGGGATGCTGAGATAATGTGTGATGCTTTCTGTGTCTGGAAACATCAGAACGCCCAGTTGTAAGGTAGATAAACTAACTGTGAATGCTCAACGAGGAGCCTTTTTCTCTGTAACCCTACCTGTGTGTTGCATCATAAAATGTTTTTTCTCGTACAATAAAATAAATTCAACTTAAACTCTGATTCTTCGGATCCGGTCTCCATCATTTAAAGGTCATTAAGAAGACATCCTTATCACAAACTGGTGAGACAAAGAGATGTGGGAACTTTTGTCGGTAGGCGCCGACACAGAAACCTTCAAACAAATTCAAGGAACGGCAAGAGACTGTTTTGTTTTTGACAAAATAATGAACCAGCTACATGACCGTGCATGCTTTTCACATCATGTCCTGCCTCCTGCTTGTTCCACGCAGGCGCCTCCTCGCTTAAAACATCTTCCAGAGTTCATATGAGAAAATGACAACACAGTTCATCTTTTTTTTAACCATATTGTATTTAGCAATTAGAAAACTGCAAGTATGTGAGCTGCAAGTAGAGCTGCTATGAAAAGAACAAATATGAAAAAAAAAAAAAAAACATTCAGTCATACTGTCAAAGTTTAGTGGCCCTGAATGACTGAAAACCTCCATCAGAGCCCTTTGACCCAGAGGGGACGGCTGGTCGCTCTCCTCTCCATTGAACTCCTCTTTTGAAGTGAGAAACATAAAAGTATTTTTTTGTGAAAAAAATACAAGAAAATGCTTCTGAGAGAGTGAAAGTGTTCTGACCCATTATGAGGGTTAATTCTCTAAAAAGTATACTTTTGACCGGGGAGTCAAAAACTACAATTTTCTCCCAAGACGGAAAGTTACAGGGAGTTTTACTCACTATGACGAGCACAATGATTCACAAAGAGTCGGACTTGAACTGTAAACTGAGGGTCACTTCTGCAGCTGCCAGAGATGATGCTGAAAGAACTACGAAGTCCAGACAGTAAACATTTGGACGGTTACATATTTGTGATCTCCAGACTATGTGCTTTGATATAAAATAATAGATACTACATCAAACTCTCAGTGTTAATTTGTGTATGTTTGTGTCAATATAGAAACGATTGTGTGGGAGAAAAAGCTTCTTAACATGTAGAGACCAAAGTTTAGGGAGAGCTGCCGTTTTGTTCTTGAGAGCATGAAGAAAAATGTGTAACAGTCCAAATACTTACCATCGGTCGGGTTCATGTCTCGGTCTAATTCACTGTCACAATAAGCTATAAACATAAACCAGCTTGCCAGAGGTCCGTATTGTCTGAATTGCATGTGTTGTACAAGCAGCAACCTCTGGGGCTGTACAGTGAAGCCAATGTGGAAGCGCCAAAAACTGCAGTTCCTCTAACGGCCACTTGAGGCTCATTCCCCATAGACATCCATGTTAAAACGCCCGACTTTACAGCAGAAATAAACATGTTTACAGCCTCGTACAAAAAATGGTTTTGGTCTCTAAAGCTAATTTCTCCGTTCATGACGACTCTACGGGAGGTGAATATTTTTATAACTCACCCGTTTAAATTTTATTAAGTCGTAAGGTTAGCGCCAGCCGCTAGGTGGCTTGTTTCAACCATTCGGCCCGTCTCTTTTCACATTTTTGATTGGCTGGGAGTTAGGCAGCGTCACGCACTGCCAAGATGGCAACAGCGGAGCGGCTAACCTAAACCGCTCTTCAGAAACGAACGGGCGATGTCACGGTAACTACATCCATTTTTTTATACAGTCTATGGTGTTGCACCAGAACTTTTAATGTCTTTTTGTTTTTTTTAATTGTGTTTATGTTTTATGCTGCTTTGCTGCAAAAATAATTTCCTCCTTTGGGGCTGAGGTGAAGCTAAAAATGTTGGATAAATGCTTGACACGTCCAGCGTCTACAAGTCCAACCGGTTCAAGCCAGTTCAACTAAGCCTAAACACCAACAGCTCCAATATGACTATGACAACACTTGTATGAAAGCATAAATCTTGCAACCATACACACATCTATACAATTAGCAGTGTTAAATAAGTTTAAAGTCACATATGACAAGTATAGCTGATAAATAGCTGCTTGAGCTAATCTGAAGGATTTTAACAATTATTTCCTAAATGGCAACAGAATAAAACTAATGAACAATCTTTCTGGTCAATTACTGAATATGAAGCAGAATGTTAGTCGGGTAAAAAAAAAAAAAAAAGGATTCATGCTAAGTAAAACATCCAAAAATAAATCACTGCAAGAAATTAGGATGATAGCCAAAGGCGAGATATGCTACGTGGTATTAAATGAAACACTGCTGTGTGGGAGGAAAGAAAATGAAGTTCTTGAGTTTTTCAGCCTTTTACATGTTCAGTTGTAGGGTGACTTGTTCATATTGTGTACCGACAATATAGTTGACATTGTTTATTATGTTGTAGCTCATTTACACATATTTTATCTTTGGTTGTTTATTTGCATATGAGTGTGAGCTGCTGATCGCAGCATCTCTCTGCCGCTGTCTCGTCTGTTTTGATCATTTCTTCATGACTCTGTTTAACCTTCATCACTTGGATATTCACTTCTGTACAGAGGAGTAGGGCACCATCTGTCCTGATTGGCTGTCAGGTTGTTGACTGAGCAGATGTCTTTGATAATAGCATGTTGGAGAGACTGTGGAGAATTGACAGCAGGTAGTATCGAGCCACAGTTTCTCAAAATAAAAAAAAAGGTGTTTTTTCTTCTTCTTCTTCTTCTTCTTCTTACTGGAACCGTCAGTGTTCATGTTTTCCTCCTCCTCCTCTCTGCTGTGTAGGAACTTTTCTTTTTCTCTTTAATTTATGCTCGTGTCTGTTTCACCAACTACAACCCAAAGCCTGCAGTGCAGGCGGTGGACAGACCTGACTAGCTGTGTGGTGAGAGGCGAGAAGAGGAGCCAAAGGAAAAAAAAAAAAAAACCAGCCTGACCTGAGTATGCAGCACATGCCCTGGAGGCTTAGACTGGAGTTAGAGGAGCAAACTTGAAATTCTGTATTTCCTAAGCTGTTGGCTTTCACATCATGGATCCATTTTCTACAAGGTGTCAAGTGAAATTTTGCAGGTAAAATTTTAAATACGAGATAGAATATAATTTAATACCTGTTACATGATGATACCTGCCACAGCATTAAAGTATGATGCAAAACCAGAAGGATTATTTATCCCCTCTAATCCTTTTTCACTACTTCCCAGCAGTATGTGACAATAATACCTAATGATATAATTAATTTATTTAACGGATGAATGAACCAATTAAAAATCATTCATTCATTTAAACCTGCAGTGCAGAACTTTTACATATAAATGAATGTTTGTTACATTCAAGCCCTTAAACAAGTTCAAACAATGCTGATTAAATCTTGTCAGTATTAAATCTTATGTCAACTTCCTGTTAGCTCTCTGCTAACTCGATTGGGGAAGTTAATTGCTCTTCTAGACTTTCCAAATGTTATCAGACAGAAAGGATCAAATTCTGATGGTGAAACAAATCATTTCACGGGGGGTGTTTGGTGCTCAAAACAATTTATCCACCATTTTACATCCCCAACAGTAGCGATGGAGTAGGCTAGCGTATGTCGTAAGTTGACGGTGTTTTTGTAATTATTCTCACTGCCAGATGGGGGAGACAAAAGTCCTGCACTCCGGCTTTAAGTTTATTTCAGTTTTTGATCAAATGGACACTTGTCCATCATGACCGGATGAGTTTCTTCTCTCCATTAGCTGGCAGTACCACATGATGCCGACTGAAACTCCAAAATAAGGATTAAACAGCTTTCTGCAATTGATGTCACTGTGAAACAAAGCTGCTTTCAGTTTATAGGTATATATGTATATGTATCATATATTTTATGACTAACATTACTGTTTACAGGAGGCAAAAGAAAATGGAGTTTGGTAAATAAAATATACGTCTTCTTGGGCCTTTTTTAAGTTTAATTTAGACCTTTTGATTTCAAACAGATAATCACACACATCACAAAAACAGGTTTTCCTTATTGTTTCCATGAAATATTGCCAACATTGCACACAAACATTTGAGTAAACTCGGTCACACATGAATAAACCTTGTGTCAGTAATTCAGATAAAGTTCCGAGAACAAATCAAATGTTATTTATAAGCTGCTGCTTCGCTGTACGTCTGTACACAGAAGCGTTTACTTTGCTTTTGCATTTGTGTTTTTTTTCTTATCACCGCTGTACTCTCTGGCCATAAAAAGCAGCGCAGACATATTGTTTCTGATCGTATCCAGGTCAGCTTTGCAGATACGGAGGAGAACAGGAGCAGGAAGAAAAATGGAAACTACAGTCGATCTGAATAATTTCTGTGATTGCTGCTCTTGTAAAAAGTGTTTGAGGCTTTTAACTTGCACACAATCTTTAACTGACTGCTCCTGTACAACAGCTCCCACTGATAGAGAGTAAGCATACAGTGGAGTGCTGCACTCAAGTTCTCAATTATGTTCCCCTTTACACTTCTACATCACCTTTCAGTGCAAATGTTGTACTTTTATCTCAATGACATTAATGCGTTAGTTACTTTGCAGATCTACATAAACAATATAACCATCTTATAAAACATGATGTATTGTTATAGATTTAACCATCCGACCTTATAAAAAGGGTGAAATCAGCGCCACCTCGGCCACATAAAACATAAACATGCTGCTCACACTTGCATGCATTAGTAATAAAGGTCTATTTTTAAAATGAATATTTGATTTTATATATATATATATATATATAACGCTATGTTCCTCTGGAGGAGGTCATTCTGCATAATGAGTACTTCTCATACTTAAGTTCATGGCCAGATTAACCCACTGGGGGGACCTCGGTTGAAAATGGAAAAATACTGAGTCGCCTTTTACCACCAGAATCCCTCTGTACACCGCGTATGCATCCTGTCATCTTAAACATATTTATAGGAATATGAACCATGTGAGTGAGATGTCACTTTAAATAGAGATGGTACTGAATAGAAAGACTGCGTAACAATGTGTTGGTCCATCCATCAATACTTTCTGACTTCACTAACCTGTCTGTGTCTCTCAGCCTCAAGCTGACTGCGTGCAAATGAAGACATGAATGTTTAAAAAAAAGGCGTCAGAATATAAAGATATTCTGTGCCTCTCTAGTCTTCCAACCACTCAAAGCCCTTTGGCAAGACATGTCAACATTCACCCGTTCACACACACATTCATACATCACCATGCGAGGTGCCAACCTGGAGTTTCTAATGCACATTCACACACACACACACACACACACACAAGGCACTTCAATAGACTGGAGGATCGAACAGCTGATCTTCTGATTAGTGGTCAGCCTGCTCTACCTCCTGAGCCACAGCCGCCCCAGACTAAATAATGCATTTGTTTATCTATGTGCATAAATCCACATTTCTGTGTCTTCTAGTGAGTATTTATGGCAGCAGGACAGTGTGTGTGTGTGTGTGTGTGTGTGTGACTCAAAATAAACTGCAGCGTGTGTGTTTACTGTAATGACAAAGCATGTCACTCAGTGATGTGTTTTAAATAGTTTTTAGGCGACAATGGAGGCGCGAAGGAATAAGATATTTGTTAGTGGGATACATTTATTTTGAGGTTTTGTTGTATTTAATTGGTTTTGTTGACAATAAGAGAAAATATAGCCTCATTGTAAATAACCTAAATTGTGCCGGTTTCATTGCTTTCAGGTAAATGTGTGCGATTATCTGTCGTCTTTTTAGTCTGCTTCACCTGGACTTTGTCTCTCTGCGGAGGCGGAGCGGACACAGCTGGAGAGACACAGCTCATCGGTCTCCTCTTTGACCCAGAATGAAGGTTTCTTTTCACCTCTATTGTCATCCTGTAACTGTGGACCCAGCTGCTGTGGACACATCTCTCTCTCTCTGACCTGTTATATAGGTCTCATCTCTGTTATCTCTGACCTGGAAGAGACCTGAAGTGTGTGTGTGTGTGTGTGTGTGTGTGTTTATTTGCGTGTGTGTCCAGCTGCAGCTCACTGTCATTGCTGAAGTCGTCCACCAGGATGATCTCGTGGATGAGGTGGATGGGAGTCCGGTTTAAAACGCTGGAAAGAGAGACAAAACATAATATTAGTCTCAAATATGCACAAACACGAGTATACGGCCGGGCAATAAACAGAAAGCTGACAAGTAAATGCCAACCTGCGCACACACACACACACACACACGCACACACGCATACACCCACACACCCAGGTGCTCATGAATCCATTATGTACGCACTGCACGCCATATGAAACAACATATTGAAAATGTCAGCCCAAATTCCTGTTATGAAAATGTATGACGTGTCGCCTCTAAAAAACTATTTCATTAAAGAGGAAGATTGAAACATAAAAAATTCATAACTTTTACTGGAAGAAAATGAGAAAATGTGTTTTGTTCTGGGTGGGTTTCTCCTCCACTTTATTTCATTATTTCTTCTCTTCAATAACCTCTGTGTTTATCATCCCCTCTGGAGAAGACTGAGGAGGGAGGTGTGAAGGGAGGAAAGGGGGAGGATAAGGAAGGGAAGGGAAGGGAAGGGAAGAAGAGGAAAGAAAAGGAGAGGAAAGAAAAGGAAAGGAAAGGAAAGGAAAGGAAAGGAAAGGCAAGGCAAGGCAAGGAAAGGGAAGAGAAGGAAATGGAAGGAAAGGAAAGGGAAGAGAAGGAAAAGAAAGGAAAGGAAAGGAAAATAAATGAAAGGAAAGGGAAGGAAAGGAAAGGAAAGGAAAGGAAAGGAAAATAAATGAAAGGAAAGGGAAGAGAAGGAAAAGAAAGGAAAGGAAAGGAAAGGAAAGGAAAGGAAAGGAAAGGAAAGGAAAGGAAAGAGAAGGAAAAGAAAGGAAAGGAAAGGAAAGGAAAGGAAAGGAAAGGAAAGGAAAGGAAAGGAAAGAGAAGGAAAAGAAAGGAAAGGAAAGGAAAGGAAAGGAAAGGAAAGGAAAGGAAAGGAAAGGAAAGGAAAGGAAAGGAAAGGAAAGAGAAGGAAAAGAAAGGAAACGAAAGGAAAGGAAAGGAAAGGAAAGGAAAGGCAAGGCAAGGCAAGGAAAGGGAAGAGAAGGAAAAGAAAGGAAAGGAAAGGAAAGGAAAGGAAAGGAAAGGAAAGGAAAGGAAAGGAAAGGAAAGGAAAGGAAAGAGAAGGAAAAGAAAGGAAAGGAAAGGAAAGGAAAGGTAAGGAAAATAAATGAAAGGAAAGGGAAGAGAAGGAAAGGTAAGGAAAGGGATAAAACAGGAGGTGAGAAGCAGAAGCAAACAAAGAGGGTGGGATGAGAGGAAGGGGTGATGGAGTAAAGAGAGAAGGAGGATGGGAGGGAAAGAAAGAAGAAAAAACAAAAGAGGGGACAAGAGTGTGAGGGATGAGGTAATGACAGAGGAAAGGGGAGGAAGGAGGAGGGAGAAGAGAGAGAGAGAGGATACAGAAGGGTGTGGAAGAAGATGGAAATGTGAGGAGAAAATAAGGAACAAAAGACGGAAGACACAAAAGGAAAAGGATGAGGGAAGGAAAAATGTATTAGAGGAGAGGGAATGATGAAGGGACGAGGAATGAGATGAAGGAAGGGTGGAAGAAAGAAAAGAGGAGATAGAGAGAGTAAACAGGGCTGAAGGGGAAGGATGGAGGAAGAGATGGAGAGAGGAGGAAGTGAATGAAAATGGAAAAGAAGGTGGAAACAAGGAAGTGAACAAGTGGAGAGGATGAAAGTTGGAAGGGAAAGAAAGAATGTGGAGGAGAAGGAGAGAAAGGAGGGAACACGAGTCGGCGTGAAGAATGGATGAAATAAAGGAGGGAAGGAGTAAGAAGAGAAAAAAGGGAGTTAGCAGAGAAAGAAGGAGAGAAAATGGAGAAACGAGGGAAGAAAGAAAACAATTATGCAAGCATGAAGATAAAATCTAGGAAAAAAAAAAGAAAGGAATGAGTTTGTTTACTGAGACGGAACAAAAGGAGTAGCTAGATGGAAAACGATGGATGGAATTAGGAGGAGGTGAAAGAAAAGAAAGGAGCGAGCCGGGGGAACGGGAGGAGTGGAGGTTGATAATAATGTAGGAGGAGGAGGAGGAGGAGGAGGAGGAGGTGTGGAGCGAAACCTGTGAGTCTCTGAGGCACCGGACCCCATCAGGAGGAGTGATGGATGCAGGGAGGGAGGGAGAGGAGAGGTGGAGCGAGATGAAAGAGTGAGGGATAATAAAGAAAGAGGAGAAGAGGGAGAGAGAGAGAGAGAGAGATGGCAGGCAAGTAAGGGAGACAAATAACCCTGATTGTAACTCTCTCTCTCTCTCTTTCTCTCTCTCTCTCCATGTGTGTGTGTGTCGAGGACCGATCAGGAGAGATGGATGAACGGATTGATGGATGAGATGGAGGGAGGGAGGGAGAAAGAGAAGGGAGGAAAAGGTGCGGGGCGAGCAAATAAATGGAAGAAGGGGAAAAAGAAAGCAGGGTTGTAGATGAGGTGGTCGAGCAGAAAGACGATAGTTTATTGTTCTCATTAGATCACATTACATCCTCCACTGAATGAATTAATGAACCTGTGTGTTCACTTCAATCTAACAGAGCTTTATTGACATGAGAAACACACGATCACACTGTAAAAACAACAAATAAAACATATACATAAATGCTGTTAAAATATATACAGATAAGCACTTATTTATTATAAATGTATTTGATGATATCTATCTATCTATCTATCTATCTATCTATCTATCTATCTATCTATCTATCTATCTCTACATTGAGGATGGATAAATGACACAATCGCTTTTCCATCTCTTTTCTTTTCCTCTCTCTCCCTCCTCTCCTCCATTTTACCACCTCCTCACCTTCTCTCTCTCTTTCTCTCTCTCTCTATCTCACACACACACGCACGCACACACACACACGCGCGCAGGCACACAGGAGTTCCCATTCTCTGGTTCACAGGCCACTAGCTATGAGGCTTAACCTCCCCTCAGGCGTGCTGAGGGAGAAGCTATCTTCAGCTCACAGAAAATATTATCACCGCTGACAATACTGCAGTCGGCTGCCACAGAATAGCAGCTCTATATCTGCACCGCTCATTTCCAACACTATATATCAATTTTAGAAGGATTTTTTTTTTTTTTTTTTATATTTTCATTACCTACAGCTGCCATTTGGAGAGCGCTTTCATCCAAAGTGCCTTAAGAGTGTGCATTTTTTTTTTTGGGAGGTGTGTGTGTGTGTGTGGCCCCCAGTGGGAATTCAACCCCGCTCCCTGGTGCTGATGCTAAAAATGCTTATTGCTGTATGATAGCTAGAAGGTGAGGGGTTCAATTCCCGCTGGACTCACCCAAGAGAGAGCGGAGCGATGTGGATGAAAGCTGCGACCACAAAAAAAAAAAAAAGCATTGCAGTTGAAAAGACAAACAAAAGGTAGAATCACACCTGCAGTTTAACACACACAGTTTATTCTTTCTCTCCAGTTAATTACCTCTACGTCCGTTTCTGTTAATTAGTTTATTATGGTGTCCTATCTAAAGGTGTCGCCCACTTCTTGGCGAGTGCATGCTGGGATAGGATCCAGTCCCAAATAACCCTGAACGATGACAAGCAGTTTAGAAAATGGACAGATGGATGAATAGTCGCTTAGCGTTAGGCTCGCTTAATATGAAACAGGTGTGTGGACTGGACTCGAGGAGCGGGGTTTTATAATTTGCCAAAAGCCAAAAGCAGAAGGATGTAGCACCGACAGCAAAGAGAGCAGACGCTGAACACTCACATGAAGTGCAGGAGAACCAGGGAATCATTTCTTTCAGGTGTCGACTCGTATCAGAAAAATGAAGAGGAAATAGAAACATGGGGTCCTGGTAGGAAGAGCGGTTCATGGTTTCTGCGCCACATAACCACAACGTCCCTGCTCATTTCTGGCCAGGGAACCGTTCTTGCGTGTCATTCGTGTTGTTGCGTGTCATGTGTGTGTGTCGGGCTGCTGACATGTTGAGGAACTGAACTGTACATATCGTATACATTCACTGTATGTACATGTGTGTGTGTGTTGTTGTAATGGCTCCTGGTACCTGTTTGCTTGTTTTGTTCTTTTCTCCTGTACTTGAACTGAGCTACCACGCTGCACCGAACAATTACCGCCAACACTGTTGCGTGGCGATAATAAAGTATCTCTCTATACCCCGTCTCTCTCCCCTCTTGTTTCCTGTCTTCACTGGCCGCTGCCCACAAATAATTGAAATGCATTGGGGTGTCCCTGTCAAAGCGATCCGTGGGATACATCTGGGAAAGTGAAAGAAAACAACAAGGGTTCTTGATTTATGTCAATTTGATACCGCTATCTGCCATCACACCATTTTTTTAATAAGATAAAATCATCATTTTTATGCAGGTTTAGAACTGGAGACTTAAAAGTTTAGGACGTGCCTGCTAGCTAAGATAAACGACATGCTATATATTTTGTGCATGTTCATGTAGTCATCGAGGATCAGCTGCAGAATTGTTTTTCACTGACTCCATTATTCCCAGTTGGTGAGGAGTGGTATTAGTTTCTATCAGACTTTGGTTATCCTTCCTAAAGCTTTCTTCATCTCCATCTCTCTCTCTGTTCGTCCCTCAGGTGTGTTACCTCCCTCTTACTCCCCCCCCCCCCCGTCTCACTCTCTGCCTGATTGGTTAGCTGACAGCTTGAGCTTCCATCCTCTAACTTTGCTGGAGTAATTCATCACTCCTTTCTCTCCACCACTGTATCCACCGCTCTATCTGTTCATCCGCATCACCCCATCTTTCTCCAACTTATTTCTCTTTCAAGACCTCTGACAGTAATGGAAGAATTTCACCGCGATGGAAGATGTCCCCTTTTCTCAAATGATACCCGCCTCTGGTTATGACGGCCTGCTAGGAAGACACCACTTTTAATGTTTCTGCCAGTTTCTGGTTAAAATCCTGTTTAGAAGCTGCATTTTTATAAACAAGACGTTGTGTTTTATCCGTGTTTAACATGCAGGAACATCAACTGCAGCAGAGAAATCAGCTAAAAATCATACAAAATGCTGATTAACTAGCCAAACCTGGAAGCTAGAAGGCTGTGCTAAAGTTAGCATAGCTTCAGCAATGGCTGTGAAACTGAATTGGAAAATTCTGGCTGCTATAGACACTCTGAAATCGGACTTGATGGCATTTTAGCAGCAGTAGAGGGTGGAGTAGTGGCAAATATTACCATTGGTATGGAGATCATATGGAGATTAAACCTCCATATGACCTTTATTTCTGTTTATTTAATGTTTAATTTGTCTTTTGTTTGTTTGTATGTTGATATAGTTATTTACTGCTTATGTTTCTTGAAAAACTAATAAAGGAAGTGTAAAAAAAGATACTCAGGATGGCATCATTCCTTACGCAAAGATATTTAAGATTATAAAAAATCTAAATATATAGAAATAAACATGATATATGTCTATAAAATAGCACATAATTACCTTTTTTTTTTTTTTTTAGAGAAAATGAAACTCTGCTCCTTGGTTGCACCTTAAATCTCTCTGGCTCTGACAGAAAGCCTTACCCAGCAGATCCACAGAAACTGTTCTTGGAAAGAAATCCTGATTCAGCCGCTCAATACATTCTGTCTAACCCTCCTTGATGCATTAGGCCATATATCTGCACCCCAGTAAATACTGTCTCATCACAGCTGATCCACAGCGCTACTGATACTGTACATTTTCAGCCCCGGTCTGGAGATCGGAAGGCGGTTTCATCAGCGCTCAGTCTGGATGTTTTATATCTGCGTTCAGTAATTACTGTTTGATGATTCTTCATTAAGTGAAAGCTGAAGGTCTGAGCTCATCAGTGATCATTGGATGCTTTAAATGCTCTCTGCTCTTGACAAATATTGTCTAATCTCAGCTGAAGTTGGATGCTTTATGCATGTGATCAGTGAACGCTGTTAATCAGAGAAAAGTGAAACGCCGTCTGATGATAATTAAACCAGGATTCTGATCGTTTGTTGATCTATTTCTGTTCCTTCTCTAAAATCTTTTCAAATTAAAATGAATGTAAATCAATGTTTCAATTAAACAATATATTTTCTCCAGAAATAGATAAAAAAATAGAGAAGGAATAAAGAGATAGAAGATGATATCAGAACTAAAGCTGGTATAAAACAGTGAACTTGCAGAACTACCAGATGACCTCCTCCTAATAAATCCTGAGTGATCAGCCGTAGAGGAAATGATCCGGACTCTTAACTTTGCGTTTTTTTTTAGGAGCGCTGAATCAGAAAGTGCTGAGCTGGTGCTGATCTAGAAGTGGTGTTTCTACATTCTCGTTGACTGCTGAGCGGAACGAACGGGACGGCTGGTTGGCTGGATTACAAACCGACTGATGGAGCGACTGGGTAATTAGGAGACTAAATGGGATTAATTTCCGAGCCTCGCTGTGGACCAATTCCTTTACCTTCTCAGAAGAAAACACAAGCTTTCCAAAAGTCATTTTTGATGCTTTGTACTTTCCCAGAATCTTCTAAAGTGATTAGAAATAAGAATTTTTATCCGACCAGGTTTCTTTCATCTATGAAACGTTGCCACACTCAGATCTGTTGTATCACAACCTGAGTTAGAGATGATCATTGACGCTTGCAGTTCCCTTTTTGACCCGCCTCAGCGAGTGGTCTCTGGACCGTCTTCAAATGGTCCAGAACGCTGCTGCGAGGCTGCCGATCAGGTCCAGCAGGAACGACTCACGTCACACCCATCTTATCATCTTTACATCGGCTCCCCGTCGAGTTCAGGATTCATTTTAAGGTCTCTTCTTGCCCTGCACCGTCAGACAGCTGACCTGCTCCATCCTCACATCACCAGCAGGTCACTGAGGTCTTCTCACTGGGGTTTACTGGTCATCGTGCCTTTGAAGTTGTGACTCCGACACTGTGGAGGCTCCTAAAGACGATCTGTGGTCTCTGTTCACGCCTTTAAAAAAAATAGCTGTAGGCTGATTTATTCAAACTGCCTCATAGCGTCTAGTGTTTGTATCCTTTCTCTTTTATTGTCTGTTTCTTTTATTCTCTCTTATACTGTGCTGTGTTTTTATTTCTTTAACAATTTTACTCTTGTGAAGCCCTTTGTGACCTGCTCTGTGGAAGACGCTACATTAAATAAACTTTACTCGCTTACTTGAGTCACGACAGTCTCATAAACTGCGATGCGTTTAGTTTCGCTGGATCTTCACCTGCTGCGGTTTTTTACGGGACTCCTGTGAGTCCAGGTGATGAGCTGATGTCTGCTGGCGGCCTCATTGTGAATTTAACAGTCGCAGCTATGAGAAGGTCAGACTGAGAGTTACTCTGCACACTGATCTGCGCTCTCAGTTGAAGACGCATCATCTCTGGTTACCAGCCGAAGAACTGGGAGTCGACTGAACAGTTTCTAGACTCCACTTGGTTCAGTTTGTCTCTACCTGCCTGGACGCCAGCAGCAGATATCAGACTGATGTTTAGTAAAGAAACACAAAGAGGCAGATGATCCATTAGTGAGCTTTTCTGTGCAACCGATTGTTAGACTGGATATGATCCACTTAGTTGAAGCGTCTGGTACTGACAGCCTATACCTTTGTGTGTATTTTATGCATATTTTATGATGACAGTGCTGCAGGTGGTGCAGGTCTTTTATTATCATATTATTGTTGCTCAACAGTTTTAAATAAATATGATGTTTCAAGGCAAAGAAAAATAAATTAAAACCATGAATCATCATCCAAGATGTTAGTTTTTGGCCATATTGTCCAGCTATATCACTAATTAATGTCAAATCTGTGCACATTTGCCTAAAACTGTTTATAAAGTTAAAAAAAAAGTGCATTAAAAAGTACCTTCTCCTAACTATCTGCAGCAAAGGTGACAGTATGACGCCTCCATGGGTGAAAATCAGCTTCACACAAAGCCGCTGTTTATTTGTGATGATGCACCGGGTGAACAGGAAATGGAAAGTGCTGGAATGATCTAATTTGGACCCACCTACACTCAATGGCTTGTATAATATCGCTTGTATAACAGCGCGAGAGGTCCCTCGAATGCTTCAAACACATTAAAAAACAACTTGAATAACGCTTATTCTGCATTTCTACAGACAAAGATCACGCTCGGTGTCGACTCCTCCGTATTAATTATATGGTACGTGGTGAGATTTTCCGTGGTGTTCCCTGACACGCAGCGTGCTTGTGTTTTCTGTCTGGTGCATAAATTATGTAGATTACTGTAGATCAGCGCTTCGAGTGCCCTTACATTAGAGGAAAACATTGAACCAGAATCAGCTGGTTAATGAATGCATGTAAACAAAAGAGAAGAATGATAAGTGCTGGCTGGATATCAAAACAAACATCACACACACACATTTAATTCACCTTTTTTTTTTCTCTCTCTCTCTCTCTCTCTCCTGCCAATTAACATGTTTGCATTGACTTGACTGTTGATGTTATCAAAGCAAAAAACGAGGTTAAAACAAGATAATGAACATGGAGATGTATATATTTTTATATTTCTTCATGTTTAACATGTTGTGCTGCTGCAGCGTTTGTGCCGTAGATCCTTCTTGTTTGTTTTTTTTTCATTTAGTTCCAGATTAATGAGTCAAATGTCTTAAAATAGCAGCTTCAATCTCATAATATTTGTCACACTGGAAGAGATTTATCTATGCCTCTCCTCTTTTCCCATGATGCTCCTGTCTCCTCCGCAATAGTGGAACGTTTGAGGTTCAAGAAGCTGTTTTACATCGACACACGCACACACACACACAAACAAAGACGCAGGGCCAAAACAAACTAAACCTATTAAAACCAAAATATGTCCTCAAAAAAAGGCTCCACATCTCTCTTTTCTTTCTGTCCGCGGCCTGCTTATCTCTCAGCCAGCGGAGACGAGAGACAGAGAAGATGAGATCAATTTGAGGATCAGAGCTTGATTAAATATCGACAAGGAGCCGGCTTCTCCTTCAGAAAGCAACTCTTTGATCACCAGATGAAAAGCTTTCAGAGTGTGCCCGTCATTGTCTCACAAAAAAAAATCCAAACTTATTAAAGTTGGGGTCTGCGTATCGTCCGGCCCCGAAGCGCACAAAAAAAATTACAAAATTATACCTTTTTTTTTTCTTTTTTTTTTTTAAGTAATTGTCGGCATTCAATACGCATTCAGTGTTTTCAGAGTCTGTGGAGCAAAGCGTGATTGCAGATAGTAAAAAGAAAACTTATCTAGCTATTATCTGGCTATTCACGTTTTTTTTTTCTCTCTCTGCTTGAAAACTTGACGCTTGAAATTAGATTGCATTTTTTTTTTTTTTGCTGTCTTCGACTAAATATCTTTCAAAGCCTCTTAGAAAGTTTCATAACACTGAATATCTTTTTTTTTTGTCAACTTTCCGGCTCTGATTCAGTGAAGATTGGAAGAATAAGCAGATTGACATTTTTTCAGAAGTATTCACCCATAAAGAGTGATGATTGAGGCTTTTTCGCAGCTCACTACTTCACATTATCATAGTTTACTTGAGGGCAAAGCGCTAGTGTCTACGGGATGGAGGGTTTTCACATCATTCGAGTGAGTGGAAAATACAACTGGCTCTAGTAATGATGTGAAAGTGTGCACTACTGTAAGGCTGCACACTGTGCTTATGTTGACTCAGGGTGGGCTCAGCTGCATTTTCATGCAACATAATGCAGGTTTTTCTCCTCAAATGTGAATATTAACATGAAACATCAGACATTAAATGATGAATATTAATATCAATACTTATTATTACTCCACTTGTTTGATATTGGATGATTTTATTGTAACACAGTAAATAAATCTTTACTTACTAGACGTATTTCTGTCAATAACAAGAGTTTGATGCCGTCATGTTGGATTCCAGCTGAAACATTTGGTTGAACTAGATGAATCGGGCCGAGTCAGGTTTAGGGTTTGGGTGTCTGTGTTTGCCCGTTGTTGTTGTTTGGCTTTAATTTTCTGACAGTAAAATATTGTACACGTGATTCTTTCTGGCAGCCAATAACAATCTGGGATGTCGTTGGATTTTCCGCACATCTCTACGGAAGGTTTTAAAAATGGTGTTTGGTTGAAGATGCTACACCGTGATTCGATAGCCATTGTTCCATCAACACATTTATAGGTGCATTTTGAAGTATCACATTAAAAAAGGTTGATGGATATGACATAGCTTTAAAAAAAAAAAAAGTCCTCAGTTTTGCCAACACCTCCAACTTCTGACCAGACTTCACTTTGGTAGCTTTGTTTATTCGCTTCCATTCGTTTTTCGACATTTCAAAAGTTTGCTTATAATTGACTTGACATCAGCTGGAAACACTGCTGCTGACTTCACTTATGATAAAACATAAAGATGAGAACAGTTCAGCGTGATGGATGGTGATATATCTCAGGTGATATTCCAGTTGAATTTTATGGCGAACTGAAATTAACTGTAACCGGTGACTTCCCGGAAAGGTAGGAAGATCAATCTGAAAATTGATGGTTTGCGTTGGGTCGACAGTAACGCAAATTACACACAATTTGTAGTTAATGAGCCAAAACCTGCAAAACCACTGGATGCTCCATTAAACGCCCTTTAAAAAAAAAAAAAGCACGAACACTTCCAGATCCAAAGCGACTCCGACCTCTAAAACCTGACCTTCTTTACATCAGAGGACACTTTCACATCTATCTAAGGACTAAAGAGCTCATTCTTCCACACTGAAGAGAGGAAACACTCTCTAAAACACATACATGGCCCAGATACTTTTGTTTCCTTGGCAACCAGCTACCACCTGCTGTCATGGGCAACTTTTAAACACTTAAAAACTCTAAAAAAAAAAAACCCGATAAAGCCAAGAAGCTCCAACTGTCACCATGATCTGTCTGTTCGCTGTTGTTGTGAACTGTCAGCTGCCTTTTTGTGAGTTTAAAGGAAAAAATACAGCTGGGACTGTTGAGTTTAACAAAGTCCTTGTTATGGATATTCCATAACTGACCAGGACTACAACATGTCAAACCTCACAGGTGAACCAAGGCCAGACGAAACAAGACAAAGACTTGAGACAGAACATAACTAGAGGTCGCAGAGCTATGATTTGAAACTGATGAACCAATTAGATTCATATCTCTGCTAGGGTTAAAGGCTAGGCTCGGGCTCTCAGATGGCCGAGTGCTTTCAATAAACACTTTCAGCTTTAAGAAATCAAAGTCTCGCATGCGCTTTTCTCCACTGAAGATGCCGACCTTCACTCAGAATATCCTCAACAGTCCTTGTAGTGCTTTTTCGAACTTGGCCTCTCTCGGTGGCCGCTTTCTGCTTTCATTCAAACGTAAAACAGGAAGTGGCTGCTTGAAAAAGTAAAAAATGGAGATAAAATTTTAACAAAATCTGTGGAGTTGAAATTTATTTATTAGTTTATTTGATTCCACAGACTTTGCATTTTTGGTTTTGTGTCACCTGTCAATCAAACAGTGTGTCTTTTTCTTGGATTCCCTGTTGATGCAGTTCATGGATTTATTAAGAGAGTTGAAATACAGGTGAAATTCAACCTCTGTGGCAAACTGCAGTACTGCAACACAACAACAAGACTAGAAAATCCCACACAGCCAAAAAGCCTTTTAGTCTGTTATTATACAGTAAAACACACGTCTGTGAACTGTTGACAAGTCGCCTCCAATGACAAACAAGATCAATTATTACTATCTGTGTTATGAGCTTTTCATCTGTGAACCTTTCTCAGAGGCTAGAAAAGCTATTGAAATAAGTGCTGTGTCTACATGTAAAGTCTGGTCATGGTCACACAAGCAAAATGGAAAAACATTGTTGACATTGCGATAGATAATAACCAGAAAGAATGGAGCACCATGGTGAGGCTCCTTTCTTTCACTGCTGTCACTGTAAAAAAAAAAAAAAAATGTGATGAATGTTTTCAGAGTAGAGCTACTGTACCACACACAGATAATGGAAAATGCTGCATTGAAGGGAAGTAACATAAAAAATGCTATGGATAATTATTGTTATGGATGTCTTAAATATATATATATATATATATAAATGTAAGTTTTCATGTCACATTAAAGTGTTTGCAGCAGAAAAAAGCTTCAGAGGATCCTGTTTATCCTGGACGGAGCCAAAGTTCCACATTCACAAACTAAAAATAAAAGGCTGCTAAACTAGTCCCAGCTCCAAGTCACCACCGGCAAGCACACACACACACACACACACACACACACACACACACACATACACGCAGAGACATGCACGTACATATAGAGAGCCAGAGCCAAAGGGAGCACTGGGGCCCAGGGAGACAGATTGTCTTTTAATTGGTTGAAAACTGCAGAGCTTTGAGAAGGGCTGAAGGGACACACACACACACACCACACACACACACACACACACACACACACACATACACACACACACACAGACACATACACAATGTCCTCTGTGATAGTGAGGAGACGTAGCCAGTCCCTGCTGACTGACTGGTATAATGAGCTGAACTCAGGCCAAAACCTGGAGGTGAGTGTGTGTGCATGTGTGTTTGTGTTTGTATTGTGTGTGTGTGTGTGTGTTTACGGCAACCTGCTGATATCATCAAACTGAAAGACAGGAAGATGGTTCAGACATTGAGGGTCAGGGGAGTGTAAATGTTTGTGTGTGTGTGACGGCTGGACCATCGCTGCCTCCCCGCTGTGACTTTGGCAGCTGAATGTTTCCTTCCTCGGCGGCCAGGAGTAAAACACTAAATCTTGACCGATACAGTCCACATTTTGAAGGCTGATATTGCAACCAACTGATGAAGATTAAAGCTGCTGATAAATAATGTTCTGCTAGAATTCAATATCCCAAAATGATATAATCCCTCTTGTATATACAAATGATATGTACAGTACGGTAGCTGTACGTTCAATAAACCATATATGATCTCAAAACGACACTTTACATGTCACGCTTTACTGTCATCATTTCCACTGATTACACTAGTTGATGATTGGCTGGCAGTTGTCCATTATAATCATATATTTCTTGACAAAAATAGAAATAAAATAAAACTGAAATAACATGAATAAATTGATAAATTAACTGGGAGATGATCCTCCTCAGTCATAAAGTCTTCCACTAATTTCTTGTGGATGTTGAGTAAATATATATATTCATATCAGATCAAACATGATATTAAATAAATGTCCACTTTTTCTTTGACTTTGTCATAATTTCTCTCACTCTTTGGTACATTTCAAAGCTATAAAAGGAAAATTAGTCACCAAAAAAAGATGGATGGATGCAGAGAAGATCCATCTCTGGATCACGTTGTCTAAAGATGGTTCTCTTATTACTGAGGATGGAAACGACGATTCGAACGTCAGTATTTGTTCAACGTGACCCTGTTTTATATAAAAGGTTTACATGTTTTGGACGAGACGCAGTGATGTAACTACGATCTATGAATATCTGCATAAATCCATAATGTTTCAGGCAGAATGACGACCAGATGTAAGAGTGATGTTTGGAAGTATTTCAACAAAATAAACCAAATGAATGAGCAGGTTAAATATTGAAATGATTTAAAATGCTCATCACTACTCTTATGTTAAATCTTATGAGGTCTTATTACATGATGAACATAGTGACAGTGTGCAAGTGTATGTGAGTGTGTGTGTGTGTTACCTCCGTATAGTGCGAAGCAGGGTGGACCGAGCCTCGTTGTGGAAGGTGATGATGATGGAGGTGGGAGGAAGGTCAGAGTCATAGTGAAGGATGGTGCACCTGCAGACAGGAAACAGGGTTCAACATGACATCAGATCCATCGACCCAAAATGACAAAACAACCTGGAATAACCGATCTGTGTAGACGTGAATGTAGGACGACGTAATTACAGCTGGTGTGTTTACCATGAAGTATATACTGTGCTTTCATCATCGTCATATAGACCAGAAAGTTGTAAAGAAACCAGCAATAACAGAGTGTGTGTGCTTTTCAACATCATGTGAGCCAACATCCATCATTTGAGCAAAAAAATCATCTCTAAACACTGCAGATGTTCTTTTGGTTTTAACAGGAACATTTAAGACTTAAAAGTATCTCATGAAATCAAATTAACATCTGATTTACAGATAAACTACATCTGGAGAATGAGGGAATGTGTGCTTGTACATGTCTAGTAGTAGAAAACATACCCTCCACTACACACTGACACCATTTAAACACCTATTATACACTTATAATAATAATATTTAACATCCTTTAAAACCTTTCCATATCATTTTATACTTGATGGTCAGGTAGATGCCCCTCTATCATCATGAATCATGATAAGTTTGTGATAAGATCATTCGAATTTAATTATTTCTCCATTTCGCTGGGATTATGTCGATTTATACTGATGATATTTCAATTCTGTCCTCTGGTGCAAACACACACACACACACACATGCACACACACACTCTTAAAGTGACTGCATTGTCACACTAGACCTGTTGAAGATGAATTATAGATGACCAGCCAGAAGCTCATTAAAATACACCACATATCAGTGTCTGTGAGTGTGTGTGTGTGTGTGTGCTGCCTTCGCTGGGTCAGCAGCCTTCTCGTCTAAAAGAGCAGAGACACACACACACACACACATGCTCGCACACACACACAGCATAATGAGACGACTGGCCTTTACCTATCAGTTTGATGGATTGGTGACATTTTCAAAGAGAAACAGCCGGCTCGCTCTGTTCTGGCCTTCATTTTTAAAAATCTCACCTTTTTCAAATTTGTGCTTGTGCGTCCGTGTAAAACTCAACACAACACGCTGCGCCGTTCCCCTTGTTAATGTGTGTACTGTTTATCTCATCCACGCCCTCTCTAACCTTCATTATGTGTTTTTAGCCGCGCTGCTAGCAGCACAGCCGTAGGCGATGATAACATCAGTCTGTCAGTCGTTCCGTCGCTTTGCTCCAGATTGAAATATCTCAACAACTATCGGATGGACGCTCGTGACATTTTGTCCACAGGCTCCAGAAGATGAAGACTATTGATTTTCTTCTTTTTACTTATTCTGTGAAATATCTCAATATTTACTGGGTGGACTGGCACAAAACGGTGGTTCCCCTTCTTCTTATAAAACACCATCATCTGGTCTAAATTTCAATATGTCAAAACCTTTATAAACTTCATATAACTGTTTATTGAATATGTTGATTTCTGAATATCCAGTTAAAAACTGTTCTGACATACAGAATGATAGACTACTACTATTATTTTTCCTTCAAATTAGAATATAATATTTTGAGCATAACTCTAATAATCTTATTTCACTGTTATATTTAGTGAATGTGATGTGTTTGATTGTTTTTATTGGAGCTTCCTGTATGTATTACTGTATTTTGTGTGGCCATAACAAAGTCAACAAACTCATTAATTAACCAACTAACTATGACAGTTACATTATAACATCACACAGTTATTCATGTTGTGTTTGTTATAATATCCAACAGAAACATGCGTGACATCACTATTTGTCGCACCGTAACTACAAATCAATATTTATCATAAACAGCGACACGTTTCCCGGGTTACCGACAATAAATGTCGTTCTCTGCTTCCGCTCCCCGCTTTGTAGTTCAGAGAAGATAAGATGTGTTTTTCCTTGAACTATCTTAGCTGGTGTCGCTCCGAGGCGAGATGACTTATCTACCGTTCAGCCGTCTGAACTCAGGACGAACGTGTTGATTAGTTGTGATCATGCGAGGGGAACCTGCATATTAGAGGGCGTCGACGAGGGGTCAGTGTGTTTCCCAGCGAGACTCTTAATCTCTGTGAAACTTCCCTCACAAAGCGACTCATTCACTCCAGAATCTGATCAGACATAAATGTAAATAAAACATCCGCTGTCAACAGTGTTTTGGTCATGGTCACTATCTTCTTGATATATTTCTTCCACCTGCCAGTAAACCAGTTTATTTGGGTTGTGTCTAATAATTCTGCATCTTATTTCCTGCGACATCACTTTCAGCTCCTATAAACACCCGGTGTGTCCTGTCCAGGTGTCTGTGTTTGTGCTGAGGGTTAAAACACAAACTCAACTCCTAATTTGTTGTATTAACAGGTTGGCACGCAGCGTCAGTCAGTACACATGAGCACCCAGCTGTGAAATAATACTATCAGCACCTCATTAACTTTTGCAATTTGATTTTTTTTTTCTCTTTCTTTCTTTTAGTTTAGTTTAGAGCCTCGATAATTAAGTCAGAAAACAATATCACCAAAGCAGATTAGAGAAACAAACACATGATTCTTGCTTTTCACTCCTGTAATATACATGAACAAACTTTACAGTGTTTATCTACATATCTAATGAAGTCTTCTCTTTCTCTGCTCCTTATGATTCTTCTTCTCTTTCTTTTTTTATCGCTCTTACATCATCAGCTGCATTTTCTACCATCAAGACGTTTGATAAAGGAATCAAATTAAACATGATGTGAAGATGGAAAGCAGAGAAATGCAAACAAGCCAATTAGTAAAGCTCATGGTGCAGTCTGTGAGCTTTAAACACACTTTTTTTTTTTTTTTTAAATGAAGGCCAGAACAGGCTGCGAGCAGACTGTTGTCACTTTGCATTCAGACTTTTTTTTTTCTGTCTTTGTGCTGCCTCCCTTCTTCCTTCCTTTTTTTTTTCCTTTTATATTGTCTCTCTCTCTCTCTCTCTCTCTGAGAATAGGAATACACGCTGTATATATTTGTCATATCATATCCCATCTTGCCCCTCTCTGCCTCCTCCATCCCCCTATCTCCCTGTCTCCATCTCTGGTTTTCCTGCAGTTGATTTATTCAGCAGCTCTACCAGAGAGGAACGATGAGAAGATAAAGACGAGCTGCTACTGTGTGCATGTGCGTGTGTGTGTGTGTGTGTGTCTGTGTGTGTGTGTTGGAGAAAGAAGGACGAATGAGGCCGAGAGACACCGTGACAGACAGGCAGAGAGAGAGACAGACAGATATACGGATAAAAGTTGTGCTGACAGATGACTGATGTTGAAGCTGATATGAACAAGCTTCCATACTCCCTGAGCGTATGTATGTGCGCGTATGTGTGTGTGTGTGTGTGTGTGTTTGTGTGTGAGTTAACTTCCTGCATCAAAGCTCAAGAGAACACACATTGGGAAGAGAGAAAAAAAAAAATCAGGGGAGGGGAGAAAATAGATGAAGATGAGGAGAGGGACAGGAGGAAATAGCGAAGAGGAATACATGATGGGTGAGGGAGGGGGAGGGCGAGGAGGAGTCAAAAGAGTAATAAGGTGAAGGAGGTGAGAGGAGAACTGAGGGGGTTTAAAGAAAGGAAAAGGGGTTACAGAAGGTTACAACAAGGTTGTAACAAAAAAAAAAGCAGGTGACACAAAGGAAGGCGGGAGGACAAACTGGAGGTGAGTGAGCAAATAAAGCTTCTTTCACACATTGTTCCCGCTAAATTACTGCGATAACCTTCCAGGCACCGCTAGCGATTTTCACTGTTCACACAAGCAGCTACATTCAGGAAGCTTTCCGTCTTGCGCCTTTTCACACACGCCGTGGCGGTGCTGGAATAGATGGGGGTCGGGGGGGGAGGGACAGTCCAGCAGATGGCGGTCATGCAACACTTGTGGATGCCGACTGCCACGAAAGTCAACAGATGAAGAAGAAGAAGAAGACGAAGAAGAAGACGTGGTGGAAAACAGAAAGGTTATTTTCAGGACTATGGCGGCGAGGAGCTGTTTTTGTTTGGTGTATTTAATATTCAACGAATTTGCAAGACAAACCACATATGACAACATTTGTAAGGCAACTAGTGGAGTCTCGTGATTGGTTCGCTCGCTCCATGTGAAAGTGTTTTTACATACATGTCCCTGCTTTCATTCAAAACACAGCCGTACCGGCATTTTCTAGAGACAGGAAATAGGTGGTACAGATTTCTACAGATGTCCCTGAGTAGTGATCCCTGCTGCCATTCACACATGACCTCACGCAGGCAATAATCCCGAATATTTCAGGGAGAAACTGCATGTGTGAAAGGGGCTTAAGAGAGAGGAAAGGAGAGAGGAGCAAACAGAGACTATGAAGGATAGGTAAAAAAAAAAAAAAAAAGAAGTGAAGCAAAGAATTGGAGATGTACATGCAGAGAGAGTTAAAGGTAGAAGAAGAGAGAAGTGAAGAAAAGACAAACAGAGAGGAGAGGAAACTGAGAAAAATTAAAATTATGCAGAAATGTGAAGTGAAACAGAAAAAAACTGAAAATACAAAGAGAATTGTTAAGAAATCAAATTGAGAACTTAATTGAGAAAAGTCTTTGTTTGTACTCAAAGGTATTATAATGAAGCACAGACAAATCTATTTTATTCACTGGAGATGAAAACAAAACACAAATGCAAAAAGAAAAGAAAACCAGGAGAGTTATCATCCGTTATATATCAGAAGCACCAGACTAGACATTAAAGGTCACGTTATGCAAAATGCACCTTTTCATGTCTTCTCAACATAAATATGTCTCCGGTGTGTCTAGAGACTCCCAGACTATGAGAAAAGACCATCCTCTCTTTTTTTTCTCCTGCTCCATCTTTAAGTAAATGTGTGTCCAGAAACACTGTTTAAATTTGGCTCCCTTTATGACATCATAAAGGGATTATTTTTATTTTTGATGGCGACTGGAAAACAGTTGATGAATTGATACCGACTGTCCGTGACCCAATGTCAAACTTGGAGGCTGGAAGTTGTACTGTTTATTTAGCAGGTTAGCCTTGGTGTTAGCATGTTACACGGCTAATATGGCTAGCAGTGTGGGACTAACGTGGTTGAGGGAGAGTCAAGAGAAACCGTGTGAACATTAGTCCTCATTTGAAACCAGTCAGATGAAGACAGTAGTAGGTTGGATGCTGGTAACTGTGTTTTCATGCTGCTTTTTGTGGAACTTTGAACTTCAGCGCTAGCTCAGCTAGCTTTGCAGTTACACATTAGCCTGTTTTGCCCCGTGATCCTCGCTGGTATGTGTGTGTGGCTGCTGTAACGTTATGTAAATGTACTTGATACACATGCCATGAAGGTAACGATACACATGTGAAAAACAAATGCTCAAACTGCAGGATTTCATTGCTTGGCAACGTTGTGTGACTCTGATTAGCATCCAGCTGCTAACTTGCTCAGACCATAAAGCTGTAGTGGCCCGCTGTGACAGTGTGTGTAGAGTCAAGCCGAGGCTAATGTGTCCACTCTTCTCCACAGATACACTTATCGTTACTGTAATACTAGTATTAGTGATGCAACTGCAGCTCTGTTGCGGTTCCTGTATGAATATGGACACTGGGAAGCCAAAACCAGTTCAGTAGTGGGGCGTGGGGAGCAGCAGCTCATTTGCATAGACACAGAAACAGCCCATCCAGAACAGGACTGAAACAGAGGGCTATGGAGGCATGCTAAAACGCATAATCTCAGTGGCATTTTCAGCAAAAAACTTCAAAGACATGTTTTGGGGGCCTCAGAGACCTGTATTAACTTGTTGAAAAGGAGAATAATATTTAACCTTTAATCATCTCCCTATGTACATGAAACTATAGGTCTCCATGCTGCCCATTGTTTGACTAAAGCAAAAGAAGAAGAGAAAAGAAGGAGATGGAAGAGCATGAGACAAAAACACGACAATGCTAGAAGAAGAAAGAGTGGAAAAAGGGGGCAAAGAGAAGAGAAGGAGAGGAGGTTAAGAGGGGTGCGGAGGGTAAAAGGGAGGTTGAATAGAAATAATAGAAGAAGATAAAGAGGAAAAATAGTAGGAGAGAAACGAGCAGAGTGTTTACTGTTGATTTCTGTCCAGATGGTGTGAAAAGCATTCATATTTAATGAGCAGAGCCATTTGAGGAGTAGATGTTGGTTGTGTGTGTGTGTGTGTGTGTGTGTGTGTGTGTGTGTGTTGGCTCATCAAAGTTCATCTAGAGTTGAGATAAACACATGAAAGAAGAGGTCAAAACCAGTGGTGTCCACACACACACACACACACACACACACACACACACAGTCTCTCTCTCTGCAGGCGGTGCAGCCGACCTGTCAAAGTGTGTGTTCGTGCTGCAAAATACTAATGACCACTGATGTAGCCCTGAGATACTGTCAGACCTGCTCACACACACACACACAGACTACCTACCTGCAGCCTCTGATTAACACTCCTCTCTCTCTCTCTCTCTCTCTCTCTGTCCTTCATTTGTTCTGCCTCTTGGCTTTTTTTTTCTATTCTCTTTTTCCTCCATTTCTCTCTTTCTCTCTCTCTCAGCGCCTCGCTACACCCTCTCTGTCTTCCCCTCTTGTTCCCGTCTCTCTCCTGCCTCACTCATGGCTGACAGGTTACCTGCATAAAGACGTCAAGACTCTTATTTTAAGTAAGCAGTGGTTTTCCAGTGCTCGTTTCTCAGTCACAACACATCAAAATCAGTTGCTTTCCAAAATGCACACAGTCGCTAAAAAGATCACCTGTTAGCTGTAAAATGAAGGTTTGATTCAGTTTAGGAAACAAGAACTACTTGGTTAAAGAAAAGATTGCATCACAGTTACAAGTTCACTCCTTTATTCTCGCTGCACCGCTGCTCCCTCTCTCTCTCTAACGCTACTTTTAACGTAATCAAACAAAGAGAAATGTCCTCCTCTTGTCCTCGCTACATCTTTGTCCTCCATCATGCTACAACGCTACATGTAACGGAAACATCGGCTCTTCTGGTCTTTTCTCACTGATGCTCTCATTTTCATATGGAGGCATCACGAGACTGTTTCTTAACCCGTTAAAGGTCCATTGTAGTAACTTTAAGAAGCAGTTGTGTCACCTCATGTGATTCCTGCCTTTGCTCTTGACAGACAACAGATGACTAACGCTGCTGTTTTTCAGATGAGTTCAGTCTCTCAGTGAGACTACTGTAAATAAATCCAATCAGACGTTTTTCACTTACTGGTCTTCAGAAAAGACACGGCGCTCGGCAACAGATGAGATTTTACGTCATCTCGGGAGTCACAAGGATAGAGGGATAACACACACACACACACACAGATATAATGACACAAGTGGAAGTCCTAGTTAGCAATAATAATAAGTCAACCATGACTGAAAACCCAACACTTCACTCTGGATCAAGTTGTAAACTATCTTGCACCACTTAGTTTCTGACCTCAACACAAAACCAAGCTAGCAAAGTCGCTAAATTAACTTTCCTCTCTGAAACTTTTTCTGTTTTTGAGCAATAAAATAACAATAGTGACTAATAATTTCCACTATAAACTGAAGTGATAACATCCAGACGGTCAGTGTCATGTTCACTGACATGCAGACAGAACCCTCCAATTAAAAGCTTCTCTACCAGCTGAGGTACAAAAACTTCTACATGAGTCATAAAAATGTGAGCTTGGACTGGACTTGCTTGTTGTAAGACTTTATTTACTCACTCAGGCCATCGGAGGGTTTCTAACGAGTCCTTAGTTGTTCTCTTTGCATTAAATATGCATCATTTTCTGTTTGTTCATGTGTAATCTGTCGAGGGTTTTCAAACTGGAATGGTGAACTTCATATGTAACAATAGAAGCGAATACAGTGCGTTGAGTGGCTGTTTGTACAGAAAAGGAAGTGAGGAAAGTGTTGGGTACAGTATTTTTCATATTCTTTGGGATAAAGATGTGTGTGGGATGTATAATATCATTTAGTTTTATTTGGCCTGGCCGTGGTGATATGTGGAACAATGTCAGTTTATTCTGAGCAAAAGTTACAGCACGTCTGCTGGAATAAGATATTTTGTGAAGCTTTTCACCTCTGGCCTTTCTCTCTTTGTTTTCCCGCTATCTCCGTCTCGCTTCTATTCAGGTGTTCACAGAGGAGAAGATGGCCTAGTTTTGGCTGGTTAGGCAAGATCAATTTACATATTTACACACACACACACACACACACACACACACGGTGGTGAGGTGGTGACTGAGGGAGCGAGGGATTTCTCTTCTCTTGATCGAGAGAAAGAAAAGGAAAGAAAAGACATGAAAAGAGAAGAGAGACAGCAAGGGACAGTTGATAATGCCTCATTTCTTTTTTTTTTTACTGGAAAATTCCATTAGGAAAATTTCTGAGTCAGTGATTCCACTGAATGAGAAGCTCAAATGAATAGTTTCAATGGATTCGACAATTTGAATTGAAGCAGGTTCAATCCGTAAAAAAAGGAGTGGAGGAGTGTGTGTGTGTACACGGAGGAAGAAAAAGTGACCAGGTTGTGGCCTGATTTGAGTGTGTGACCGAGTGTTTGTTGCATCTCAGGGGAATTTCAAAGGCAACTGGACTACGACCTGGACGAATGAGAATGTTCATAGACATCTCAGGAGAATAAAAACTCCTGGATCAACATAATAAACTTTGTATATGTTCTTCAGCCTGTGGGTTCAGACGTCAACACCAACTGTCACCAACAAAACAAAGGCAGACTATCGACTGAGCAAAGCAGGCGACGTCCACGAGGTCTCAGAGCTCCAGACTTACTGTGTTTCAGTAGAAATGTCATTTAAACCACAACCACTAAATCAACGGACATGATAACAGCCTGAAGAAGGGTCCAGTTATCTTGAGATGATGTCGACTTCCTGTCTTCTAGATTCACTAGACTTAAATTATTTTAATTTGTGCGCCTACAGTATATAGTTATATAATCCTATATGAATGTATAGAGTGGGAGGTTAATCCATCAGTGCTTACAATAAACAGTTTGAATGTTTTCCTGATAAAACAGCCTCTCTTGGGTTGTGTAAATAATAATCTCACAGCGATATTCATGAAAAAAAGTGTGATTTTGTTATAAAATATCACCAACTGCAGTGTGTTCCTTCCAACCAGGATCTTTCTGTAACCTTTAACCGAGTAGTTTTAGTTTCCTAAACTTAACCAAACCTCACAGACCTGAAAAAACTGCTGAAAAACACCATTAAAAATGGAAACTCCTCGGGGGGGGAGGTAATAGTGTGATATGGAAATATTCCATAAATATGTAATATATGCAGAATGGAATTGCTGGAGAAAAAAAAAAAAAGTCAAAATGTTTGTGTTCAGTACATGAAGTACATAAATAACAAATGAAACGCGTGGAAAATGAGTACAGGAGTCAAACTATAAATATTACTGCATATGTGGAGGAAAGAAGGAGAAATCCTTTATAGGTGGCGTCACTCTTATTACTCTGCATGTCGAGCATCATCCAAGAAGGAAACAGAGTTGTTGAATATTATGTTTCCTTTATGGAGAACAATTTCATCCTCTGATAATGTCTACTATATTCAAAAAATGCAGACATCTACTCAACTGTAAGGCAGTAGATATTATCTCTAAGGAACGTGGCCGCATGTGTGTGTGTGTGTGAGGAAGAGGAGGGCTGCTGTCATGGCTGACATGTCTGTTGAATTGGCATTTACACAGCAGACAGACAACACTGCTGCCACTTCAACATCCAGTTCTTTCTTTGTGATCCTGTGCTGCATTTCATCAGAAAATCAATTTCACTCCACACATGATGTTTTTTTTTTTTTTTTTTTTTGTGCAGACAGAGCAGATAGAAGATACAGACCTGCTCAGCATCAGTCTGATGTAATGCAGCCACAAACGGGGGGTGAAAGTGTTTATTGTACTTCCCTGAAGAAAAAAAATAAAATGTGTTGTTAACAATTGTGGAAAAACTGATAAAAATCTACACTATGGCGTACAAACACAACGCTGTCAGCTTTCAAAACATCCTAATATTGTTTCACACTGGACGACGGTGCACCTAAATAACAGAACAGCTTGTTCTGGCACTCGCAGATATAATTCATATGATTAGTGTTTTTGATTAGACGGGTGCAACTAAGACTACTTGAGTAATTACATCACATGTGTGAGCTGAGTACTGAACAATGATTGGCTCGCGTCTCAGATCCTGCTCATGGCTGCACGCCTTCAACTCGGGTTTATTTATTTAATTATGTATTGATTGGGAGCATGTACAGTATTAAACATACATGTTTAACCATTTGATGTGCTGTACCAGAGTTAGCTTATAAAGGTAAGGCGAGCATTTTCCATTTCAGCAGATGAACGTGAAAACTCTGCATAGTGAAGCTCAAACATCCAACAAGAAGAAAAACACACTTTTGAGTGGAAGGAGACTTTAAACTAATGACTGATGTTGATATTTATAGTCGGACAATCACTCATGATGACATGACTGCAAAGTGAAACCTGAACCACCGCTTTATCATGGTGTTATTTTGCTGTTTATTACACTTATCACAGCTTTTACAGATGCACAGGTACGTCTAATAACTGACAAAGTGAGTTACATAAATGTGCTGCTGTACTTTCACAACAACCATGAAACAAGTCAAATATTGTTTGCATCTTGCTCTCAGATGACGGCTGCACGTCAGACGGAGACACGACGACTCAGCGCACCATGTAGGTTTCAGATCAGCTGTTGTTTTAAGCTGCGTATCGTTCACTTCGCTTTCATTGTTCTGATGTCATAAACAGTAAACTCACTGAAGCCGTGTTATCCATCATCAACAGTGCGGTTTGATTAGTTAGACTCACTTTTTTTTTTTTTTTTTTGATGCTCTAAGATTTGTATTTAGAAACAGATGGTGAAGTTTTCAAAGTCATCAGTACAGTCACGACTTTAAAAAAAAAAAGGAGGCAATCTCATTTCGGAGCGGTACGCTTCATTATCATCACTCTACAACTGTCCTGCTGTATTATCACAACAGTATAATATTCTCTCTGATCTGAGCTAAATTAGGCCAAGTAAACAGATTTGACTGCAGACTCTGATCTAATCCATTTAAGGGGATTTCATCAACACACGTCTTTCTGTGTTTGTTCTCAAAGACTTCCATGTTTTCGTTGCAAATAAAGAGAAATGAAAGATGGATGGAAGGAAGATGTTTAGGTGACATCGTGCAGTCACTCGATCACGCACAGAATTAAACTCTACAAATCTTGAGCAGAAGTTGTTTCTCAAAGTGTAATTTTTTTTTTTTTAAACAGTTTATTTTGTTCTGAAAGTGCGCCATAAAACAACTAAATTTAGCGGAGGAGGAGGAGGAGGGGGGGGGCCGCAAATCCTTGGCGAAGATTAACAAGGGAGAGCGTCTTCCAACTAACTCCAACACCCACTATCAGATTAGAAAAGGAGAACACTGTCACCCAGGAGAGCTAAGTGTTGGCCTCTCTGATGGGCTAACCTGAAAAACACGACAGTCCCGCGGCGAGAGAGCTAAAAAAAAAACAAAAAAAAAACACGGATTAAAGCGAAAGACGCGCGACGGCGGCTTCCAGAGACGAGCGACGGTTAAGAAGCGAGGTTGTTATTGGTGGGAAAGAGGGGAAAGAAGGGTGAGGGAACAAAGACAGGATTTTCAGATAGGACAGAAGATAGGATGCTTTTTTTTTTTTTTTTAGAAAAAAAAAGAAAATTATTTTAACAACTACCGGGGCTCCTCGGGTTCCTTGTTAACGCTGCTGCGATCCCCCAGCGGAGCGGAGAGATTCATGTTTTCCAGAGTTTTCTGTCTGTTTGAAAAACATGAGGCTAGAACTGCTGGGAGAGCTGTTTATATATTCATGCTTTACAGTTCCACAACTCTGACTACCTCCAACTGTGTGTGTGTGTGTGTGTGTGTGTGTACAGCAGTCTGTTTTTTTTTTTTGCATAGGTACGTACTTGTACAGAAACATTTGCATGATTTGAGTTTGCGTATGTCTTCATACATCTACATACTGTATATTCAGTGTTTTTCTGAGCTGTGAGGGGACTAGAATGTGTGTGTGTGTGTTTCTAGTTTCTATATGTGCAGGCAGTAGCAGACAGGGAGGGGGGAGGCTTGCAAAAAAATACTATGAGAGCGCCCTCTGAGATGCCCCCTATCTTGTCACTATCTCAGTTATGTGCACGTCACCGTAGAGTGACAGCCTGCGATGGAGAAAACATAATAGCGCTCAGTAAAGTATCCCATAAGATGTAACGCACTGCCTCATGAGTTGTCATTGCGATGGGTCGATCTTCTCTACGGGCGCCCTTCTAGTGAAAGAAAAGTGAACAAAGTGCGTTGAGACGGACGTCCCGATTGACCGTAATGAGGTCGTTAACATTTACAAAGTCATGGCCGGAAAGAATTCTTCTTTTATTCCACCGATATTGCCTCTTACTTCCCTGACAGGCTCGTTCTCAAAATGTTAATAGTTCCATGTTTTTCCTACTGATGTGTTTGAGGAGGAAACGTTTAAATTGACTGTATTTTTATTAGAGATGTTTGCCAATAAACGTTTAAGAAGTAAACAGAGGTGTTTTTTTTGCTTATATTCTCAGTGACCCTGTGAAATATTCATCTTAATTTACCAAGCATGTATTGTTGTTCTCTGCTGCTTGTTGCAGTTGTTTTAGAACTAAAACAGGCATGGATCAACCACATCAAATCATCCATTGTATCATATCTAATCCATATATAGCATGTTTCTGTTACACACTTGAGCCATGTAATTAAGCCGGTCGAGCTGCGGCCTGTTGTTTTCTCCTCCACCTCTTGTGGGAAGCAGGGATCTAGTTATACCATCTTTTCTCTTTTCTCTCTTTCACGCTGTTATGTAAGTGAACCTCTTTGAAGAAACTTTGAAGACAAGGCAGCACACATGAGTGGGTAACTGTGTCATGACAGTCAGAAAGCCCCCATGAGGACGGCCTTCACTGGGATTTTGGGAACAGCAGATGCAACTGGTACAAAGCAGAGCCGAGCTGCTGTATCAAAGGATAAATCTGTGATGGTAATATGGAGAGATACATTCAATATATTAATACCACAAACACTGACACACAGCCACCTCTACTACTGATAACTGCTAGTAAACTCACTACTACATCTACCAGCACTCCCACTGCTGCATTTATGACTCTAAACACTTTGTATTTACTATTTCTGTTTGGTCTATGTCATATTTATCCATGTAGTATTGTGCATCACATGCTTATAGATTGATACTATTACTGTCTAAACCTCTGGAATTGGTGAAAAGTGTCCGATCCCTTAAATTCAAAAGTTAAAAGTGATGTCTAAACCTTCAGTATGATATATCTATATAGTGGGAGATGTGTGGCAGCAACAGGGATCATTAAAGGACTCTAACGAGCTCTGCAGAGTTCTGGTGAGTGGAGTCTTTGTCTATTCATGGCAGGAACGAATGCAATTGGAAATTTTCACAGTACATGATCCTATTTTGCAGGGTAACGATAAAGCATGATTGGTTATTTGCTTTTGTTTTGTGCATCTGAGAACACAGAGAGAGAAAAGCGAGGAGCAGATAGAGATGAAACTAAAACACAGGAAGTGAGTGAATGCACACAAGACTAACGTTAATACTGCTACTGGCACTATTAATAATAATAATAATGATAATCATAGTAACAACAACATAATATCTTCGTTCCCTCCCTCCCTGTCCTTCCACTCTCTCTCTCCTCATTCTTTCTTCTCTCCCTGGCTGCACCTTCTGTCAGTCCGTCCGTCTCCCTCCTTTCATCCTGTCATGTCAGCACAGAGGGAAACCAGGATCTAAAGTCAGACGAGGCTTTGAACAATAAAGCAGATGAAAGATCTGTCACTGAGAACGACAGAGAGCGAGAGAACAACAGAGAGAGAGAGAGAGAGAGAGAGAAGGAGGGAGGGAGAAGTCTCTTTCTGTTTCACACCCTTCTCTCTATTTCTGTCTCTCTATCAGCTGAATGGACTTCAGACGGAGAGAGATTTAGAGAGTCGGAAAGACAGGAGAGGAAGGGGGAGGGAGGGATGGGGTGGGGGGAGAGTGGGTGGAGGTTGAGGAAGAAAGTGAGGGTGACAGCGAAAGGGAGATGAGAAAATGAAAGAAAATGAGAGACGTAGTGGAGACTATCAAACGAAAATGACAGAAAAGGAGAGGTAGAGGAGAGGTGATACGACATCAGGAGAAAAAAAAAAAGATTCAAAACATTACAGAAAGAAATGAAAAGAGACAACAAGTGCAAGAGTCTTTTTTTTGTGATGTTTGTGCTTTGTTTGATTGGAAAACATGATCTCAGATGTATCGATTAATAAATCCACTTTAATTGAAGGTGAAATATCTGATTAAGTCTTTATCAGCGTCCTCTTCAAACACCTAAAAACCTTTAGTATCATCATTCAGGTATAAAAAAAAGTCTCATTAAGCAGCATCCCTGTGTTGAGTTTCTTACGCCAGCGCCGAAAACAGTTCAGTTCAGACTTTGGTCGACTATCTTGCAAGATGTGAAAGGTGACGGGTTTTCAGGTGACTGCGACATGTCAGATGGAGCTTGACGTGGAGCAGCAGGCTGCCGTTTGTGTCGCCTGTGCACTCTTTTGTGCAGAAGACTGAAGGAGGGAGGAGGGGAGGGAAAAAGTGCCAGAAATCAAATATAAGGAAGAGAGTTTGGGAGGTTCAGACATTAAAAGGTTGTGATTTCTGCAGAGAAGGCTGAATGAAAACTGTAAAGCTCAACCTGTTAAATGTAGCGAGGGTGTTTGTTGTTTATTGTTTTTTTTTTTTTGCACACATGCCGCTACGACACAAGACTCAAAAATATCACATCTGTCAACAACAAGTCTCTTTACGGTTCTACCTGTTAGCGCCGAGTCGAGCGCATTTAAGAGTAAACACGCGTTATTATCCACTCACACTGTGACAGAAGCTCCACTCCCTGTTTTCTGTGTCAGGAAGCGAGAGGTGATACTCCATATTTACAGTCAATAATAACAAAAAAAAAAAAACTCTTTCTTATTTTGCTGGAAAAATAACAGCAAAAGCAAAACAACATAAAGTTACATATAAAGTACAACTCGTCAAAGTCATCTGTAGGGTGAACTTTACTCTTCCAGCTCTTGACAGCTGTCTCTCGCTGACTCGCTGATGCGACTCTGACAGCGTGAACTTCAACTTTTCCCTCCTGAAGACAAGAGTTGGGTATTAAGAGCTCATCCTGAAATGGAACCACATCTAAATGATATAAAATACGATTCACCGTGTGGATAAATACTGTCGCTTAAAGCTGATGAAACATCTTTCCTGCTCCATGTTATATAAAAAATGAAGCATATCACCAAAAAAAAAAATGCTAAATTGTCACCACTGTTTATTATCATTTCTCTATAAAAGATTAAACAGCTAGAGCTCCCACGCACGAGGCTGTGACTTAGCGGTGAGATCACAGGGCTCATCGTTAAATGCTTCTATCTTAAAGAGTAGGAGTCGTATTCACGGACTAGATATTAACATATTTAGTCCAGCAGATGTTCTCTTTTAACGGAGCGACGTCGCTGAAGGTGTCTGCTACATCCTGGGTTAATATTAAGCTAGAAAAGTTTCTCCTGTGAGTCTGAAAACTCTAAAAACCTCCGTTTGACCTTTTGCGAGTTTCCGACGGCTCTGATGTGTTTCGCCGCCGCTTCGTGAGTAAGTGATTTCTGATGACTGAAAACAAGGTGAAAGTTTTTTTCCAAATGTCTTTAGTGCAGAAATAGTCTGTGAAACAGCCGGTAATTACTGATTTCATGGACGGCAGTGTTGAGAAGTCATGCCAACTGCTTTCAAAGCGCTTTGACATAAGTGTGAGTGTGTGTGTGACTAATGAGCGGAGCGGAGAATTAGCTGCATTTAAAAACATACCTGGAGCACGCTACACAATTAATATTATGATCTGAAACATTTCAAGTGTTTTTTTTAGGAGATAAAAGGTAAAGGGGTATTATTATTATTTCTGGGAGACTTTCCCAGCAGGACTAATAGGAGTGTTTCTTATCGTTTTACCAAAAGCAGGAGGAGCAGGTTCCTGTTTATAGCACAGAGTGTGGACTTGAAGGCAGCAGGTGGAACAAAGGCGAGGCTATCTGTGCTGCTCGGCTGTTTTATCACTTTTTTTTTTTTATTGCTCCTTCCATGTTGATGGGGCAATAAAAATCACCACATATTTCAGATTTTCACCTCATGTATTACTGCAGAGGATGACATCATGGCCGCCGCCACCTTCCTCAGCAGACAGTATGGCGGCATCACACTCCTCCCGCTCCTCCCGTACGCTCCTGCTCAACATTTAAGCATGTGGGAGGCGAGACTCCGTTAGCGTCCATATGTTCTATTTCTGTGTGTGTGTGTGTGTGTGTGTGTCAGGCCTGACATAGCTGCAACTCCCAACTCAGTTTGCTTCATATGAGCAGGAAACCATCACTCACTCTGTAGCCCCAGGTTACACACACACACACGCACACACACACACACACACACAGTACAGTAGATGAATGTTTGGAGGCAGGCAGAGGGAGAGGTTTTCCACATGGAGGATTCTGTACAATGGATCTGTGGTCACTCTCCATCACACACACACAAAATGCACACACACAGAGTATATTGATGCAAAAACTCACAAACACACGCGCACACACACACACACACACAGCGCAGAGAGCGATGACAGTATGTGTGGGTTCTGCTGGGTGATGAATGAAGCAATATTTCAGTCTAAACCAGCATCCCACCACAGATGGTGGTATAGAGAAATGCTTATACATTACCACACACCCAAATTCATTCCACCTCTCCCTCTCTCTCTCTTTCACACACACACACACACACACACACAAGCACACACGCTATGCTGTGAACACCCCATATGTCAGAAGAATCACCTGTCTTACTGTGTACGTACAGTACATACAAACAATTCTATATGCAAACACACATGCAGGGAAAACATGATCACACACACACACACACACACACACACACACACACACACTCATTAAACTCTGCACAGAGTGTTGTGTTGTTTCATTGTGTTCAGCGAAAGCCCAGAGGGCACATAATTCAGTGCCAAGCGAGCATTAGCAGCACCTCACATACACACACACACACACACACATATACACTGGGACTGCTTGTGCTCAGTGCACAAACAAACACACAGCTCACACACACACACTCACAGACACCCATGGTCGGCTTAGCAGTTTGTGTGATGCCAGGTTGCCCGCAGGTCTGGTAGCAACAGCCTCTGCTGTCCTAGTTGTTTTCCATCCAAACCTCTCTCTGTCACACACACACACACACACACACACACACACACACACATTGAAAACTGAGAGGTGAGAGAGGAGCAGAAGCTGTAGCACAGCAGTTACTTTTAACACCAGGATGTTTTGTTTATACTTCTTTTTGATGACGCAGACTGAGCATCAGGACTCCAACCAGAAAAAACCAAAAGGCTTCTAAATGAAAGACCCTGAACCTCTAATCACACCTGACCTCTGACCTCCCACCTCCTCGTGGAGGCACACAAGAAGAAATAAGACTTTCTTTACAGGGAGCAGAAACGTTAATGGCAGTAAATGGACTGTACTTATACAGCACCTTTCTACTCTTTCAAGCACTCAAAGCACTTTTTACACTATGAGTCATATTCATACAATGACAGAGGCCACATACAAGGTGCCAACCTGCCCGTCTGAGGAATCTAACCGTTCACACACTGAACCCAGTATCAGTTCAGTATCACACACATGAACAATTCAACATGCAGCCTGGAATCGAACCTCGGAGCTGCTCTCCCTCCTGAGCTGCAGCCACCTCATCCCGCTTAAAGCATGATGTAGAAGTTAATGTAAAAACATCACATTGTAAGCTAAAATTGATTTTTTTTTCCAGAGAAGAGTCAAATTAAATACAAGTATCTATCAGATTTTAAAGGTGAAACATCTTCTTTTTTTTTTTTGTGCACAGCAGGCGATGAATAAAAACAGCAGCAGCAGAAAAATCTGGACATAAAAAAAAAACAAACTGCTGATCCTCCTCAAGAAGCACGAGGATAAATTTAGTTTGAAGGACAATTTCAGCTTATTACAACTTGGGTAGTGTTGCCCACCGTTCCTATCAGTAATAATAACATTTTATTCAGCAAGTTAACAGCTGAGCTCTGAGAAAATGACCCTCAGATGAGGGCAGAAACACGATCAGTCGCAGGTCAGTCAAACTTATTTAGAAGAGAAAACAAAGGCAGACGCTAAAATGATCACCCAAAAATATCCATAAACATCCATCACGGTTTACAGACTGATTCATAATTCATCTAACCGACTGTTTTCCTCTACAATGAGAACCTTTTTTTTACCAATATTTCCAACGTGCTCCGCTCTGCTTTTACCTCCAAATAAGGCGGCATTAATCAGGAGCTGTGACAGGGGTTGATAAGGAAAGAGGAAGCACAAACAGTTTAAGGTAATTACTGTATAAATAGCCCCTAAAGTTGTGTTTAAGATCATTATTATTCATATTAATCATATGGTTTCTCTCACAGCCTGGCAGCAAATGTTGGGAAAAAAACTGGATTAGATCATTTGGCTAAACTGCGGGTTTGTTTACAACCTGCTCACGTTTCTCGTCGTAGCAAATTATTGTTGAAGGTTCTCTGAGCTCAGCAGTGCAATGTTCTCTTGAGTGACAGAAATGACAAAAATAAAGCCCAGAAGAATGATTCTTTAAGGATTTGATGGTAAAGAACTTTAAAATGTTAAACCTTCCCCTGCTGTTCAGTGCTTCACTGTGAGTTTTTCACTCTTTTTTTTCATGGAAGTCATTTTTCTTCCTTAGAAATTCATTTCAACAGCTTGTTTCTCTCCATTATTTATGTATTTGTTGTTGTAGCATTTTCCTCCTAGATGAGCTTTTATGTAATTTGGGTCTGTTTTTTCATTTTGATCTCTTGCGGTGAGATGCTTTTATGAAACCCTTGGGGAGGGTTTTTTTTTTGTCTCATCTGTATTGTTTGTACATGGTATCCTTTCATCTTTCTACTTTCCAGCAGGATAACGTTTTATAAATCATATTTTATAGCAAAAAAAAAAAAAAAAAAAGCTGTGAGTGGTAGGAAAACTAGTCCCAGAGATCATGTATGTGCTTTCATTTGGTGGTGTTCCAGTATTTATGGGCTTGTTTTAGCAGTACCACACCAACAATCCCAAATGTTGGTCCAAACACTTTGGCAGGTAACCAACCGAGGCTGCTTTCTGTTTGATTCAGCACTCTGCTTGTTGAGACGCTGAAAGCTGTGAGTGAAACTCAGAAACTGTTAACTTGACGGGTGGAGAAAGAAGTCAGAAAGTAGAGGAAAAGTCAACACAAAAGCTGCCGGCTACGTCCTGGAAAAGTTTGTCGAGTTTCGTTTCTTCTTCGACCAACATTTGGAGGTTAAAAGTATCTTTACACAGCAACCTGCGTCTGGAAGGTGAACTCTGGATACAATAGCCACCACGAAGAATCGAAGATTACATTTTTTCTGTTCGGTTTCCAAGTTCAGCTGGATGTGCTGAGTGTCAGAGGTGAAGATGCTTTCTGTTTATGTATCACAGGTGTCTTTCCCTTTCCCAGTAAAACTGCTGCAGGGCGCCTCAGTGGTATTTACAGAAGTAACAGAAGAGATTTTGTTCCCCTCGATGATCTTCAGGATTGTTCGCTATTCTTTTTTGACGATTTGAGTTAAACTGACAGGTGAAGTCAGGGAGAGAGATCGAAACCGACGACTCGCAGGTGAGTTCATGACCTCGGGATTTAGTTTTTCAGTGTTTTGACTGATTTTAGGTTTTTCCAGACGATTTCTGGTACAAACATGGTTAACATGACCCAGTTTACCAACCGATCCTCCTCCTTCTGTCCTGATAAATCTAAAGACTGGTGCCTTGCTCAAGGTCACTACAGGAGAGGGCGATGGCTGCTGTTCATATTTTCTCCTCAGCATGTCAAATCCAATAAATCAGGAGACGCCTTAAAATAACTTTCTCTTTTTGGAGCGAGAAGCGAGGGCGGTAACAGCTCACGGGGGGGGTTTGAGTTACCTTACTGCCACCGCTGATGATACATTTAGAGAAAATTCTCCACAGGTTACCGAATGTTTGAAGTCGAACTATTTTGATCTCAGTTAATTTGACCCAGTTTGGTTGAAACATGCCAGTGAGTGGATGATACCTTGTGGAAACCAATTAAAAACATGAAATCAAAACCAATTTTCACTTCAAATGCTCATGAGTGTCACAATGTAAAAATAATTTAGAAATCATTTTTAGCTTTAATTCGTCCGGGGAACATGGTCTGAGACGTACTCTTATCAGAAAAAAAAAAAAAAATGAATTAATTTTCACACTTTCACTCCTGAGAGCTGCTACAGTCTGCTGCTGTTGACATTAATATCTCCAGTTAAGGATTACTTTGCTCAGCGGCGCCTCAGGACTGGTTGTTGAGAGAAAACAGGTCGATTCCAGAAAAAAAAAAAATCTTTGCTCAAGGTCCACGTATAAGCTTTTTCTAGAGCTTCAGACTTACAGTTTTCTTTCTGATGCTTTTGAAAACACTGGAAAAAGTTAGTAAGAGGACCTTGAGTTGGAGTTTAAACTTGTATTGTTTACAATCATTCAGTGATTAGTATGAAACCAGTGCAACGACTGTGTCAGAGTAAAGGAAGCAAAGTCATTTAGTATTTAGGTCAATAAAATACCTTTAACAGTGTTTGATACAGTGATTTTGAAAAATGAACTCACACACACACACACACAGACACACACACTCACACACTTGGCGCAGTGTAAGACAGCGCTTTCTAATATTTCTTGGATCTCCCATCTGTGATTCAGGTCTCGTCTAGTGATGCCTTGAGGCTGAATGTTGCAGGAAGTGATGCTGAAAAAGAGTTGTGTTTCTCCCTCTGGCCTTCTCCTCCTCTCATCTGTTTTACACACACACACACACACACACATATACCACAGCTCTATAGTTGTGAGGACAGTGTATTGAAGGCAAGTCCTCACAACGCGATGATAACACACACACAGTCTATGAAATTTAAATTTGAATTTCCATAATGCTAAATTATTCCTGATAATCGAGATGGGTAAAAAAAAAAACATGTAAGAATAGAGATTTTACACGAGTTAAGGCACACACACACACACACACACACACACACACAGAGTCTGCAGGCTGCAGGCTGAGAGCTGAGGTGGTCTGTTGTAATGAGGGTCGCTGTCTGACCAGGCCACGGAGCTAAAAGTGGAACACCGCTGACACTGATCTATGGTTAACTCTGCAGCTCGCTCTGGAAAACCTGAATCTCATGAAAGTTACTGATAATGCAGCCTTAAAGGTGACATGTTGTAGAAAAGTAGCTTTCCATTACTTTATTTGAGTATAAAGCAGGTCTAGGTGCTGTTTAAATAATGTGAGAGTATCAAGACGTTCAGTGTAAAGAGAGAAGCACACACAGACTGAATGCAGAAACTTTGCATTTAAACGAGCTGTTTGGACTTCTGTGAGGTTGTGATGTCACAACCATACACTCCCTGCCCTTCCTGACAAAAACAGAACATGTTTATTTATGTTATTTACCTTATTTATATGCACTTGTTTAATTAGAGCTCAGTGTGAAAGTCTCTACTGTGTTTCATTTATAGTCACACTAGTTTCCCTCCTCTCATCTGCTCCCTGTGTGCTACAGTCTGTTACCTCTGGTTGGCCTGGATGTGCGTCACTCAGAAAACAGTCAGCCAATCAGAGGAGAGGAGCACTGAGCAGACACAAAACAATCCATTTCAGGCTGAGTGAGACAGAGGGGCTTGTACAGATATAATTAGCTGCTTTTTGACCATAAAACATGAAAATGTTTGGAAACAGACCACAAAAATGAAAATATTAAACTGAGAAAGAGACATAATGAGACCTTTTTAAACCTGCTGGATTCTCTTTATGGTGCTGCATCTTTTAATATGGATTGAATTAATGTGTTCTCATTACATTACATACATGGCTTTCTTATAAATACAGAGTGAAATTTGGGGTTCAGTGTTTTGATCAACTTATTCTCCTTATTACACATCTACAAAATGCATCATATGATTATTATACATGCATACATATACATATCATATATCATTTATCATATCATTTCATTTTAAGTTATTATCTTTACATACGACTACAAATTTTACTCCTGGAGATTGATGTCTTCACCGTGTGTTACTTATTACATCATGTAAGGATGCAGTTTGTTGTTTGTGAGTTAAAAATGTGGTTAAACGTGCACATAGTTTGCACACTTGTTGATCATTATTAATACCTCAGCGATTACTCAGCCAGCTGCTGTGATTTCTGGCTGTCGACGCTCATTTTTCTGGCCCACATCATCAGTTTTTAAAACATTTGATGTGAAGTTTCCTAACCTGCTTATAGCTAGCGTTAGCGTGGCTCAGCTGCACTCTGAGCTAAATGCTGACATAGCATGTTAGCATGCAAAACTGTAAGCATGTTTACATGGCATGTTAGGCTTTAACTTAAAGCGCAGCTGAGCCGACAGCTGAGGCTTCGCAATCATTAGCTGAGTTTAAACTTGTGGTCTTTGCTCTGAAGCTTCTGTCAGGACAAACTTGAGATTGTACATCAAGGATCCACATATTGAAATAGTTTTTTCCTGGTTATTTTTTCTTCAATGTGTTTCTGAAAATAGTTGAAGCACATGTAGCTTTTTTTATATGAAATATGAATCAATAGATGCCACAAAAATGACGATGAACAAATGTTGTAACACCTGTGGTCAGTCTGTATCACACACCAGAGCTTCTTCACCAATTTCAACCATTTTCACTTGTTGCCTGCAGGTTTTCCAAAGCACTTTCACAACAACTGATGTGATGGGTTGAATGAAAGAAGTGTGCAGTGTGTGAATCTAATCATTAGCCTGTGTGTGTACTGTACATCAGAGTTGTCAACATAGGTTTGAATGTGAGAACGTGTTGTTTCTCACAGCATAAACTGATGAGAGATGCTGTTTGTTTCAGTAATAACAGTAGTGCACTTTGTTATTGGTAGAAAATATGTTTTATATTAACTAGCCTAACACACCCTGCTGTGTGGAACAAGATGAAATGTTGCAGTGTGAAACCAAACTGAATCAAAGGGAAAACGCACAACTCATCAGCTGATTTGAAGCAAAGGAATCAGGTGTGAAAACGCTCTCTGAGGGCGAGGTGACTTGTGAACTCTGTGCCATCGTTACCACACGCTCGTTTCAACTTGACTACGTTTCATTTTCAATCAATGAAAGTGACGTTGTGTGACTTCTGTCCATCATGCAGTGCTTTCTTTTTCACAATTGAATGTCTGTTCGATTATATAATAGAATATAAAATATTCATTGACAGTCCTAGTTTTCATGTGTTTGCATATCTGTGTTCATGGAAATACAAGTGTGTGTATTGCACGCGTGTGTTGTTTGTGCGCGTACTTTTAAGTCTCATATTATTGTGGTCAGGGGTTGCGTCTTCACACTGACACACACACTCACACAGAGTGCTGCTCCTCACTTCTCTTGCAGCCAGCAGGCAGATGACCTTCTCTTCAAAGTGCTGATGTCCTGTTTCCTCCAAACCCCTCAACACTTAGCCGGCAGAGCTCTGCAGAGGAGCTGCTGCTGCTGCTTCTGCTGTTGCTATGAGACAAATGGAAATCTGTCTGGGGAACAGTCATTGTTCACTTTCCCCTTTCCGAAAGTACAGTCAAACAGTCATGTGTTGCAAAAATAATACAGATGGAGAGTCTTAAAATTCACATAAAGGAGCCTGTTATTGAAATTAAGATCACGTATATTGATATCATGTATTGCGATTGACATCTGGACTGTTCTGTCATTTTCTTGCATATTATATTAAATGTACAACTTACATCTCAATCATTACACATTTACTGGACTATGTGTCGACAGAATATAAGTTACTGCTGTGTGAAAACGTTCATTTACTTGAGATTTGAGATGATTAACTTAAGCCTGATATGAAGATAAGTATCACGGCCGCAATGTAAAATCACTTCATTTAAAATAAAGTTATGAAGTCATAATTTTGCTTGAATAAAAGTAGAATATTTGCAGTAAATATCATAAATATATATGAAGAAGGACCCTCTTTAATGTCAAAGGTTCTTCAGGTTAGACTGTTTCATATTTTAGATTCATTCTTTCTTTTACATGTGAAATGTTTAATCAGCAAAGTGATTTTTTAATATAAAAATAGTAAACTAAAAATTACATTGTTGACCTTTGACATTGTACAATAGCAGTCAGAGAGTTTAGATGCACTTTTTCTCTCAAGAGGAAGGTGTGTCTAAACTTTTGACTGGTACTGTTTAATTAATAAAATCTATAGAAATAATAAATGCTACTTGATATATTCAGTTTACGCTGTCATGCTACAAACAGAGCAGTCAGGATTCTTGCACAAGGGCACTTCAGCAGGGTGAGAACCTCTCACCGTCATGGTTCAGGGAGCAATGTGAAGCTATTAGAACAAACACACACAGGCAGTCAGTCAGTCAGTCAGGCAGTCGGTCAGTGCTCTCTGCTTTTTCCTTAATTGGACACTGTCACAACACTGGAGGACACACACACACTCACACACACACACGCACTCACATGCCAATCTCATGCTCACATGGCTCCACCTCAGTGTCATCCATAGATCCTCTAATCAAATCTGATGGGGAGAAAAGTGACTGACAGTGTGTGTGTGAGTGTGTTAATGTGTGTGTGTGACTGTGTGTGTGTGTGTGTGTGTGTGTGTGTGTGTTAATGTGTGTGTGTGTGTGTGTGTGTGGTCTTTCAAATTTAGTGGCAGCTATCTGAGGTAAACAGCTGGTGATTGGAGGGGGTGCGTCCTATTTTGGAGAGCTTCCCAGACACTCAGTCACACACACACACACACACACACACACACACACACACAAAGTGACAGTGAGACCAGAAAAAAATACCCTCGCTCTAATATACTACATGCCTCATCAGTTCCCTAAACAAATACACACACACACACACACACACACACCAAATCCCACATCGGGAACTGTTGACACACACTTCAGCAGAAGCATATGAATAAACAAAGACATACATACAGAAAACACAATAACAGGCCACCAGAGTCCACTGCGGTTGTACTAACACACTACAAAAGACCGTCAGGCTCCCGAAAAAACAATATTTATCCATGAATGTCTTTACTGAGCTTTATAATAACTGTCATATCATATAACCAAATGTCACAAGTAATATTTCTAAAGTGATACTGAGAGTAAAATACACACGTTGCCAAATGTTTTAGCGTCACATAGCGAGACAATGAAAGTCTCTCCGGAGCAACTTCTGCTCATATGTCACCCAAAATGAGTTTTTAAGTTAGAAACAAACAAACAGAATAAAGCGTACATGCAGAGTGTGCACGCTGCTGCTGAGTCATTGTTTAAGTGCACAGCTGAAACTTTAAAGATACATTTTTATACAGTCCAGTAGACCAACAGTTCCCAACCTGAGGCTGCAAATAATTTATTGAACCAAAAAAAATCATATATTTCTAATATGCAAATGTCTCTCCATGTTGTTAATCTTGGTGATAAATGTTCTTTTCCTGTGAAATAATAAATGCTCGCAGCCTCGAGGCTTCCTGCTTTTATTATTTGGATAAAAAAAAAAAAGTCTTGGTTTGAAAGTTTTGTTGCAGCCAGTGACTCAGTGCACCTGTCATTAAATTAGTCACTCAGCGGGCCGCTTTCCAAACTCATCACACAACAGGAAACACTGCTCGGCTTCAGCCTCGTCCATTTCTTCTTCTTCTGCTTTTGCCACGAGCGAAGCAAAGCAAAGCGGAGCCGTGATCCATCATCAGTCTGCTTTGCCTCGTTTATGTGATTCTTGAGACAAAAAACACAAACATGCTGAAGGTGCTACGAGGTGCCGGTAGACCAATCACCTCGCCTGTCCCGATGCACTTATGATGACACCACGTCGGGTTTATGTTTAATGAGGTTCCCGATGTCGGAGTAGGGAACGACGGTCGTGCAGTGAGGAATTTAAAGCGAACCCGAAATGAATGGACAGAAGCCACGGAGGCGACATCGCTCCCTTCATTGGTCGGAAATCTGGTGGTGTTGGTGGGCAGAGAAAGGAGATCATCTACAACATGAATTTACTTCTCACCTAATGTATGAACCGTAGCACTCAGGCATACAAAGGTGTTCTTATTCCACACAGGAGGGTGGATTAGTAAAATAGACCTTGAACATTTTTCTAGTCTACTACTGTTATTAACGGCCTCTCTCTCTCTCTCTCTCTCTCTGTCTCTCTCTCTCTGCCTCTCCGGTGCTGAAAGATGCACAGCAGCAGCCATGTTTCAACTGCTTTCTTATTATTCATTTTCTTATTAATAAAAATAATGATGGTGGATCTGCTGTTTCTGACCACAAAACCTATTTACAGTTGTTTTTTTACATTGGTGCCTCCTGCACAGAAAATTGTCTGGTGGCCCCGGGGCGCTCCCCTGACGTGATATATGGATAAATGGATAAATGATGTGAGCAGAGTGCGGCGCATTTGGACGCTCTTTAAGGCGACGTCATGTTGCTTCACTTTACAGGAGGAGGAAGACGCGCTGCCTTCAGTTGGCTGAAGAGGAGACGCACGACGCTTCCTGCAGTCGGGTTGGATCACGTTCATACGCACCGGAATTCATTCGTAACCAGGCGGAGACCATCTCTTCGACAGTTTGGTTGTTCTGGTTCACACCTGCCCAGATGAACTGCACCAACCAAACTAAACAAGGCAGGTGTGAAAGAGTCCTGAACAAAGCCCTGTTTGTAGACACTTTGAGAGAGAGAGAGAGTCTTTAAATGAGGTTTTACAGTATAGAAAATAATTTGTTTATTTTATAATGTGAAGGTCTGTAGATCTTTTAAAAGACATGATTATGTTGAAATAAATATACATCTGTACAGCTAGTAAGGTCTGTCGTTGTACTGGTTCGCACTGTTATCGACATAATGCACAAAAATAGATATTTGAATGGTTCAAACCTGTGTTTTTTTTAATTAAAGGAACAATTGAATGTCATTTTTGACTGATTTTGACAGCCCTGATACACTCTGCACTCCGATAACTTGCGATTCTTTAAAACCTGAAAAGCAGGAGAGACAAGACACGGACATATTGGATCAGAAATGTCAACAATCATGGTATCAAAGCATCAGAAGCTCATCGCAGACATGTAATCCTTCCCATCTGGGCTTCATTAATCATCAGTAAATACAGGATGAATTCATGACTGTTTCTGTTGCTATATTGATTTTGGATTGGAGCATCTTTTAGGTTAATATTGTAGTCTGAGCCCACATAATGCTGCAGCTGTCTGAAAATTAAAAACAGGTCTAAATGTAGCCTTCAAATACGTTTGTTACTGTAAAAAAAATAATAAGCAACCAGTCAGTGAGTGAGGAAGTCATTAAGTCCAGCAGTCAGTGAATCAGTTCATTAGTCAGTCAGTCAGTAGATTCACTGTCACAGACGGCCCGGTCGGGTAGGAGATGGTTGTTCTGTTGTTAAGGAGCATGCTCGTTAGGCATAAAACACACACTCTCTCTCACACACACACACACACACACACACACACACACACACACACACACAAAGAGAAGCTGCAGTCCCTGTAGACCTATTAGTGCATCCTCGTGTCATCTATCTGAGCTTAAGTTCTCTATTGTTTGTGACACACCAGACACACACACGCACACACACACTTACAGCTGCTGAGATACAACTATGCAACCGCCCCCTCAACACACACACACACACACACATAAAAAACACACACACACACACACACACAAAAACACTGCAGCACCTGTCAGTGCCTCTGGGGAGCTATATTGGTGTTTAGGAGCAGCCGTTAGAGAGGCAACAGGCTAATTAAAACATACTCCTTTCTTGACACATACACACACACACACACACACACACACACACACACACACACACACACACATACACACACTAAAATCAGAGTGAGAAAGATACGGAAAAGAGAGAATGAATTGCTTGTGTGTGTGTGTGTGTGTGTGTGTGTGCACGCCAGGTGGTGCGTGACAACCGTAATGCTCCCAGCAGCACAGCTGTCCGAGGCAATACAGCCTGGACACACACCTCTTCATCAAGTTAAATAACAGCTACACACACACACACACACACACACACACACACACACACACACACCACGCAATAAACACACCTCAGCCTTTCAATTATCTTATTTTTAGAGGTCTCCAAAAAGCCAAACAATATGAAGATCTGAGTCTAGTCAAACATAATATGTTTCCATCCACCTCTTTTTATGCAGAAATAGAATCAAAAACTTTTTATAGTTGACTGAGAAGGAGAAGTCGGTCTATGATAACAGCTGACACAAGCAGGTTTTATTCTTTAGACATTATTATGAGTGTTACTGCTTCTTCTACTACAGACTGATTATTGATGGCATGCTGCTGCTCACTGCTGCTGCTCACCAACGTTTGTTAAAGCAAGACTACAGACCAAAATCATCCATTTTTGAACATTGATGGACGTTAATATTTCCACCATTGACCAGACCATCATCAGTTTGGTTTGGTCACCATCCAGTTTTTTAATAACCTGCTCTGTCTGTGTATAAACTGATCACAAAAGGAGTCAGTGGTGAGACGTGAGTTGATATTACAAACGTGTTTTGTGAATAACTTGTTAAGTTACCGGCTGGTTAGTGACTGATGTATCTATGAAAATGGACAAAGTAAATACTCAAACATGTTCATTCTTGAAGAGGATGTATCATACACATCTACAGGTCTATATTTATATTCTGGGACTCCACTTTACATGACTTACAGTTCAAAAACTGGCCCTTTATGCAGCCCCGCAGTCCAGCCTCTGAATGAAACAGGCCCTGAAGCCCTGGGTTTTGTCTTGCAGGGAGCATTTTTACATACATTCACATCAAGTTTTGGAATTTTGTCTAACGTGAACATCCATATCTATATGTCCCGTTTAAAGAATCGGTTGTCCTCAGCAGATATGAGCCTTCTTGGTGTGTGTGTGTGTTTTAAAGTTTCTAAGGAACTGAAGTTTAATTTCAGGTGTGTGACATCATCAGGCTAACTGATGCAACTGGACAATCAGCTGTTTCCTGACACCTCTACCTTCTCTGATTATGGTTTTAAAGCAAAACTAAAAGCTTGAAACAATCTGAAACAATTGCAACAACGTCTTTGCAATGACATGTGATATCTGCTCTGAAACTAATGACTTACATCATCTTGAGATGTTGATATATTCCCAATAGCACACACATTTTATTTTGCTATAATTTCAAAAATCCACTTTCATGTTGCACAGTGTTGTAATGGAGGAATATCTAATAGTGTAGTGTGTAACAGAAGTCTTGCGTCATCATGCATCCAGAAACACACAGATATAAATCGGAAGTGTGGCTGACAGTTACACAGATACAGCAGCCAACAGTGACTGGATTCATCTGATGAAGTGAGAGGCATACGGCGCTAACGCTATTAAACGGGATTATTTACTTGCAGTGTGAATCTCAGTGAATCTCTGAACAGGGAAGAGGGAGGAAATGCTCCGCTGATACGCTCGATACACATTAAACATCTCACTCTGACACTCAGAAATAACTCCATCACAAGATATTAAACAATCCAAACAGTCCTGCTGTCACACAGAGGAAGGAGTGGGAAGAGCTGGCTGGAATAACTACTATAAGAATAAGAATAATGGGAGGCAGTCCATTCAACGCTGCCCACAGCTGGAAATAAATGTATTATTTTTTAAATGTATTTATTTTATTTCAGGGTTGTGTGGGAGGACTTCAGGCTGTATCTTCCAGCCTTAATCAGCTGCTACAACTCAAGATCCGTTAGATATCATACGTTTGAAAGCTTGTCCACCTGATGATTAATTTGATGTCAGTATCCAGGGCTGAAGGAAACATATTTGTATTGGCTTGACTTATATTGTCATTTTTAGTGTCTCTTTTTATTGGAATTTCATTATGTGACAAATTAATATTTTTGGTGGATTATCTGTGTTTAATATTCCTGACTAAACAAAGCTGAATATATTTTGCAGGTAGCTGAATTATGAATTTCAGTGTTGGACAAAAGCAATTTCTGATTTGCAGGTGACACAAAAAGTGCCATAAATATCTTAAATGTGGCTACATCTACTTTATTTAGCCCCTCATAGTTAAAACAAACTGTACATCTCACACTCTGTATTGTTTTGTTCTGTTCTGTGCACACTGTAATATGTTTACGTCATCTTACTTTGTATAACGCGGAAGCAAATGAAACACAGATGCCTATAGCTTCTGGCAAACTGCAACGTTCCTGCGAGCGTTGAGCGTCTCTCACGTTATTCAATCTTCAGTTCAATTAATTTCATTGAAATAAATACAGCTTTCCCTGCAAGAGCAACTGTAGTAACTCTGCACCCAGGTCAACAAATACACACACATTAAATATGAGAAGGAAGAAAAAAAAAAAAAACACTTTTAATCACAAAACTAAAAACAACCGAAGGCTATAAACTCAAAACTAAATGTAGAGAATGCATGAATATGTAAATATTAACTAATATCAAAAACACCTGCAGCACCAGTCAAAAGTTTGGACACGTCTTATATATTCCCTGAAAATGTGTTCAAACATTTGACTGCTACGGAATAAAGGGACGTTTGGATGAAGCCAATGTGGAAGATCCCATTTAAAAGCCTCATCTTCTCTCTAGAAATACTAAGTCATCATTTTTCTGAACGTGATCTCAATCTCGATATTCAGTTCGTCTAAGAAGTGTGCTGGTGGTCATTTTGGAAATTATCGCTCCATTAATAAGATTTGAAGACTTATAGTGGCTTTGATGTGTCTGTGTGGGCGTTGATTGACAGCTGTGATTGACAGTTGGCTCATCTGCTGCTCTTCTGAGTCGGACTGTTGTTGTAATATTTCACGTATTCAAGTTTAATGTTACTTGATTACTGCCCTGTTAGCACAATTTAGCTAAAGCGGCTAACGTTAGCCCAAGTGTGCAGCGCTCAGTGTCCGACACTCCCAACCACAAGCTGCAACAAAGAGCTTCGACCCGGGTGATGTCACAGCTCGCTACGTCCATCTTTATGGGAATAGTGACGTCCTGCAGGCAGCAGTGAACAAGTGTACTCAGCTTGACTGTTGAAGAACTGCCTCAAGTATAATCAAGCATGTTTATAGCAGATGTTATCAAGTGGTGTAATTGGCAAAAAATGTTAATCTTCATCTCTATAGTTGTGTAATACTGTGTGTCCCCTAAAACGTGTTGTATTCCTCTTGACGCAAATATTGTCTATTTAGCTGCAGTGGAGGGATTCTTCCATATATTCACTCATTAACACCTTGAGTCCTTTGCTCAGGGTTACACCAGACAGCAGACCATTTATTCCGACGTGCAGCAAACAGACTTAAACTGATGCAATTAACAGAAGCAGAGGAGAACAAGTGGAAACAGCAAATGTTGCTGAACTGGGGTGAAATACTGTATTGTTCTAAATGCACCTCCCGTTGTGAAAATTTAATTTCCATTTAGACATGAATAGAGTCAAAATGAATCTAATTTAATCTGCCCTCTCCTCTCGTTTCCCCCGTCATCTCTTCCTCTCGCCACTGCCGTCTCCTCAGCTCCTCTCTATCCTTTCACATCCTTCTCTCCTCTCCTTTTTATCTCCCCTCAACTCTTCACCTCTCTTTCCTGCTTTCATCTATCTCCCCTCTTCTGCTTTGCTTCCTTTTTCTCTCCCTCCGTTTCCTCTTCTCTCCCCTCCCTCCCCCCCATCCTCTAGCTCTCCTATTTTTACCTCAACAGGGGTTTATTAATGAAGGGGAGATTTATATATAGAGTGAGAAAGAGAAGCAGGGAGATAGATAAAAACAGAGCGAGTGAGAAAGATAAGAGAGAGATGGAGAACGAGGGGAGGGAGGGCGAGAGAGGTAGGGAAAGAGAGAGGCCGATAGAGAGAGAGAGAGGGAGAGGTGGCCGTTGGATTTTTATAATTGGCTGTCTGTGACTCAGAGAGGGCGAGTACAGTATCCCCTTGCTTCCACACACACACACACACACACACACACACACACACACACACACACACACACTCAAAAAGATCACATTTCCTCCTCTTGCCTCCCCTGACATGACATGAAACTAGCTTCTGAAGCCTCGGGGCTCTGAACATTTAAATTATCTGCTATCTCCTCGGCTCACTGTGGGCTAAAGATCACAGAATCAGCTTCACAGCAGCAGCACCGACTGTCATTTCCTTCTGATTCGCCTAATTAGCGTCGCTAACAACTTCTCCGTACAATGTCCCTGTTTTAACCTGCGTATTAACCCATGCAACGATACTGTGAGTAGCTGCTCCTCTTATTGATGGAGAAGCAGCGTCACTTTTGGTTGTGAGCAGCATGTTGTTTGTGTTTTTAACTGTCTAAGTCTTCAAACAAATGGAAAGCACTATGAGTGATGCAGGTGCTTAATAAAACTGTCATGCATGTGAAATGAGGGAAATATTCATTCATGCAATAACTTTACATATTATTAACATAATAACAATTTGCAGCTAATAATGTCATCAGTGTGAAGGTAATAATGTCCCACTCGTGCAGTAAAGGTTAGTAAATGGAATAACATTTTCCTAATTATGAACATTTTCTAAAAGGTTGACATTTTCAACTTTTTTTTGAGGATGTTTCTATAGCTGTTCAAAGATGACTCATGTGAATGTCCCTCTCCTCTCAAAAAATGTGCTTTGCTCATCGTTACTTCACTAGTTTGACCTTCACCGTGCAGAACGCTGCGCTGTATGTTCAGAGTTTGACAGCAGAAGGCTGTTTTCACATTCCACTACTGGAAATGGAAAGTTTCTGTGTTTTACAGATCATGTTCGTGTATCTATTAACATGACATCACAATTAGTTTGGAGCCGATCGTGGTAAAATGTGCAACTTACACAAGTGTGATGTGGAAACTTGAACAAGTAGGAGACATCTTGTGTCCAGCAGTTGCTTTTTAAATGAACAATATTTGCATATTCATAGATTCTGGATTTTTAATTATGGTAAAAGGAGCAGATATCATTTTATGAATTAGGTAATTTAACTTTTTTATGGAAAAACATTCATCAGACACTAATTAGAATTCAAAGCAAAGTATTTTTATATGTCTTAAAACATGACTGGAATGGATCTTTAAGGTTGAATGAAGGTTAATCAAACTACTGTACTGTAAACATCATCGACTGTTTGCACAAGACAGGAAGTGACAGCAGAATCTGGTGTGAAAGTCAAACACTTTGTTGATTCCATGATTGGCCCTGACTTCCTTCTAAGATGTTGTGCGGTGCTACAGCTTCGCTCTACTGTTACAAACCTGCCGTTAAAAGACGGCGGCCGTTTTCTGCTCGCCTGCAAGAAGTTTCTTGAAAACACAGACCAACTTTTACAACTTGCTGACTTAAAAGTTCAGCATGAAAATGAATTTTTGGCTTCATAAAACGTCGTTTGATAAAACAAACCTAAGTCGAGGTCCATTTAAAGCTGTTTCCCAAGCTGTCTTCATCTGGGGATGTATTGAGAAATTGAGAAATGTAAAAGTGCATCTGAGCTCGCATGTCAACAGATCCATCACGATAACTGGGCGAATAACATTTACTGATAAAGGCAGTGTGATACAGAACGAAGCCCCAGAAAAAGCTAGTAAGTAGGATTGTGCTGCATCTGAAAAATGAAAATTATGTGTAGAATTTTATATTTCTTTTGTATACACATTATTTATTTATTTAAAAACTAATAGATTCCAGAAAAAAAATGTCACCTTGGGTTTTTTAGATATTTTATTCAGAGTTAATGATGTACAAATACCTGCTTTCACCTGCAGGTCTACAAGATGAGGCAGAGAATGAGCCAGGTTTGTAGAAAGTGAGCAGAAGAACAACTTGAATGTGCTGCTCTTTAACCAAACGTCCTACATACATCAGATACAGTCTGCTAAGTAGCTGCCTTTGAATATTCCCAAGGTTTTCACAGATATAAAAGCAAAACTTTTCTTATAATGGACCCTGGGCAATGGAAGGAAACATCTACAAGGTCTAATTAAACAAGACACACTACCTGCTGTTCAGGACTTTCATAACCATATTTATATCCGGATGACCCAGGGCCAATTAACTATATTTTCGGTTTCAAATTATGTAAAGTAGAAGATTTTTTTACAGCTCAACCAACTCATTTTTAAAAGTAAACTCAATACTGACTTTTTAAGTCTGGCTTTTAATTGAATTCTATTTATTTTATTTCTTTATGTCCATTATTTTACGTTTTAGCCTGTTTTATTATGTATATCCTTTTATTCTAGTTATATTTTCTTGATTGTTTTTCCTTATCATGGATGCCTAATGACATACTCTACCGCTTCTGTAAAGTTTAATGACTTTTTGCCACAATATGATGCCCAAAAATCGGCAGATAGACATGGTGAGGAAGCCTTGGACTCAGACATGATGACCACGCTAATGGACGCCATTGGAAGATCTGAGCAAAATGTGCTTAAAAGACTTGACTGTGGAGTCAATATCCAGTCAATGGCACAGGAAAATAGACAGTCTCTCCACTGAATTATGAGACAGTATCTATTGTATAGCATCCACAGTGTGACAACACTCGTCTAAACGACCTGAAAAAGGTGACCAACACGTATTCAGACAGACTGGAAGAGAACTCGAAGAGAAAGTAGTTGTTCTGACATCTGAATTAGATAAGCTCCGAGACAAAACAGATGACCTGCAATCAAGACAGTGCAGACAAAACAGCAGAATATTCGGTGTTGAAGAGGGCTTTGGCAACACTTGCCCAGAGCACTCAATTGCTAAGTTACTATAAGACTCTCTGAAACTAAACTACACTCCCACTCTGGACCAGTCAAACAGGAGCCTGCAGCAGAAACTGAAAAGTAGAGACAAACTCAGGCCAATGGTGGCGAAATTTCACTATTTCCAGGAAAAAATGGATGTTCTCCATAAAGCAGCCCGGCGCCAGTCCCATCCTACACAACGGCCGGAGGATTCGTATTTACCCAGACTATGCAGTGAAGGTCACAAAACAACGAGTTGGTTTCAAAGAGGTGAAAAGACAACTACATTGGTGCTGGGACGTCAAGTTCGGCATCCTCTTCCCCACAGTCAAGATTACTATGTTGATTTTTTTTTATTCGTTAATCGGTAGTACTTTCACACCTCTGGTAACTACACCTCATACTTGTTAAACTCAACAGGCAAATAACCTCATCCGCATGTCCAGCCTCCACATATGTTATCTGCTCCTGCAAACTGAATAGTGTTGATAAGGTGAATATAACTTTCTGCACACCTCGACATTTCCTGTTCAATATGTATGTCCTTCATAGGCTCAGTGATGTGAAAATGAGCACATCACAATACAGCAGCAGCATATTATATATATTACAATCTCACACGTTGGTTTTTCTTTCCAATACAATTTCCTTTTCATATTAAAGCAGGTGTTAAAAATAGTGCTGAAACATCTTTTTTTTGATGAATAACAATACTCGTTTATAGACGACTATCCATTTTTAATATATATTCTTCTTTTTCTTATCTTATTTTATTTTTCACCTTTCTTATACTTAAGTTCATAAAATAAGGACTACTTTCAGCCCTGTTGTTTGTTATAAATCCCTCAACAGTGGGGAGTAAAAGTTTAAGTACAAGTTTGAATGTTGTTCACCCCAGCGGAGGCGCTACTGAGAGCTGTGTTTGAGTCCAGCTTAGCATTTAGCATTGGGATCCAACGTTATGTCTATGTTTTATGTTTTATGTGCAAGCTTTTTTCTTTCAGGTTTCTGATATGACTGTGTCTCGATCTCCTGCACTGACGCTATATGTCAGCAGCTAAGTCAACCTTTATCAGTTGGAATGTAAAAGGAATTAATAATCCAATTAAGCACAAACAGTATTTGCCCATCTCAAATCATTTAACCCTGATATTGTGCTCCTACAGGAAATCCACCTAAAACCAGACCACCACTTAAAACTTAAACACACATGGGACAATCTTTTCTCTATAAGTTTAACTACAAGGCAGGAGGATAATCATCCTTATAAAGGAGGGCATTCCACCAAGAAAACACCAAGAAAATAATTTCTGATGTAAATGGTTGCTATATTATTGTTGTGGGTACACTATACAGCGCACTGGTAGTGCTAGCTAATGTTTACAGCCCTAATGATGACCAGTTTTTTTAAAACCTTATTGCAACTCTTCCCAAAACAAAATGTATCCAGTTAATACTGTGGGGAGACTTTAACTGTGTCAGTTTGACAGATCTAATCCAAGACTAAACAATGCCTGGTCAAAATCATCCTCCACAATCCTACAACGTATCTGAACCCTGAAGGAGAAACAACATCACTGCCAAACAATACTCCTTTTTCTCTCAGGTGCACTGCTTTTACTCAAGGACAGATTTGTACTCGTTAGAGGACAAGCTGTTGCCCTATGCATCCAGGAGCCAATATCATAGCATAGTGATCTCATATTGATCTCCAGTCCAACTGGATACTAAATTCCCAGATGGAATTGCAGCTCGATGCACTTGGCGCTTTGATCCTCTATCATTATCCTGCAGTACATTTAAGAAATTTCTTTCAACACAAATAGACATCTTCCTTGAAATTAACAACACCCCAGGAGTCTCTCAATGCACTATCTGGGAATCCGTGTTGGCCTGTTTAAGGGGCCAGATCAATTCATACACAGCTTATGAAAACAAACAATGCACTAAGGGCCTCTCTGAATTATCACAGCTCATCTCAGATATAGATAATAAATGTGCCATATCCCCAAATCCTGATCCATATAGGGAAAGACTATTTCTCCCATCTGAATTTGAAAACTTTTCTACTTCACAGACAGAAGAGTTGCTGTTGAAGTCAAGACAGGTTTCCCATGACAATGGGGAAAAAGTTGACAAGTTTTTGGCCCACCAGCTTAGGCAACTGACTGCCAGGAGTGCAATTTCAGAGATAAGTACAGGTACAACATTTGATCCAAAAATCATTACTAGCCAATTTTAACAATATTACTCCTCTGAAGCTCCAAATGATACTTCGCTTATGGGATCTCTTCTAGATAAACTTAAAATCCCAAGCCTTAGTCCAGATCAACAAAAACATTATTGTGTTTGCATCTCTCTCGGTCTGTCATTGCATTCTTCTCAACTGGAAATCAGCAAAGCCCTCTTCATTTATACATCGGATCAGAGAGCTGAAGACTTCCCTAAAATTAGAAAAAATTAGGTTTTCATTGCGTACATTTTGGAAAAAGTTTCATACAACTTGGACCCCTTTTATAAGATAGTCTTTTTAAACATGTATAGTCTACTTAGATATCATTATTTGGGTCTTTTGCATGCTAAACGTATATGTATGTATGTATGTATATATATGAGCAGTGAGAATGAGAGAGGGAAGAATGTATATTACCGTCACTGAAAGTCTGTTTTTGCGTCAGGGTTGAGCTGCTGTGGTCAGACAGAAATGTAGAGATACCATATAGACATTTGGCCCAGCCATCAGCCTGGGTGGAGTGCGTATTGTGGTCGACGTGAGCTATAATAAAACTGAACAACACAACTATAGTGCTGCTGCTGGACAATCCAAACTGCATATCTCACATTTGTTGAAATGATCAGTTTCTTTTGAGACGTTTTTTACTTAAACCTTCCATACAGTAGAAGAGTAAAGAGAGGTTTGGATTTTCTTCCCTTGTTACCATTTTGGGTAGAATAAAAAATACTGTATCAAAACTGGATGCTACCTATATATGCAGTATATACTTATACCTATAATATACCCCATGTGATGAAGGGATGTGGGGCTGTTACATTTACACACAGCCTGTGTTTCACCAAAATTTACAGCCCAAATTTGAAGATTATCTTGGGATATGAATGAGTCTTCATGCTTAGAAGCTAGATCAGCCTTCTGATCTGGCATCCAAAATGCTATCGCAGCTCTCATTAATAATTTATACTGCAGCCTTCATAATTGTTGACCCAGAAGAGGAGGGAAAAAAACAAAATAGATGCTAAGATATTGCCTCACATGGGACTTAAATTATGAGAAGAGTGCTGTTTTTGGGGAAATGTGCTCAGTAATTTGTGGTGGAATTTTTACTTTACAGATCCAGGCCATGGTGGATTTGCATGGCATTAAAAACATCTCTGCTGTTAATAGAAATCACAAAAGCTGTCCCGTGTGAAAAGAGCTTTTGTTAAGGAGAAGATAACACAATTGGCTCCCTTGTTGCTGTGATTTTAGGAGAACAACTGGAAGGAAACAGTCAGATAATTATAGGTGTAGAGGCAGGCAGAGCTGGAGAAAACTGAGCAGTTTGGCTGTTGCCTGAACAAAAATCAGGCAATCCCTCACACCAGAATTGCATCTCTACCATTGTTATTAAGAGAGCCCTTACTGCACAACCACATAAAGTCACCAAAATTGGAAACTGAAAAAAAAGGTTATGCATCCAATGAAAGGCCATTTCATAGAGTCACGCCTCTCAACACGCACCATCGCAACACCTGAGCCTTTTTACTTTCTTCAGTTTTTCTCACTGTACTGTAACTTGGTAAATCCATTTCTTTGGTGAATTGTTGACAAGGAGCTGCTATAAATGGATTGCAGTGGAGGCTGCAGGCATCAGCCGGTCTATCCTGTATGACTGTTTTTTGGTGAATTGATTTTCAGATACAGGAACCTCATGGTTCACCAGGTGACATAAGCTTTCCTGGAAACCAAAAACTGAGGAGAAGCTAACAGTGAGAAAAACACCACAGAATTTCATATGTGTTAATGTTAAGAAACTTAATGATGTTGTGACAGGTCATGCTATGTTACACTGTGTTGTTGTATGCTACATCGTATGGTATGGGTATGGTTAGTGTGTGTTGATTCATATTTGTGTTTTAAGCTATATTCAGGTGTTATGTATCTGTGCAGGGGTGTGTCCAGACCAGTTTGGTCAGGGCGTTGCAGTATACAAATGTCAGCAAACAGAATCAGGGGTAAACTTGAATGTACTGGAACTACATGCAAATTGAAATAAGATAACAGCACAATTATATTGTAAGAGTAATTGTACACAAAGCTACAAGCATTATTGGTTTAGATACCACCAGTTCAACAACAGCTACTGAAATTGACAAATTTCATTGATGAATCAAATTTCTACTAGGAACAGACTCTTCCCTTGACACGCCTCTGCCTCTGAGCTGTTTCGTGTTATAGTCTGGCATGCTTACACTGTGCAACAACTGTGTGTGGCAAAAGCAGCAGAGCAACTGCAGTCTTCAGTCACTGTCTGCACTGGATCTGTGTACATTGCTGTGCACTCGGAAGTGTTTTGGCAGCACTCACAGCCCAATGTACAAAAAAACCTGAGGCATAAAAATATGTTTTGAGTCAAATAGAGCAGGAGCTGGTGGGCAGACACTCGTATTAATTAAAACGAACCAGTCAGTCAGAGAGACGACTGAAAAAAACAATCTTGTGGTATAGACAGCAAGCATTTTATTTTAGTTTCACTTTACAATGGCGTCTGCCTAAATATAACCAATACCCCCGGCATTGACAGACGGCTGTCCTCTACCTCTGACCTAGGTATCATAGGGGTTCCCAAAATCTACATGCAAGACCAACCAAGCCTTGCTTAGGCAACCAGGGTTCAGCCTGGCATCTATAATCACCAGCTGTCCTTGAACCACTACCAACAGGCCTATTCAGTCAGGGATTCCTAACAGCCCGAGTCACAACGGAGTTTACTGGTGCAACTACGTGATGTAGGTTAAAAAGTACTCCAGGATGGCTTTCTAACAGGTCATTATTGAAGGAGGCCCCATTTCATAGGGTGGCTTTGAAGCCCTGACCCTAACTGTTTAGCCAATTAAACTCCTTTAATAAACCTTTCAACCTAATTCTGTACTGAAATTGTATCTTTATTACATGTACATGTACAGCAGGTTCATCTCAATCATTAAATCTAAACCTTTACAATTATGTTATTCAATAAACATTGCAAGTTTATTCTTAGCAAAATCCATTGTAATTTGTAATCTAAATCAATTTAAAAGTCATGTCAGCCCACTTTTCTTATCTCAAGGAGATACCAGAAGACCTCAGAGATGAACACAAGGCTTGACCTTTGGTTGGAGTGTATAAAAATATAAGGGAGACCAAAAAAGAGTCTTAAAAAGAGACGCCTCCACCCGTCACTCTTGGCTTTCCTTTCTTACATTTTACATCCATATATGGTCTTCCACTAGGACACCTACCAGCTACATGCTGATGTTACATGACACAAATATTTACACAAAATAGCAACCATTTCTTTAACTGTCACTCAAAACACACTACATGGAACATTTGAAACTTCTCCTTATTTACATTTGAGGCTAAAATTTAGGGATGTCAGAAAACCACAGCTTCTCTTTTGGCCTCAGGTTTTGTAACAGTTGTCTGTGTATTTGTTGTTTATCTGTGTTTGTTTAGCCACACTTGACAGTTCAGATCTAGTTCAGTACAAACTGCGTAAGTTCTGCACAAATGGTGTAAGACATTTGACCGTGTTTGGATTTGTCACCAATTATGATTAAATCATTTAGTCAGAGGTAGGGTTGAGTTTGTATCAGCCACTTATCGTGGAACTTTCAACAATTTCCTTTGCTATAGCATGCTATGTTGTATTAATAGTGTTTTCCTTTCCTTTGTGTCATGTTACATCCAGTAAAGTCATGTCAGTGCTGCAATTTAAGGGAACAGAAACAACGAAACAAGAAAAACAAAATCCAATGTGCTAACATAAAGTCACCATTCCAAACTTCAACCATACATAAGAAGCACAACACAAACCAACCTTAACTCTGTCCTTAGCTGAACATAACATATGATCGACTGTACATGCAACCACAGTTTTGTGTGTAAGTCTTCCTACTCTCTTCCTTTGGGTCTGTTTACCTCCCGTCCTCTCTCCGTTCTGTCTGCCTGCAGCTGAAACTAAATTCTGGCCGACGGCGATCTCCGTAATTGACCTCCACGTCGAAATACATGACAGTGATTTTCCTTTTCACACCCTCATTGTATTCATCCCTGCAGCATTCAACATGCCCCCCAGCGTATGGTATAATGTGATCACACACACACACACGCGCACACACACATGAACATACGCACTGAGTGGAGAAATAATATCTTCCTGTCCTGAGGACGAGATATTGATTGTGGCGCACCGAGCAGAGAGTTTCGATTTACACATTTAGAGTTTGACGGCAGCCGTGTCGGCCATTTGGCTGTCATTAGCGGAAAAATGCTCATAACTTACAGCATAAATGGCTCAAGAGAAAATATAAACCGCTGAACGCTGTGCTTAGTTTAAGAGAGAGAGAGAGAAAAAAGGAATAGACAATGAGGAAGGAGAGATGTGTTTGTTTGGACCAGAATTATTCAATTAAAACATGTTTACATCACTGAGCAACAGCGTTATGAGCAGGAATGTAGTTTTTGTTCAATCTGTCTCACTTTCATGGTTACTTAGAGGCTGCAGAATACAATATGCTGGTGGGAGAGGAGGGTGATTAGTACGTGTGTGGGCTGTTTGTTTTTTTTCCCTGTTCTCAGCTCTGCAGTGGTTTCAGGTGAGTGGTGTATGTGGGAGCTGCTGAGTTGTTTGTATTTATGATTGTCTTCTGTTTTGTCGTGAGATATCTTATTAAAGACCATCAGAAGTCTCCCCTCTCGCTAAGGCACTTCATGCGCCTGAGAAGTGAGCAACAAAAAAAAAAATGAAGCAATGAATCCTCGGGACGATTGCCTTAACGACCATCCATCAGGCTTGAATTCATTATAAGGTGCTTTTTAAATGGTTTTAACACACTTTCACTCCCTCTCTCTCTCTCTCTCTCTCTCTCTCTCTCTCACACACACACACTCTCATAAGTCACACACACATAACAGAAGAAAGCAGTTAATAGTAAAGTAATGAAGACTTACGGCGTAAACTCTTTATAAGCCTCTCATCGCTCATAAATCACTTAGAAACCAATTTCATACCAAAGCAGGGAGGAAGAGAGAGGAAGTCGGGAAGGAAGAAAAGAACTGGCTAGAAAAGAGGGAAGAGGAGGGTGAGGAGGAAAAGAAAGAATGAGAGAGTCTAGATAGGATAGGTCTAGAAGAAAGAGGAAGAGAAATGAGAGAAGACGGGGAGAGCAGAGAAGTGGGGAAAGAAAGGAAGAGAAAGTAGATTTGAAACGAGACATCAAAAGGAGGGAAAGCTGGTTTTAAGGGAAGGAGTGAGTCAGGGATTATCAGGGAAGGAAAGGAAAGGAAAGGGAAGGAAAGGAAAGGAAAGGAAAGGAAAGGAAAGGGAAGGAAAGGAAAGGAAAGGAAAGGAAACCAACCAGATACACTAATTGCTGAAAATCAATCACAAGATATCTTAAGATAAAATGACCGTACTCAGATACAGTAGGCACCTGTACTGACAGCTTCAAGTAAGTAAAGTGGACCCTCAACTTAAATTTATAATGTAATTTCAAAAATTCATCTCATGAGGTTCATATAAAACAGAGTAATCCATTATTCATCCACTGCTGCCTTCATGATATGGGAGGAAAGTACAGTCATGTCATAGCAGAAATGATATCTCCCATTATCTTGCTCAGGAAACTAATCCAGTCTGAGTTAGACTATTGTCAGCAATCCAGGTAAAACAATCGCATGAGTGGTTTCTAGGTGCATAGGTGCATGACTTTGCAGTGGGAGCACAGCGTTGTTGAAACTGAGAGAATTACTGAACAAAATGTTTAATTCATGGATAGATTTATCCACCGCGGTTAGAAAATCCATCAGTTACTTCCAGGTGGGTGGATGTGCAGCTAGTGTGAGTTGGATTTTTCTGTTGTGTACTGCCAGGTGTGTGTGAGTGCCCACTGGATTTTCATGTGGGGTTGGTGGAGTTTCTGTGCTGCCTCGACAGTGCAGGTCCAAAACAACAGCAGCAACAAAAAAAATAGTGCATTTCCATTTTCAACACTGTGCATTTCGCCCTTGTGCACCTTGTGTGGAAGTTCTCTTGGAGAGTGAGACGGCTTAAAGTTGGTTTGTGTGCATTTTAAAAGATTCATGCATCACTATTTAATTGTGATCCCCACTAAGACACTAGTTAAGGCAGGTTAAAGGGATTTTAACAAAGAATGCATTGTAAATAAACACCACGAAAATGTTGCTGTTGTCATGTGTGACACTGCTTCTTGTGATTGGCTGAACCAATCTTCCATCACCCTGGAGTAAATTATAAAGAAATATGCATTTTAGCTAAATTTCTACTTGTGTGTATATTATGTGTCTCACTACATTCAGTGATATGTAGTTTTTTTAGTGAACAGAAACAAAATGGTGCATTAGGGCTGCAGTATTTATGCAATATGACTGTTGTCATTTAACAAAACTAACTATAGTCTCCAATTTGTTTTTGATTTACGTCGACGTCGACAGCGTGCACAGCAGCAACTTCAAAGTAAGACTTTGTTCTTGGTTACTTCAGGATTATGAATATAACAAAGACAGAGGGAGATATAGCTGAGCAGGCCAAAAGAAAAAAAAAATTCATTCAAATTTACACACACAGACAGACACAGAATCACAGACTGGAAACAGCTTGGAATAGACCTTGTATTAATCTGCAGGCAGAGCCAATGGAGACGCTCCTGGGAGGCTATTAGCTTCAGGAGTATTCAGCGCTCCATTTGGATTAGGCTGCACTGGGACGGGGATTAAACCAACTCTGCTGCCACATTACAATAGATCCAGCAACCCCCGCCGTACCACTGGGTCACCTTTGTGGCTACTGTCTTTTGAAAACAGCACAAAGACATTCAGATACAAGAAGATATACAGTTTTTTTTTTTAATAATATGAAAGTTTTACGGCGTATTAGATTTGTTTTGCAGTTGCGGTTGTTGTGGATGATGTGTTGACTTCTGGATACATAAAAAACCTTTTCAAAGCCGTTTGTTTGTCACCTGTGATTCTTCTACAGCTCGACATCCTCTCTGAGAATCATTTACAGCTGTGTTAACAGATCTGTTTGGCGACTTGCGGAGAGAAGAAACAAGTGGTAGACTAAACTGGACAGACTTGTCTGTCTGGTGTTTGGTGCCGGGCGAGTCGGGTACAGTTGGTTTATCAAAGCTGAAAACAAATCTGGTAAACGTGATGAGACTGAAACAAAACAAAACACCGAACTGAAAGAAGCAAAAACTCTCTACAGAACTGAGAGATACCGCCGAGTCAAGAGACGCTGTAATTATCTGTGAATTCACACTGTAAACGACACATTCCACATACACATTGTCATCTGATCAATTGTTCATCCATCCATCCATTTTCTTTACCACTTATCCTCTATAGAGGGGCGTGGAGGAGCCGGAGTACCCAGAGAAAACCCACACATGCATGCAGGGAAGACCACACAGAGAGGCCCCAACCGCCCACTGCACCACCCTCAATTATTAATATACAGTAAAAATATTGACTATATCAGCTGAAAAACTGTCACCTTGTTTTATTTTGTTACTCTTACATCAGTCTAAAGTCTTGGTTTAACATGGCAGCTGCTACATCATTGTCTTTTTTTTCCTGCATGCATCCGTTTAAGGGAGGTCAGAGATGATGAAGTACAGAACTGCAAAAATTCTTACATTCATTGTCTTGCTCAGAGGCACCTCAGAGGGGGAAGAAGACTGCATGAAGATAAGGTGAAGAATAGTCATCATTCAACTTCACATTTAGGAATAATAAAGCTGTAACGTGGCTGCAGTGATAATACCTCCTGCAGAAACACTCGAAGCACTATCAGCAAACACACTGACTGTAAGAACGCTAATACCTGAACCATTGTGTTCTAACCCCCAATGAGGATGTTCCTCAATTTGATTATAAATCCAGCGACGTGGTGGGTCTGCAGCACCAAAGTGCCCATAATCACAGTAAAGGACATCCTGAAGAGTATTAAGGGTTTTTTTTTTATCCAGCAGTCACCGATGCATGCGTGCTGACTGAACCATTTTCTTTAAAGCAGTGTGCATACATTACGGCAGGAGCTTTCAGGGCTGCTCACACCTAATAAGCTTATTTATTCACGCAGTACAGTAGAGGTTCGGACAGCCCGGGCATTTACATTTAGAGTATTTCAAGGGTCCAGATGTGTTTTGTTTTTCTTCCTTGAAAGTGCCGCAGTACACGACCTTCAACACCAGTTTGGTATTTTACATCACAAGTGAGAGAAGGCAACAATAAAAAAAAATGAGATTCAGATAAAGACAAAAACAGAAAGTACAGTTTTTCCTTGCGTCAAAGCGTTTTTTTTTATCAGAGCTTCAGCAGTGGCGTTGTGTATCAGGCCATCTGTCCAGCAGTAAACAGCAACTCTCTACATTTAGATCCCTTTATCTGCTCACAGGGAGCGCCAAAGACAGAGACAATAAAAAAAAAGAGAAGTAAAGGGGTGAATGTGGAAGAAAAACAATAAAAGGCATGAGAGCGCAGCGAGGATAAAAGGGAAGAAGAAAAAAAAAAAAGTCACAGAGAATCAAAGCGAAAAATGAAAAATGAGAGGCTCGCTCCTCATTTCCTGTTCCAGCTTCAGAAGGCAGAGACCCAAAGACAAAGTGAGCGTCGTTAACGCGGAACGTCCCGTCTCCTTTGCTCTGACAGCCGTGCGTGGGTCCGATTCGCTTTAATTCGTGTCACCTACACTTTGAAGTAAGCAAGCACACAATCAATATGATATTTTCCCCCCAGCATCAGGGCTTTAAAAAACCTAATATAGGAAAATGTGAAGTTTTAAGCCTTTATGTCACAGATGAAATGTACTTGTGATATTCTAGTTTTAAAAAAAAGTCATAAATACTTTTGAATTCATATTTCTGTGGATCTTAAAGAAGTGTCTGAGAGATTTGTTGAGTTTTAAATTAGAGGAAAGCATCCTCTTTTTCTTCAGCAATCCATTTGTAAAGATATAAATAACACTACAATTCATTTTATTTGGAAAAACAAACGTCATCATGTTTTTTTAGTAAAAATGGAGGCAACAATCAACAAATATGAGCTGTAATGTAACTATGACGTAACAAAATCATTACAAAAGATGAGGAAGAGAAAAGAAAGACAAAGAAGACAAAATCTCATCAGCAGATTCTTACTTCCAGCAAAATGATGTTGTTGTTTTTATTTATTTATTTTGGCAATTTTCTCCAGAAAGAATAAATGACTATATTTGCAGAACTGGAATAAGAAGAATATAATTTTCCTTCCAGACTTACAAAATGATAAAACTCAAACTCCTACATGTGAAACCTTTCTTACAGGTGAACATGCTGGAAATAAAATCATTCATTAACATACAAAATGGTACATTTTAAGAAATGCTGATGAAACTATTGTACATTTTATGTTGATTTACTATATGAATGATGACATGGATGTCTGCTGTTGGCTGTTATGTCATTCATGGTCTGTGTGACTTCATGTTCTTCCTAAAGTTTGGAAAAACTCAAAGGCATTCTGATGGGAAGGAAGGAAGTAGAAGCCTCAGCGAGCCAGCGAGTCACACTACTACATTTACTTCCCTCCTGTTGAAATTACAGGTTAGATCATTAGATTTGTAACCAAAGGTCCCCAGACTGGCTCAACAAAGAGCAGTGAAGAAGTCAGGAATATTCCCCCCCCTTATTTAAATCACCTTTGAGCATAAAAATCCCCTAATTGCAAATAAAACTCATGAACATTACACATTTTTACAGGTGCTGCTGACAGATAGTTTTCATTGCAGAGTTAAAACTCTTTACAGTTACAGCAGCACTTCACATGAACCGAGCCTTTGATTCAAAATGCACTGAATTTTTTTTTTTTTTTTTTTTTGGATTTAAAATTCTTTCATCTGACAGCAAAGCCAAATATTTCTACAGCACAAACAACAGTTGAGTCTTTGCATACTCTTAAATTCAACCAGAGCCCCTGAAAACAGCTTTAGCTTCACTATTGTAAGACAGCTACATAAATATTAGAGAAGCAGGTTTTTTGCCTGGAAGATCGCTGCTTCAAATCCTTAAACTGTCTGGAAAAGTCTTTGGGGGGAATAAGCAAATTAAGACATTTCTCTCCAGTGCCTGCTGCAGCTAAAACATCTAAAATGTTGGAGCTTCAATCTACAAATATTGGTGATTGTAAACCTCTGTAAATACAATATAATATACAATAGACTGTATATTTTAATACCTACTGAGAGTTTAGCGTAAAAAGATTTCATCTGACTACAACATGCACCATTCACCGTCAAACGCTCTGCTCGTTTCTCTTTCTCCGTGTCCGTCCTCGCCTCCTTGTGTCTTAATCACACCCAGTTTATTACAGTAGTCGAGTTGATTAGAGGGAATTAGCGATGTGCAGCCCTCAGCTAGCAGAGGTTGAAACCTCTGTCACTGGAGGGCAGATCGATGCTCGGTTAGCTACTGTCAAACGCAGCCTGTTAACTCTGCACCGCCACCGCTGAGAGGCACACAGCCCTGTTGCGCTGTTGTTGTGAAAGTCTAAAAGGTCAAAGGCCACGACCTGGGATTAAATGTTATATTAAGAAAAAAATATATATCAACAATTACTGATGAATTACGAGGCGTTTAGGTCTTTTTTTTTTTTTCGAGGAAGGATATAAACATCTTAATCATCCAATCTCCTAGCGCAGCCAAAGGTCATGAGGAGCGTTTGGATGCTTACAAAATGTTGATGAAGGCGCCGGCTGTCTGTTCACGCACACTCAAAGATATTTATTTTATTTTTAATCAGGTCAGGATGTGCTGGGGTCACAGTTTCATGCATGTGCACATACTTTCCACCTCTAATGAGCAGCATCGATGGGAAACACACACACCACATCTACTAATCTCGATTATCGTCTCATTTACAATTACAATTATAACAAAGTGTCATGAATAATTTGACAGAGATTAATTAAGCTTTGAAAAAAATGAACGCTACGCAGAACACCTGCTTGAATCCAGAGTGCAGCAGCTGTCTGTCTGTCTGTCAGTCTGTCAGTCGTCCTGCGAGGAGCTGCAGACGGTCGCTCTACGTCTGTCTGGCTGGGCCCACACCAGGCTGACGGCTATTTTAAGATGCGTCATGCTTTCTGTTTTGTGTGTGTACGTGCGTGTGTGTGTGTTGTGGCTCTATACTGGGGGTGTGACAGCATGTCTTGTTGTAAGACGAGAAGCTGTTTTCTCTGCCAGCAGAACGTGACCCAGTCTGTCTTCTCACTTAGTACACGCTCCCTCTCTCTCTCTCTCTCTCTCTCTCTCTCCCTCTCTCTTTCCCCTTTCAGTTTTAATACGCTTCTCTGGCATGAGGTAAGTAGATGTAGTTGAACATGAGGAACATCTTTTTTAGCTTGTACGGAGTCATAATTATGTGCCTGAACTTTATGTTCTTTATAGAAACATTCCTGGAACCATTAGAGTTTGATTTTTAAATAGGTTGTAGCGAGTATGAAGTCATCTCAACGGATTTTATTTGTGACTTTACGACAGATACATCTGCAAAAAATAATAAAAGAAACCTTATTTACCCAAATCACATGACAAGAATAAACTCCAGATGGGATCGATAAGAGAAAATCAAATTCAGAGTTGAGGAAAAACCTCAAAACAACAGCGGAGCCTTTTATTGATTAGCCAGCTTTAAGCTTAAGCAGCCTACGTGCACAATGTCACATTAACCGCCGATACAGCTTAACATTAATGAGCGACGACTTAGCTACAAGACAGACTGTAATCTGATTTGATGCTCTGTGTTTGTTATGTATGAGGTCTGATTGGCATGAACAAGATGAAAATCTTGTTGCTGAAGATTAAAAGCACTCAGCGGGACGCCGCAAATCCAAAAAAAAAACATTTTATTAATGAAACCCGGCTCAGGCTCCTCCACGCTGTAAACATTTAGTGTGAAGCAAATCCTCAACTTGTCTGGCTTGACTGAATTATTTTTGCTTTGCAGATGATTTGTACTTTTTTTTTTTGTGTGTGTGTGTGAGAAGATGATTGGCTGTTTTACTGCGGCTATAAAGGATATTTTTCGCTTTTTATTCCCCTTGATCTGCCTATTGTTGACTCCCTGACACCCAGTGATATATATACTTGTAACGACCACCAGGAGTATGAAATGAATGTTTTTTTTTTTTCAGCAGCTCATATTTACAACAAACCCAATCTGACGTGAAAAAAAAAAAAAGGGGGGGCAGCAGATGGGAGGAGGCTGAAGAGAGACTGTGGACGCCGGTGTTATCTCTCTCTCTCCACCCCTCCTCTCTCTCTCTCTCTCTCTCCTGTCCCTCGCTCTATTAACCTGAGCTATTTGCATGGACTGTTCCATTAGACGGCTGGACAGCAGAGCAGATGAGACCAGGGAGAGAGAGAGAGAGAGAGAGAGAGAAGACAGACAGCAGCAGAAAGCCTTGCAGGATAATGATACAACACCCGAGGATCCTGACAGAACAATTTCCTCTCTCCCCTTGTATTCTCTCTCTCTCTCTTTCTCCCTCACATACATTGTTGTCTGATGAGGCTGTCATGTTGAGAGATCAGCTGATCCGTCTCTCTTTCTCTGTCTATCTCGCTCTCTTTCTTTCTATCTGTCTGTCTCTTCTCCCTCCATTAAACTTTTTATTACTCCTCTTCTCTCTTTCTGTCTCTCGCAGCCACTCCGTTCCCCTTTCCGTCTAATTCAGAAAATTACAATCCATGAATTTATAGAAGAGTGTAATGTGGAGGGAACGGTATTATCACCTCAGGTCAGTGATCCTGGCTCAATGGCTCTCTTTATTCTTCCCTTAATCCCGCTCTGAATGATGATCATCTATCCTCCACATCCTCAGAAGTTGATAACTATTATTTTTAGGAGGAAAAGAGCTGAAATTTTCGGGGAACTGGTGCTCAGTCTGCATACTTAATAGTGAAGTGCTACGGATACAAACCTAATCTTTTTTATCAGTCTGGGGTCAAAGGCAGTGGCGATTGTAGAGTCTGATGGGGCCGCAGGCAGAAAACCACACGGGGCCCTTCTTATTGACTTTCGTTGCCATTACGTTCCCCAGAAAATCAATCAAATAATCAGATATGAATCAGAAACAAAAAGAAATGCTCCTCTCTGCTCTCTGTCTCTGTGTCATGGATGTATGAAGAGCAGCAGGTCTGTGTGTCTGTTTGGGGCGGGGCTTAGCTACACACACGCACAGAGCAGAGAGGCCGCAGCGGACAGGAAGAAGCTCTGTTGCATGCTGTGTCAAGCTTCTCTCTGAGCAACAACTGCCCCAAACAATCAAGTTAAACTCTAATTTCAGTAGTTAAACGGCAGTGCTGTTTTCTGATCGGTAAACTCTGTGGTTGAAGCCGTCATCATGCTCTCAGAGCTTTTGAATGGGTCAAACTGGCAGACTGTGCACCAGAAACAGTTTCTCCTCTGCCTGCCAAACTGTCCTGACCCGCCTGCCTGTGTCTGAAAATGAACAGCGTCTGAGTGGCTGCCACTTGTCATCTGAAAGCCCTTCAGAGCTGATTAGAGTAAAAGCTTCAGCCTCGAATTTCAGCCGGTGCACCACCTGGCCCGATTCAAGCCGGCCTGAGCCCAACAACCAAACAACACCTTTTTCAGACTGAACCCAGGAAAAAACAATGACACAAAATGATCGGTATGAATGATAAACTGTAATTACTATACATTCTGATTAGTGTTGGGTTTCGATAGCTGGTTCCAATTTGAATCTAGTAAAAGGCAGCGAATCGTTAAGCTCTGACGCTCTCATTGAACTTCTTATCTCTTTTTATTCTTTTAATTAACAAATCAAAGGTAGAAAACATTCAGGTAGCGGCTTCTCATTTTTCGTCAGTGCTGATTCTTGCCAGTAAAATGAGAAATGCTACTAGTGGCAGATTATATCAGCTGATGGTGATTAATGTTAATTGCGTGACAGATAAAAGAAACTTGTGGCTTTTGTCTGGTTTTCGTGCTCTCTGCAAACTGGTCTCAGTCAAACTTTGTTTGTAAGGGAGAGATATATCACTCGGTAACACAACTCTACGACTCAGAGTGTTGTGATCTGACAGAGTGGTGACTCTCCTCTAGAGGAAATAATCTAGTTGATCATGTCACATTAAAAGCTGTTTAACTGTTTTTAGATGATCGATTTAATGGCCATGCAGCGGGATCTCCAGTGTTTGGATCGAGTAGTTTGTAAAAAATGAGAAAATTATTTCAATTTGTCAGAAACATTTTATTTGATAGGTTGTCAAAATGATATATAACTATCCTTATATTACAGACTGTAGTGTTTCTGGCTTCTCAAACACAAAAAGGCGGTTCAATAAATTACATCTGACAAGGAATTTAGATTTTAAAGTTGGATCCTGTACTGGATTTGGTTTGGATAAAATGATATGAAACCCCATAATAAAAATGTTATTGTATTTAAAGTAATATCTATTAGTGACATTTAATGTTTAATAGTAAATCAAACCCTTATCTGTCATACACATGTGGAAGATGGACCCAAAACCTGAATTTGGTAAACCTGTAAGGCTTCAGGCTCAGTCAGATTCTATTATTGGTGCCATACAAGGAGGGTTAAAGTTGAAAAGAGAGTGTAAAAAGTTGAGACATTTATTTTTTTTGTTGTCTCCAATTGAAATCCTGATGCTTTTAAATGGATACAAGTATCCACAGTAGCTTTAAAAATATCCTTAATTCACTAATTCTTAATTCACATCCTTATTGTCACTTCTCAGGCAACATCTACTTTCTGGTTTCTGTGACCTCTGACCCCTGAACTCTACTTTCACTTACCTATAGGGAGGCTGATCTGAAGCTTTTTGAAGCTGTTACAGTTTGTTAATTAGAAAGAAAAAAAAGCAGTGGCTAAATGCGTTGAGTTTAAAAAGTTAAAAGCTGCTGGGAGTCTGGGTGCGTTTGTTTCCACATCCGTGTGTGGGTGTTAACTTGTGTTTGACAAAGTCTTCACGCTCGACTGAGCCACTTAAAAGCCAGTCAGCTAAATGTAATGTAATGTGTGGCGATGTTTCACTCGCCTAGAACATCTATATATTTCACCACGCTCGATTTGAACTGATGAACAGTCGACCTCCGACGTTAGCCGCCGTGATGATCCATCTGCATTCTGGGTATTTCTCTGCTGTCATTATTGATCACTCCAAACAAGGAAAACAATCTTAGTCTCCTTCTCTGCACTTTCTCCTTCTGTGTGTGTGTGTGTGGACAAGCACTCGAATGTGTGTGTTTGTTTGTGTCTGTCTTCATTTATATGTGCATATACACCCACACCTTTATGTTTCTCCATGTGCAGGCATACTTAACCTGTTAATATACACGTGGATTTGTGTGTGTACCTGCATGAGTTTATATTCCTAGTTTGAATTTATAAGTTTGAGTTGTTCTCAGTGTTCAGAGCTTGAGGCTCTGAGCCACCAGACGGTTCATGTGTTTATTATTGTGTCAACATTTCCCACATTTAATTGACTCCACGATCGTAAAGCCAAGAAATGTTCTTAAACGCCAAAATGCTGGGAATTAAGCTAACAAGTTTTGTGACTAAGACAAATGACAAAACGGTGGACTCCTTGTAGCTCCTTCCTTCATAAGTGAGTCCACCATTTTTCTTTACATTTGATTCTTTTGCACACCTGTCTCACAGATCAAGAGAGAGATTTTAAGAAATACAATTTAGGGGCACTACATGAAGTTCTGGATATTACAGAAGCATGACAAATAACACATTTTGGGGGCATCATACCAAATTTAGGGATTAAAGCACAAACAGAGCGTAGCAAATACATTTTCAGATAGCTGTAGCACATTTTTGGATGATAGCAAAAAAAAAATAGGATGCTAACAAATATAGTATCATATTTTGGGAGAGCTATACCAAATTTGGGGAGTATAAAAATGCATTTTAGGGCACTTAATCAAACATGATTATTATGAACTAAAATAAATTACAACAAATAACACATTTTGTGCCACACAAATTTAGGGATTACTGAAAATGTAGAAGGTGCAAAAAAAATGTTGAGTTGCTCGACAGAATTTGGAGATATAAGGGGTTATTAAATCCTCCTTAGGCTTGTTTTAGCACAGTGTGTATGAGTGTGTCTGTAAGCCAGGATCTATATGAGCCTGTTCAACCTGCTCGCTGTGCACATTATCATGCTGAGCTGGAACATACTGCAGTTGTTCAACAAAAGCCGGAAGGAGGAAACAAATTCAGGCTGAAATTTTCTAATCGTTACAGACCAGTCAACTGAAACAGCCAGGCTTCATGCATGAGTGTGTGTGTGTGTTTTCATGTGAACACACAGGCTTACATGTATATGTATATGTATATGAGCCTGAAAACCCTGTCTCTGTGTGATTATGTGTCTGTCCATTAATAAGAGTGCCTCATATTAGACAGTAACAGGAGGAGAACGGTTGATGAAAGGATTGTGTGACTTGCTGCTTTCAGCACTCTTGGTTTCAGTCGGCCGCTCGGCTCAGACAGTTTGACTGACCTCAGCTCAGAAAGGACAACCCGACTGTTTTCTGCCGCAGGTACAGCAGAAACAACGGACACGGAGGTCACATGTTGTGTCTGCGTTAAGTCTAGATCGACATCCAAAGACGACATTTTCCATCAGGAAGAGATTCAGGGTTCAAACCAGCAAATTACAATCACCTTTTATCACTAACTGTGTAAAAGCTGCAATAAACAAGATGGTTTTATGAAAAAAATACGTCTGAAAACAAGTGTAGAGTCGTGTCCAGCCTGTCCTCACAAGAACAGTATAGGTCTAAAAATTCAGGTCAGCAAAAACAACTTATATTTAAAAATGTAACATTGTGGTGTTTACTGTTGCCATGGTGACAAAGGTTGTATAACTTTAAGGATTTATTATAAACCAAGTGATTATTTTACAGCACTGTCACTCAGTAAAACATCACCAGTGATTTGTAACGGTTTTTGGGAAGCAGCATCTTCTGCAGTGCATTATCATGGCCACTAGATGGCATAAACACAACTATAGGTCGTTTTTAGCCCGCTGAATTTTAGAGCTATACTGTCCTTTAATTATGAGCATGTGTTGGTCTGCATGGTCACTTCTGCATGTGCAGGAAGCAAAACTTAGACGCAATTAATTAAAACTCTCTTTTTCACCTTGTTAGCTAAGTTTCTGTGCTTAGATGGTTCTGCTACAGATAGCAGATACTCATATCTGTGGGCCGCTGTGGGTCAGGAGGTAGCGCAGGTCGTTCACTAGGCTTTTAACGCTATGTCTATTCGTCCTGAACCGTAACGGTGACCAAAACAATTACTGTCAAAATAGTTCAATAATCCACTTACACCAACATGTGGAAGAATAATTCTAGATTCTAGCTCGTACGCTAGCTGGTGAACGTGTCCTTTGGCAAGATATCGCGGTGTATGTATGTGAATAGAAAGTGGTGTATCGCTCCTGATCAGCGGGTAGACACCTTGCATGGCAGCATCTCCCATCAGTGTATGAATGTGTGTGTGATGGGGTGAACGTCGGCACATACTGTAGAGCACTTCGAGTGGTCGATAAGACTGGAGAGGCTATGTAGTAGAGCTGATAATGACAAAAATTATCAAATTATTTTCACGTTCCTTTCATTGAGGTCTAACAGACTTGAAAGATTTTAGAAATCTGTGATGTCAACATCTCTCTGCAGCTTTGAGAATCTGATTAGTTTGTTGTTTCGTGCACTCAGGCGTCCGCTTCGTCACCTGTTCTCATTTTCTCCTTTGTTTACTTCCTTGCTTGCTGATTCATTTGTTAATTATTCATCTGATTCTGATAATCAGTTAATTTAATTATGTACTTATTCAATCTCTAACTCATTATTTTGGGTTTTTTTTTCACTTTTATGCATCTGTTTGATGCATCTACAGTTCTTTTTTCCCCTTGAGATTCATTTGACTGAAAGTTGTTATTAGTGAACTCTGCATGCTACTTGGAGAACAGAAGCCCAGCAGCTCCAAACTGCAATAAAACTCAACTCGACTCTAAAACTTGTGTGTGTTTGTGTGTGTGTGACTGTATATGTGTGTGTGTAGGTGGGTGTTTACTGCAGTGTTTTACTTGTAATTATCAACAGCACAGCAGGGGAGACTGATGGTGTTTTTGTGTGTGATTGTGCGCATTTGTGCGTGTTTGTGTGTGTGTGTGTGTGTGCCTGTGCATGAAAGAGACGTCTGAAGGCTTCAGCATGAAGTTACATCCTGCTGTTTGCAGGACCATCAGCAGAAACTCTGCACTGCACAAATTCAGACAACCAGAATGTGTCTGTTTCAACTTAAGAAACTTTACAGCCACACTGAGAGAATAGATGCAAAAAATATGATATTAACAATGATAATAATAATAAAAATATCAACAGAATATTATCTGGTCATCTGCTGTTTAAAACACTAGGGTTTCAACATATTCTTGAGTACAACTTTTCTCATTTTAAGAATAAATTATGAATAGACTTTTCTGACAGCTAGTTCCCAGAATCCTCTTGGGCAGTTTCAGTTCATGACCTATTGAAAACCTCAACGGGGAGCAATTAATGTCTGGAAACTAGATGATTTTAAGCAACTTCTTTCACTTCCAGGCTTCATTGCTGGCTGTATTTATGAACAATAGTCCATGAATCATTACAGATACAACAAGATGACAAATTTGGGAATTAGTGAGCATATACAAATGTTGCATTTATAGAAAAAAAACAGTTGGAGTGCACTGTAGCAAATTTTGTGTGTATAATTACCAACAGATTTTGCAGCAGTGTAGAAAAAGTTAGAATTTGAGGCTTCTAATGCAAATACAAAATGCTTGTTTTACTGACATGAGATAGCTCTGCAGAACAACAACAATAAATTTGCTATTCTATTCAGACTATACCTTAATACCCCATGCTAGCACTAGCTAGCGTCTCATTGTGTTATACTTGTAGCACTGAGCACGCTTGCATAGCTTGATCCCACTGGGCGTGTCTGCGTCACATTCCCGATTCAATGTGGCCACCGGAGCTGATAGCGTCCCTCCACTTTGCTCCACTATACATATGCAGCTAGTCTAGGCCAGGTCCAGGTCAGACACAGAAACAGCATAGAACAATTTTCAAAATAAAACACCCTGTGCAAACTCCCAATCATATATCAACAATAAACACAATTAAAACAGACAATCAAACCATTTAACTACATAGCCAACTGGCCATAGTAGAAGCACAAAAATCAAGGAAGATTACCAAATCAACAAAATCAAGCAGTTTAGTTGCGCTGCTGCTACAGTAATTACAGTAGCCTAAAGATACTACTTCAACTTTGACTAGGCTGCCATAATTACTATAGCAGAAGTGAAACTGAATTTAAAAGGTGGGTGATTCGACCAGAGTCAAAACACTCCACTTCTGAAACACTCCCGGTGGAGGATGAAACGATCCAGAACGTGACGCAGACGCACCCGATGGGATCCCGGTGTTAGCTGATTGTTTGGAAAGGATGCACTTACAGTATTTGGTGACATCTAGTTGGATGAACTTAATTATAGCTTTGGACAAAAGCGTCAGATACAGAGCAGATACTTGATAGAAAAGAAGATAGAATATCGGCTAGATATGACCGGTCTACATTATATCAGCTCACCATCACAGTGTCACAGTTACATATGTCATACCTGTATATGTTAAATGATATGCTATTACTTACATTCATCCTGTCACAAAAGGCTGCCAACTCAGTTCTGTACATGGATTTTAGGAAGAAGAGAAAAAGGAGGATTGGAGCATCCCTTAAATTCATATAATGTAATGTTAAGACGAATAAAATTGAAAGTGCAAACTAAATAATTCAAAAACAGGATCATCAATAAAAACTGCTGCTTCTTGTTCCCACTCCATTATTGAACAAAAACTAATTTACTGTCTTACAGTCACATTTTCACAGCAGAGATTTATTTTCTCACTTATGTTGTGAGGAAATCATAGATGACTTCATACCCTTGTAAACTAACACGCTGATAGCAAAAATGCAATAAAAACCGGATCAATAATATCGACTCATTTAGATCAGCTTGCCACTGACTGTCAGTATATCCGCCTCTCTCTGTCTCTCTCCTTCTCTTTTTTCTATCCATCTCTTCCTTTCTGACTTTAAAAAATCCACACACACACACACAGACACACACACCTGCAGGGATCAGGCAGTATTGACTGTTCCCTGGCTCCAGCTCAATTTAAATAAGGCCTGAAGCTGAAACGAGAGAAGATGGAGTAGAGAGGAAAAGAGGGATAAAAGAAGAAGGAGGAAGAGAGAGAGAGAGAGAGAGAGAGGGAGAGGAGGAAGAGGAAGAACCTAAAGAGGAAGGAGGAAAGAGAGGAACAGACGGGTAAGCGGATAAAGGGAGAGAGAGAGAGAGAGAGCGAGAGAGGGAAAGAGAAAATGGGGAAAGTATGAGGGAGGAGAGGGAGGATGGTCGAGACTGTCAGGGCATGAAGAGGATCAGTGCTGCTCAATACAAGAGCAACACACACATGCACACACACACACACAAAGCACACACACACACACACACACACACACAAAGCACAGGAAGACAAGAAGAAGTGGTTGTGACAGCGATCTTTCTTGTGAGGAGTGGCGGTGACAGGATGGTTGACAGGCACTTACACCAGCCAATCAATGAACCCAGATCAATATGTGACTGGACCAGTCGATGGCTGACACAACCCCTATGACACACACACACACACACACACACACACACACACACACTCATGCATACTGCCCATTACACGGCTCCCACTTGAAGCCATGTCAAGGTAGACAGTACATAAATTTCACATTAAAGTGTGAAATGAGTGCAGAATGATAATAATTATCATATTTCACAGCATATAATTGAATTCATTTATTTTTAATACCGGTCTATAGGCTGTATAAGGAGGCCATGTTGGATGATGCTGAGTATATTTATCAACTGTACAGTTCTGTCTGTGTGTTTTTTTTATTCAGCAATATTATAATTCCTAACTTTTTCGAAGCAGTTATTTCTCATAGTACTCATCATGCTACCTTTAAGTTATACACCTGCATAATTTTACAACTGCAATGTTGTCATGTAATCGTCAGGTCACATACATCAGCTCTGAGCTCTTCCCAGGTAAAAAAAAAAAAATCCTGTGTGTCGCATGTATGCAGTGCTGCAGACAGTTTCACCTCCAGCTGATCATGCTACAGATATAAAGAAATAAAACTACAGAGCAATGATCACATCTTATCAGTGCTGCACTATCCTTTACAAATGTCTTATTAATAGAAAATGTTAAACATCATGACAGATAATCAGGAGACACATGTGCCAGACGTTTAGCAATCAAGTAAGTGCTATATTACATGTGAGGTGTTAGTGCGGTGTGAAAGTATGGTGTCCACATCCAGCTGTAATGCAGCGTCGTAAATAGCTAATTAGGAAATGCTACGGGGGGGGGGGGGGGGGGGGGGGGTCCTGCTGACAGGAAGCAGGACTGTTAGCCTGAATATAGTTACTAGTTAATGACTTGGTTTTGATATCAGGCTTTCACAGTTACCAGATGTCACACTCGGCACTGGGACAAGTTTGATTACACCAGTCTTGATATTCTACATCACCTTTTCGGCTTGTGATTCTCTAAAACAAAGCTACATTATGTCTACAGTTTGTGACCAGTACAATCAAAATGACCAGCAAGACCATGATTTTTCTATTTTCCTAGTGTATTGCAAGCCCTCTTGATTTATCCTTCAGTTCCTGGTTGGGAAACACTGCCCTAGACATCTCACAATAATAGAATCAGTGTGCCTTCTAAGAGTTATTTTGTGATGAGACTTAGACATAACTTTTGTAGTGAACCCATTTTTCTTCGACCTGCTTTGTCTGCCTCTACTCGGAGACATAAAATAACAAACACAATGGACCCAGCGGTGCAAAACACAACACCATTAGCTGTGTGTTAAAGTGTTTCAGGCTGGACTGTTTCTTTAAGTTTCACTATCCATGCCTGAAATATACGAGGGCTTAAAAACTCTGTCTTTAATCTGCCTCCTCCCCTTCCTCGCCGTCTCGCCTTCACGACTGAAGTGGATTTAAGAGGTGAAATCAATGAGACATCAGAGCTTCACTTGGATCCACCATCTCAGTCTATTTCAAGGAGCAGTTTTTTCCCCTCACAATGTAGTTCCCTGCGATTCTCTGCACTCATCAACAAAGCACAAATACAAAAGAAAAGTGGGAATTTGGAGGAAAAAAAACACTGCTGCAAAGATGAGAAAGGGACAGAATCCAAAAGCGCTGAGGCAAAATAAGCACCAAACAAATCTTATCAGGTATCAGAGCAGATACAGTTGTAACTCTGTGTGTTTGGGATTGTTTCGACATGCAGTCGTCTCAGAGGCAGAGTAGAACGGTTAGCTGAGGCGCTAGCTATGGTAAAGCTGCTTAGCATCACTGTCACTCCGCGCTGTTGTAGAGCACCGGGGTGCTTCAGAGCTCAGGTTCCACATCAGCAGATTACCCACAATACACCAAGGGGATTTCCTCGCCTCAGAAAGCTTTCTGCCGTGGTTTGTGCTGTTTGTTAAATTCAGTGTAAACAGTGGCAGACGTGACGGGAGTCGTCATGAGCTCTCTGACAGAGAAACTTCTTTGACCGGCGAGCCAGAGATCAAGCTCAGGAATTTAAAGCTACTCTCTCCTAAAGGACTTCAAAATGTCCCGTTTGATCAACGAATCAATACATTGGTAATATCTGATTGAAACTGCTCGATTCAATTTAAAGTTTCTGAATGTTCAAGAATTTATGCCTTCGTAAAAGTTTTAGAAAGATTGAAGTGTCACAGCTGGATATAGTCCAGTTATTTAAAGAGCTCGGTCTAGACCTGCTCCATGTGAAAAGTGCCCTGAGATGACTTCTGTTGTGATTTGCTGCTATATAAATAAAATGGAACTGAATTGAATTATATTGGCCTGAATAGGTATTCATACTCCTTACATACACCATTTTTTTATCAATAAACCAGTCAGGTGTGCAGATTCCATTTTGCCAAGTGAAACCCAATCGATTCAAATGTCCTCTGTTGAGATTTCAAACTGATTGACTTGCCAATATTTACTGTCACTGATAATCTGATAAATAATGTATTGGCCGAGGACTAGAACATTATTTGTTCAGAAGATCAGAATTTATTTTTGATTGAAGAGAGTACCAGTTGTTTGTAGCCTTATTGTTGCTAAGCTAAAGAGTAACTGCAAATCCATTAATAGTATTTTTTTTAGACTCAATCAGGCCTAAAAGGGTTTTTTTTTTTCTTTTTTTTTAGCTCAGTTTACCTAGACTAGTTTCTGAAAGATTTTGTAACATCTTTTTTCTGCCACGTAGGAAATGAATTCATCAGGAGTGAAAAGGAGTTGCAAGTGCAGAAAAGGATCATGGAGTGAATCGACTGTCAAGCAGCTAAGAATTACTGCTGTCACAGATGATGAGGAAAAAAGGACAAAAGGGGGGGGGGGAGACTGAAAAATGCTATCTGCCAGAGAAAATGATTTTGACCATTTCCAAGAGCCTGACAGGAGAGTGTGTGAGTATGTGACTAATAGATAAGCTACACACATATGTGGGATTTATGTTCTGCTTTAATGGTATCATTTCATGTTAACGGAGCAAGGCTTCGAGGGTAGGACTCTTCTCCTTGGATTAACCGTATCTCGGGGACTAATGTGAAAATGTGTTGTATCTTCAAAAAGTCTATAAACAAGTATTAGAATAAGGGTTGTTTTTATAATTAGGGTCATCTTATATTCAGACCAAAAGGGTAATTAAAAAGCCTGAAATTGGAGAACTAGCATGGTTTCAGACCTTGACTCGCTGCCCACAACTACAGTTTCTTTCAGTGATTAAAATAGGTCGGCTGCTTGTGAGGGAACTCACTGTATGAATGCGAAAATGTGTGAACTTCTGAAAGGTTAAAATGCTCAGTGACAGTCAAAGAAACCATGTTTGTGCATGTGAATAGTGTGTTCCTGTGTGAAAGGGAAACAGAGAACATCTGTTCATGCTGAAGCATATCCTGCCATGTCTGATTAGATGTAACCACACATGGAGTAGTCGCAACAACTCCTAGAGGTTGTTGAGAAAGAGATAAAGGAGTATTTGCCCCGATCTTCAGGCCTCACTCCTCTGCAGCAGCTTGCGTATCTGTATCGAGTGCTCTGAGCATTAGAAGAAAAGTGTGACAATACTGGTTGAGAATTGTTTCCTTTCTCATTGAAGTCAAGTGCAGGAGGTGAATTGCCACAACAATTTTGGGGGCTCATCCAGGATGCCAATCTCATTCCCTCCTTCATCTGTTTCCAAACAGGCTGAATCTGCACACAGCTGGTGAAGGGACTACAAGTCACAGGAGACCCGGGAAGTCTACCTCCCCTGAGGTGGGCTTGGAAACGACTGAACGATTGAGAATGATGGAAAGTGTGTATTGTCGGTAAACATGGCCGCTGTGGTCGCTAAAGTCTTCCGTACCCACTGGTCACACCCACATGTGTCACTGGCCAAATCTCCTTTATCGGAGTGCTCATCCGAACTCAAATGGATAAATAAAGGGAGCTGTTAAGGGAATCACACCAGTGTTAGTTTGCTATCAGCAGGAGCAATTGTGCCATGTCCTGACTCACCTGTCTGAAACCCTTTTTTCAACTCAAAAAGGTACAACCAGAGGGTCTGACTGTACCTGCAGGTAATGTTTTGACTCAGTATTTAGGTGACCTAGTGATCTGCACACCCACTGAGGATGCAGGCAAAATTGAAACAGTGACACCATTGAAATATTTAGCAGAATAAGGTCACCAGACTAGCCTGTCTAAATTGCAGTTTTTATTACCCACAGTGAAATTCATTGGGCATTAGATGTCAGGGAAGGGAAAATCCCTGAGCACTAAAAGAGTGGAGAGTATCCTCAAAATTCCAAAACCAAAAACTGTGTGATCTGTGATTATTCCTCAGTGGAGGCTCCACTCCTAGCCAAAACACAATGCCATGGTCAGAGACAGCATTCACACGACTGAAGGAGTCCTTCACATCCATACCTTCTTTAGACCCAAACAAACCTTTTACTCAGACTAGAGAGGGAACTATATGAATAAATGACATGAATAAACAGTCGATACATTGGTGAAAATGAGGTTGGTTATGCAGTTGTAAGTGACCATAACATAATCGAAGCTGCATGTTTACCAAACCATCTGTCAGCCCAAGCTGTAGAAGCTTCTGTTTGGCTCACACAAGCCTGTGTACTGGGAAAAAACAAAACATTAACTGTGTATACAGACAGCAGGTACATATTCAGAGTAGAACATGATTTTGGTGCATTATGGAAAATAAGAGGTTGTTAAATTCCACAAGAAAACCCATCTCACATGGACTTTTAATCCATAACTTGCTATCATCTATGCTACTCCCCTCTAAGATTACTGTCTGTAAATGTTTCACAGGGAAACGCGGAAGCAAACGCTGCAGTGAAGAGATCGGCAAAGCAGGAAGTCATGCTTCTAATGTCACAGCACACAGATCTAAAATCAGTGGCATGGCACGAAAATCTGGGACCTGCACATGTGCAGACTCAGTGGGCCCCCTTCCAGTTTTAATGCATCCACTGATGTGCAAATACCTGAATCAACAAGTTCATATTTTGTATCTGGAATTAGTTTTATGGTAATCAGTGAGGGTTTATAACACATTTAAGTTTGACTGTATTTAATAATCAAACTAAACTAAACGAGATTTAACTGAAGTCCTTATTGTCTGCAGAATTAAGGTGAATATTTAATGTCACAAATCAGTTTTCAGTGTAAACTCCTGCAAATGCCTGCTTAAAATCAGTTTTTGTATCCATTTCATGAGCTCACCTTGTCTAGCATCCTCAGTAATGTGAAGATGGTGATCATCACTCACTCTGTGGCTGTTTCTCAAACTGGAGTGCTTCTTCAGTTACACTTCTGATAACCTGATTTTCCTTTTTTTTAAGGGACATGGTAGCTTCAGCTTTGCCTGAACTCCTCAGGATTAGCAAAATTACAGATCTGAAGACTCATTTGAAAGGTGTGCATGGTTTAGTCCACTCCTGTGGACAAAAATAACTCCAGAGGATGGAGAGCCTCTCAGGGGTCTTAATAATGTTTTAGATACAAGAAGTAGTCTTTCTGTCTGTTCCATGTCTGAGCCCTGGGTACTTAGTTCCACTATTCCCCTAAATATGACACCACTGCCACTCGTCTTACCTCCCTCACAGAACTAGCAGAAGCACAAAGCTGTGTCTCTACCACACAGAAGCTTGGAAAAAAGCTGTACATATGTGAATACTGTGTGGCAGGATCTCAGGATGGACGTCCATGCTTGCCTAAATGTTTGTTACTAAGATGACACATGGGAAGGACCATGTGGTAAACAAACCTTGGTTCACTAAAGGCTTCACAAATTACTAAAATAATAATATTTCTTTTTGCTCACAATGTAACAAAAGGACATAAAACACGAGCCTCCAGTCAACCAGCCCCTGACCAACCATTCAATCACTTGCAGATGGATTTCATTGAACTAACAACGTGTGAAGGGAAGAAATATTGTCTTGTAATGGTTGACATGTTCTCAATAATGGGTTGAAGTTTTTTTTTTTTTTCCCACAGCATAAAGCTTTGAGCCCAGAACTAATGTAAGATGTGATGTTTAATTACTGTGTGCAACTAAACAAAATGTTGAGCTCTATCCACACACAGGGGCTGACTCACACTTGTATATCTGTATGAAGTGTGAGTGTGAGGAAAGAATTGTTTCTTTCCTCACTGCAAAGGAAAAGTGCAAAAGTGAATTACCACAACATGCTGAGTGTTCATTTGACTCTTGTTTCCATGGATAGTTAAAGAAACTAAGACAATCAGAGCTGGTTTCAGGACATCATCTTCATCTTTCAGAACCAGAAAAAAAAATGCATGGATGATACTGACATAGCAGGTTGTTCTGGTCAACTTACAGAAATATAAACTGTAAGTGAATCTACTCCTGACAACCACCATCACAGATCCCATGTTCACTGTAAATGACAGGACTGATAGATCACTTGTTACTGATTGGAAAGGGCAACCTCTCCCAAACAGAGAATGACTAACGTGAACATGCTATCAGAAAACAACACGGCAATTCAACCAGATTGTCAGGAGAGTTTTCATCGAGATTAAAGAGGATTTGTTTGGTGATTGCAGACGTGTACAGTACAAAAGGGTTCAATGTTCTTTAGACTTCGAGGTTACATGTAACAGTTGTTTCAAGAGCATTAAATTACTATGGTTGAGAGCGTAATTACAACCCGACTGACACTGAAATACGGTCATGACGTGTTTGAAACAAATCCTGATAATCAGACTGAACCGCTTCCTCGTCTTTCATTTCATTATTATTATTGTTTGGGAGGGGTTGTCATCCCGCACCCTGCAATCTGAAGTGATTGACGTATATATACCTCGTCTATGTCGTTTCCAATCGACATGCAAGCGGTTGCTCGGAGCACTTAACATTTGTCATGTCGGTTGAAGGAATATGTCCATTTAGGTGTTGCTATTTCTGTAAGTCAACTTTATAACAACCTGTGTAGTAAGTGTGTCAGTCCTAGCCACACTTTTTTTTTTCCCATTTTCTGTCTCTGTTTTTTCTGACTCACTGCCCAAACAGAGGTGGGCAGTGATTTTGAGGTCTGGAACAAGGCTGGTTGAAATAACAGATATATATGTAACATAGACATCTTTCTGTTCATTTCTAATCAGAACATCTAGATGTCTGTTGACTAGCAAATCACCAAAATGTGTTTACAAGAAGCAAGCAAATACACTAACGCAGTTAATGATGTTAAAAGTTTTTGGAGGTCAAATGTGTGTTTTCAAATCCCAGCCTTTTTCCAGAACATCGATTCAGAGAAAATCAGAGCCTCAAGGGTGTTTAATGTTTCCCCCCATCTGCTTCTGATACTAGACACTGTGAACGTTCATCACTGGAGCAGGTAATCAAATAAACGAGCCTGACGAAGGAAAATAAAAATCATTCAGTGTCAGAGTTCAGAGGGGGTTTTCTTTTTTTCTGGAGCTTGTGATCTGAGAAGGATGAGGAGCGTCAGTGTAGGAGGCAACAAAGCTAATACGGCGATTAATGTCTAGCTGCATGTTCTGATTCATGGAAACATGACTAAGTGGTTGACTGAGTGTGAAAGGACGCTGACGCCAGTGTGTGCGCACATACACACACACACACACACACAAACGGATGGGGTTACTGAATGACTGCATGATCTAGTTAGAGATAAGTGTTCAAGGATCACTGGGTCACAATCCAATGAAATAATTAGTAACCAAGTCAGTGGACCATTGTTGGGAGTTTTTTTTTTTTTTTCTCTCTCCCGACAGCACAGGCTTGTTTCAGGTTGCCGTTGGTTACGAGGAAAATGCCTCCATTTTGGAGCAGTGACAACAAAACAGTGGAGTGTTATCACATCTCCCACCCTGGAAAAACAAAGAAAATGACAGATGTGTGCAGGGTGGTGTGGTGTTCAGTGGTGCTTCAGAGGAGAGTGAAGATGATCATTTTACACCCGTTTGGATGCCTCTGTAATCTCAGCCTGCTGTGTTACATGTTTCTTTCATCTCTACACCTGCATCGAGTGTTAAAACATTTTATTATTGCTATCACATAGTTGTCTTTTATTCAAAACTGCCTTTCATGCGCATTTGATGTATAGATACTTTTGGGTTTATTTGTAGATGTTTTGAGATATTGACATGAATGAGATTTCATTTGTGGCTTTTTTTGTTTATAACTTATGTCCATTGTTATTAGAAATACTACATTCCCTACATGCTTGGATTGCTTAAAGGTGACGTCAGATTGTCCGTCCATTCACCATTCACAGTTTTTGAACCGTAAGTGATGCAAAGATATTCCAGTAGAGCCCCAGAATAAGAAATATAGAGCTGGAAATATGCAGGACACGTCCCATTTAAGCATTCAGGTGTGTTTCAGGCTCCTTAATAAGCGTAGACTGAATGTTCTTGCGATGGTTCTGGTGAAGGCTGGTTTGCTGACACGCACGAGCCAAGAAATAAAAATAGTTAACTGTGGAGAGATTATGGAGAGTTTTTTTTTTTCTGGAATACTGTCCTGATTGAAATGTTGCTGTGACTTAGCAGAGCAGTAAGCTCATTTGGGGAAAAGAGAAACTGGTTCGCAGTTTCTCACTGGAAACCGAATGTCTGCCGTCCAACAAAACAACATAAGAAACTCATTTATTCAGCCCATTAGTTGAAAATACAACCGAGCAAAATGATCGAAACATGATTTTTTTTTTTTCACTCGATGCTCTTTTTTCCTGAATTTGTTTTGGGAGACAGAAAGTAAGGTAACTATGTCTGTTTACCTTTGTTATAAATGCAAACAGTTAACAAAATACTGGCTGGAACCAACTGGAAAATGTGTATTTAATCATATTTTGGCAAATACATGAGTGCAACACAGTGAGGATACAGATGGAGAACATTTTGATATGTTTTTTTTTTTACAAATTCTTTCCCTGTGGAGCTGGATTGCTGTTGTAACTTCTGTGAATCCAAGTTGAACACCTGTAAGATCACCTTTCAAACTCACAGGCAGAAAGTATTTGATAGTAAAGCAGGGTTTCTTTTCCTTTTTAAAAATATATATATATTCGTGACATATATTTGGAATTGAAATATTGTAAAACTATATATTTAGGGCCAAAAGATAACAAGGTGTTCTTCTTATCATTGCACCTTCAAAAGCTCCTTTCATAATTTGAATTGTATAAAATGGTTTTGTTAACATTTATACCATTTATCTTAACTTGTACAGCACATTTTCTGTCTGTTTTCTTTTGTCTCGCACCAGAATGGTTTAATTACGCACTTCTTGTTGCCATATCAACCTATTGTGTAGTACTGTAGGACATGTTTCCTCTCTGTACTGTATCAGCCCATTGTCTTCATGCTTGGATCTAATCCCTGCGGTGGAGCGGCTGTTGGGCTTACAGACTGTCTGTCTGTCGGAGAGCAGACGGAGGGAGGTTCCCCTGTACACTGAGATAATAGCAGAGCAGTGGAGTGAAGTGGTTTACACACACACATGCACACATGCACACAGCCTCTCAGGCTCTGCATGTGGCAATTATCTCTCCTCTCAGCAGCTTGTGGCATCTCCCTCCTCCACCTCTCTTTCTCTACTCTCCCTAATCTCTTGACTTTTCTTCCTCTCCTTCCCTCCTCCTCCTCTTACAGCCACCTCCTCGACCTGTATCTCCCCCATCTTTCCCTAAGCCGTCTATAGCTCTCCTCTCATCTCTTTCCTCACCTTCCTCTTTGCTCCTTCTCCCTCAAACTCAAGATAGTGACGGTACGCGCCCCCCATACACAATAACATCACCCCGGTCCCTCCTCTTCTCTCCTCCCCAAAAAAAAACACCACTGTCTTTTTTAAATTCAGTGACTGCATCACACAGATATGTGCAACCCAACACCTGAGTGAGCAGACACTTTGAACCTAAAGTGTCAAAATCAGACAGTCTGAAATGCAAGACTGTATAAAAATAAGTCAACTGTGGCCTGGAGTCAACTTTATAGACTACTGGAGCCACAGAGTTTCATTTAGGTGGGTGACACATGTCCTAATTTCTACTTAATGAAACAATAACTGTCAACAATAATTAACATCAAGATATACAGACAAAATCTTTGCATAGAACCAGACAACAAAAAATGTTGTGAGACTGCAGAGAAGATGGAAAAGAAGCAAGAATGATCCTGAGCTTTTAAATCGGTTGCTATCATAAAAAAGGGTTGCTGCATGTTGTTTGGTAGATGAAATAGTTTTTTATTAAATGTGAAAAATAAGTATTCACAACACAGTTATATATGTAATAATGGCCCCTCCTAGAAATCAGGTTAACACCACACTCCTCGCTCCTCTAAAGATTATAAACATGTAAAATGTGCTCATAATCACAATAAAATCAGGCATAATTAAATCTGTATAACAACCATGTAAAAGCTCCGCAGAGTGCAGCCAGCAGTCTCTTCCTGTGAGGAGTTAAAGTCTTGTTGTATTTCCAGATTTCCCTCCAGCCTGCAGGCTATAGGGAGTCCAAGCCAACATCTTCGGGTCACACGCTTGCTTCTCTAATCTTTAGGTTATCGTCGCCCCACTGGGAAAATAACAGACCCGGAGCCTCCTCTCTAAACCCGCTGTGCTTTCTCTACTTGAGCTTTTCCTTTTTAGAGCCGTAATCTGCCCGGCTTCTCTTGTTTTTGTGTGTTTACAGTACACTCCAGTCTCGAGGGTTTTATCGCTCAGGTGTTTCTACACTACATTACCCAGAGATCACCTGTCAATCAAAAAGTGTCTTTGCTTGGATTCTGTAGTGGCAAAGTTTGATTTTTTTTCTAGATTGTCTGTTCAGCCACGGTCACTATCAGCGTACTATCAGAGTATTCTGCTGGTAATAATGTTTACAGTATGATGATAATAGTGAAATATGCAACAAAGATTGATAATTAAGTAAACAGGAAGATATACTAGTTGTAAGACTGTATGAATGTAGACAGGAGCAGAAAGCAGAGGAGGATCTGCAGGAAAACAACTGGAGCTTCTGAGCTGTCAGAGTGTATCGGTGAGAAACGTTCTCGCTGTCACTCCACCAACTTGTTCACTCGCTGGTTAAAAACAACAGCGGTGCAAGAACACAATCTGTCTGTCTATGGAAACTGTACTGATCATGTGCGATGTTTGGGAGACACTTGATCAGATTTATGATATTGAAATTCAATTGTGTACAATATCAAGTTTCTGTCCTGCATCATGGTCACATCTAGGGTTTGGTATTGGACCTTAAACGTGTTTTAGTACTGGCTGAGATGCGTCAACTAACGAAAACTTTGAAAGGTGGCGTTGAACACTTGAACAGTCTTCAGTCAGATACACCCCCGTTAGATTATTAGATACTTGACAACTTCAGTTACGGTTCTTTTGTGGCTTTGATCAAACATCTCAAATGAAACCCAACCCTGGGCGTGACCTGTCTAACAGCTGTATTTATTTACAGGAAACGTCAGTCGTTTAATTTAAAGGTAAATGTTTGACCACCACGATCTCATTTTCGACCGCACAGTGTCACTGTCTAACCGATGGACTGCTTTCCCTCACTTTTGGTGCTTCTTCCTACAAATTTCTTTCACACCACCTTGAATTTCCACCAAATGCTTCCTGTCTTGGAAACGGAGCCAAAGTGTAGGAAGCCCTTCAGTGAGTGTGCAGCAGAAGAAGAAGGTGTTTCTAAGAATACAAAACCTCGGTGGCTTCAGTCGAGGATTTCACTGCAGTCTTTATTTTTTCTCCTCCATCCTATAACAGAGTACGGGGTGCTATCATTTTCCCTGCCAAGTGCTCCTCCTGAGATCTACAGCTATACGGTAACCGTGTTAACAGATAATCACATAACACCAAACCCCCCCCCCCTCACACACACACACACACTTACACACAAAACACACACCCTTCATCGCTGTCCTATACGAGATAAATGAGCACTATCAGCCCCCTACCTCCCTGCTAACAGATTAAGCGTATCCCTGGTCCCCCCCCCCCCCCCCCCTCCTACACACACTTCTCACTTTCTCTATCACACACACACACACACACACTTCTCAGCCTCCTGATGTCAGCTCGACAGCGAAACTGTCCGGAAACACAGCAGATGATGCAGCCGATCGACTCGACGAGCACTTACGCATATTTAGCGTACACATATGGACGTGTGGAAACACTCGCACAAGCTATGATTCAATCAGACATCATACATCCCATCATCTGTGGGATACATCTTCAAAACGTCGTACACAACCACACACACACACACACACACACACACAGAGTGATGCACATGCCAGTTATGCTAACAGATTTTAGCTTCCTACGTTGAGTCGTGGAGCCGTAACCTGCTGTGCTGCTCACCACCACCAGCTGCTACTGCAGCAGCCATCCAGGACTTAGTCATGTTCACCGTTACTGCCAGAACAAACAGGCATCCAATTAATGCCCACATGTAGGTTCCTATTAAAGAGCTGGGTCACCATAAGCTGCCTGGTAACCTTTAATCACACAGTGAACAACAGCTGAAAGCATGTCATCACCACATGCATGTTCCGGTTGGACTTGTTCTTAACTACAACGCATTTAACTACATTTTTGTTCAGAAAATATAAAAACAAACATCTCTTTGTAGGTGTAAATTGCTGCTTTACACATTGTCAGATGCATTCAGATAATCACATATAACTAACATAAAACATAAGAAGAAATTTGAAGATTCTTCTGATTTTGGTTTGATCTGGTATTTTAGAGAAAAGAATAGAAAGAAAATAGTCATAGCATCTACAGCAGTAGGGAATGTGGTAAATTGACCTCTTTAAAGGATAAGCATGGGATTATACTTTAGTTTTCACTGTCAATATGATAAACCCAGGCAAAAAACAACATGTTATTCTGTCTCTCAGTACTTTCCGACTTCCCCGTCTGTGGCATTGGTTCCTTCATGAAGATGTAAATATTAAAAAAATGTTGCAAATATACGGAGCATTTGTTGGGGACTATTTTCAGCTGTGGATTAAATACACACTTGGTCTCATATCGCAGCAGGATGGTGTTTGTGGGATTGACTCAAAATACACTGCAGTGTGTTCATGGTAATAATAAAGGAACATGTCGCCCAGTGCAATAGTGACTCACTGATGTTTTTAATAGTTTTTGGACAACAATGGAGCTCTGTGGCATACAGGAATAAGAGATGATACATGATATGAAATAAGATAAATGATTCACAGATAATACTTGTTAGTAAATCAGTTCATCTTTGGATTGAATGTGGGAAAAAACCTTGTGTTATTACTTGTATGTGAACTTGACTTGGATCCATCATGACAAATTTGAGTTGTGTGGACAAACCTCGCTCAACTTCACATAACGTGATTTGAAATTCTCCTCATAAACGTCGTGTTTCTAAATATATCAGATATGTCGGGTTGAATTTGAGGGGAAATGTGAGGAAATCTGAGGGGAAATAGATGCACAGACGCACATCTGGAAAATTTACATCTGATGGAAAAACAAAATGCCGAGCAAAACTCAGGAGAGACTCAGCAGCGAGACATTTATCTGTTCTCTGTTTAAGACCAGCTGAGATCGACACTAAAACGAGAATAGCTGGTCCACCTGGGAAGGTTTGCAAACTTTGGGGCTAACCCTCTTCACTTTAATCAGCAGGTGACAAGTAAGACATGAGAACTCGGCTTAGGTCTTGAGGAGTTGTACCATTCATTCACTAACAATACACATTGCACTGCTAGACTCATAGCTTTACTGCTAACTTCATACTGTCTGCTCCTCACCATCACAAACTCTCTCTCTCTCTCTCTCTCTCTCGTGCTATTTTCCGCCTAGATGGAAGACTTATATTTGCTATTTTGGCCTGAATTTCAAATGTTTTGTGTTTTAATCAGTCCATCTTTTGTGCAGATTACATTAATAAAATGACTTGTTTTTTTACTTGTGAAGCTTTTATTGCACATAAACAGATTTTGTTTCCTTCAGGAGGGGCAGCAGCAGGGGTACCGTTGCCTCCAAAGGAAACAGGAGGGGAAACACTGATGAACATTCCTCTGAAAACATGTGTAAACCTGATAAATCATTCATCAGACCAAAGACAGGAAATATTCTGATGTAATCCGCTGAAAAACTGCTCTTTGCCAAAGTTCACACAGTATTCTTGACAGATCATCAGCATACTAAATAAAAGCCACGATATTAAAAATGTAAGGAAAAGATCAAAATCTTTAAAGGTATGCTGGTGTAAACACACAGTAGAGAGCAGCGCTGGCGAGAACAAAGCCGTGCATCAATTCAATAAAACATTATTTTCTGATTGTTTCATGGCGGCGCCGTTCTAAAGCACAAATAATCACACCCACACCTCCACTCCACCATGCAGGAAGATGCCACGTTGCCACATTTAATGTGAAGGCAGAGCTTCATCCTGTCCGGTGTGGCCTCTCTGCTCTGTGCGTGTGTAGCTCAACAGACACACAGACCCGCTGCTCTTTGTACATCCGTGACACAGAGACAGAGAGCAGAGCGGAGCAGAGGAGAGAGATGATGTAACCTGGTTGCTATGAGTCCCGACCTCACACACTGCAGGCTGATATTGGCCAGAAGCATCCCGAACAGCAAAATAAGAAAAAATACAGGCAGATAAATACACCACCACACACTCGTAGTGGGTCACAAGTGATGAGTGAGAGGCATTACTGTTGTATGAGTCTATACATTGTTTTGTTTTTGTTTGTTTTTTTAAGAAAATCCTGCATAGTATACCTTTAAACATCCTGACTGTTGACAGCAGCTCAGGAAGAAAGGTGTGTGTGTGTGTGTGTGTGTCCTACATGATCTCAGCCCGGCTACGCTGGACCTCTCTATGCTTTCCTCAAGTGCCTAGAAGTTTTTTATCTCTTGAAATGTGTAAGAAGGCGACTGCTGTCAAAGCAGAGAGCTCCTTATCTTCTTGCTGAGCGTCTTTCCAACAGACGAGGAAGGCGCTCCGCTAAGAGGATTTCTATTTTGGTGTTTAATTTAATTTCTTACGCGGACAGACGGATTGTAATTTGGCGTTTTTTTTTTTTTCCTATGAAAACGTGTTTGGTTCCATAATCGAAATTTGTTGTAGTACAGATAGGGGATTAATTATGAGCTCAGAGAACTGCTGCTGTGTTGCTGTAGACTGTCTGTATGTGTATGTATGTGTGTGTGTGTGTGTGTGTGTGTGTACATACCTGTAATACTGAGAGTTGATCTGTAGTGTTGTGTGTGTTCTGATGTGTCATGCCTCCAGGCAACAGGAGTTTTGTGAGTGTACTGATTAACTGTATTTCTTTGTAGTGCACTCTCGACAGATCCATGCATCACACTGTAGACTGTGTGTATAACAAACATGTTCCTCCAGAGGTCAGGTTGCACACACTAGTCTGCTGTGTTTCTCAGGCTGATACAGATTCACACACACGGGTTTCATATTGTTTTTCAAGCCAGAAATGAGCAAAAAGAGAAGTGTGTGTGTGTGTCTTTGTTTGTTTGTAGTCTCAGGTTTCTGTGTGGGTTTAGTGTCATAAGTGAGTTTGTATGTAATTCTGCATGTTTGTGTGTGTGTGTGTGTGTACCTGTAGTGTCGTGTGTCTCTCAGAGCTCTGTTGCTGGGGATGCGTTCGCTCTCTCTCTGGTTGAAGGCATACAGGGTGTACGGGTCGTCACCGGGCTTCCAGCGTCGGGCGTTCAGGTAACTCCTCTCGTCGAAACCCTCCAACATGTCCTCCCACTCCGCATCTGAAATCTGTCGACCAATCAGTCAGTGAATTTTATCATCAGTTGATCGGTCAATGCCTACAAAAGCTCCGGAAATAGTGAAAAATAACAGTCACATTTCCCCAAGTTCTTTAAGATTTCATTTGCAATGATACAAAATACATAACCATGTTAGATAAGTGTAAATAATTGTTCTACATATTTAAACTTCTCCAAAACCTTGCCTCTCTTTTTTAATATATTATAAATCTATTTCTTTTTTAACCTGACTGGATGAACTGCACAAGAATTCCAATGTGCATGAACCTCGTGTCTGTCAAAAGTCAATTAATTCAATTAATATTTTTTTTCACCACTGCAGTCAACATCTGTCCAGGTAGATCAGTTGAGCAACCACAGCAGTCTTGGTCTCAATCCCTTTGTATCGAGGCTCAGGACTTTTACTTGCAGGTAATTACTCATTTTCAAAAGGGCAATACACACCGGGGATACGTCAAAACACCCACACCCACTGTTTCCTGTGTAAGCTGACGCACAGCAGTGTGTCTTGACGCACATCATCATGAGTTCATGCACATCACTGCTTCAAGGAATTGTTACCGTCCTATTTCCCAGCGCTGACGTGTGTGAATTCTGCTGAGAAGCAGCTTTATCGTATTGTTATATCTTCTCTGTGTGTGTGTGCTGTCAAACAGTAGGTGCTTCTATTTTTTCAGTCCTAAGGTGCTCTATTCATATATTCATATATAGACAATAATCTGCTGATTCTTCTCATCTTTTTGTCATTAAATCTGTGAAATGACCTCGCTGTTGTGGGTCCAATTTATCAGTCAGTCAACCAAAATCAACCAGTAAACCAGTGTATCCATCAATCATTGACCAACGATCACTGAGATGATCCTTTACAACATGCACGCTGACAGTTAGCCTGTGTAACGTCATGTCTCGGAGCAGTGAGGATGTTTTCTTGGTTTGACACGACCAGCATCAGGTTTTGTTGACTGACATTTTCTTTGCATCAGTCATCAGTCTGGATGACAAGTGAATGTGAGATTTAGTCATAAATGTCACATTCTGAGTGTTGGACTGTAACATGTGATTATCTACTGAAGACGTGTTGAGTGTGTGTGTGTGTGTGTGTGTGTCGATGACAAGTGGCTTTTTAAAAGCATCTGGAAAGCTTTTGGAGGTCACCTCACTTAAAGAAGATTCAGAGGGTTTTTAACTTCCTGCTCTTTGGTATTTAACAAGATGGATGTTGGACTTCTTTGTTGGCTCCTTGTTTTGTGACTAAACGCTACGTTTTCTTTCCTGTCAGCAGCTTTTACTGCACTGATCTGTGCTTCAATGGAGCTTTTATGATGGTTTGTGCTTTAAAATCCCGATCCGAAATTCAAATTTAAATCCAGCCTGTAAATCTGAGCCAAATTCACATTCATCATCATTGAAGAGCTGGCTGTGTTTACAAACCAGAATGATGTAATTGAGAAAGCTTTAGAGGACACTGATGATTTAGTTTTTTGTCTAACTGTTTCTTCCTCATCAATCAATGTGGTAGTGATTGCTGCTGACACTGTGGAGACCTCTGTTGGGGGATGCTTGTGCGTCAACCAGTCAATTCATTAGTCAACCAATCCATCAGTTAATCATTTGATCAGTTTTCCAACACAGTAATCAGTTGAGCTGCTCCGGTCCAACAGTGTAAAAAAAACCACCAGAATCAATGCTGGTCATCATAATGCCAGGAGTAGACGACCAATCACATGGACTTTACTGTAAAGGCCGTTTTCACACCTGCAGTTTGGTTCGTTTGGCCTGAACCAAAGGGAAAATGCTTGATGACACGTTTTAGTTCTGGTCTATTTTGTGCTCTTTTTGATGTATCTGGGAAAATATTCACACTCAAGCTTCCTTGTCAGTTCCCACAATCAGCAGCTGGATTCAGCAGCAGTAAAATCACAGATCTTGGTCCAGTTGTTTGATACGAACCAGAGTTCAACTGACAGCTTTCCCACCAGCTTAAATGAACTGAACCAAACCGGTGTTCAGCCTTGTTTGTTTTTGACTTTTTTTTTTTTTTAAAACACAACCTGTCTTTAATTCTTAGGCAACCTCTCCTCCCATATGGAGGTTAGCCAGACGTCCTGAGAGACCAGGCTGGCGAGATAAAAGCACAGTAAACATGAACAGAGACTCTCTTTGGGCTTATCTCCAGAGACTGTCATAAATCTGACGTAACATCTGTATACCTACTATTCCAGCCAAGTGAATGAAGTTGTCTAATCAGTACGTAAACCAGATAATGTAACTGTACGATGAATGATAACTGAATTAATAATCTAATTTAGAATCTAATGTCATCTATTGACTGGTATAGCAAAGTCTGTTAACAAGAGTGTACAGGTTGGTTGATTGAGTTACAGTAAGTAAGTGGAAATACACATATATAATGTTTTTTAAATTATAAGCACAATTGTATATTATGATGAACACAATAAGATTTTGGTTGTTTCTTACGTTTAAAAGGTTGTTTTTCTGACATCATCAGACCGACTCTCAATGCAAGTTAGTCTCGAACCTCTTTATTTTCAATTTCCAAGCAGTGTTATCAACGGGCGCAGACGTAAACGCCTCTGGAAGCGATTGAGCTGACCGACAAACCAATCAGAGCGACGAAACATGTGACGTAGCTGAGCGACGTTGATACATCCGTGAACGAGTGCTGATATTTCTTTTAGAGAAAATACCATCCAGTTCGTTTAAAACCGTCGCAACAGCAGATTCAACAGATTCCACATCAGCTGCGGCCATCTGGGTTATTTGCAATGTACAGTCCTGGATAAATAGTATTTTAGATAAATGGTTGTGATTGGCCCGACTCGGCCAGGTCGGCTAGAAATCTGTGTGAACGGAACAGAGACACGTCTGCCAGAGCAAATAAAACATGAGTTTGCAGATTTCTCTGGTTCCTACTTGAACACATCAGTGAGAGAAGTTTTCAAAAGACTCTCCGACTGCAGCGCCAGACAACAAGAACTTAACTTTGGCAATGAAATCAATGTAATTAAATGTCCACTGTGATGGTTTTATGAGCTCAGAGACGTTAAGGTTCATTTTCTCTCCATTTTGAATAAATGGAATTTTCATATTGCTGTCTGGAAGGTAGGAAATCAACCTTGAAACTTGTGGTTTGCTTTTAGAAAATAGGTACCAATTATGTCCAACATGCAATTTGTAGTTAATGAGCTAAAACATGCAAAAGCAGCAGTATGACCCTTTAAAATACTCAGAGGCGAAGTTCTCAGTGTCAGCCCCCCCCCCCCCCTTCATGTTTTTATTATGCAGAAGTACCAAAAAGATTCTGTTGAGGAAACAACCAACTCTGCAGAAAGCTCCACTTCTCCAGAAAATACCAACGTAATAAAATAAAATAAAATATAAAATGTTAATGTGGCACATAAATCCTTCTCAGCTCATAACAGCTGGTGGAGAAAAACACAAGGTGGCGACGATTTAAAAAAAAAAAAAGAGAGAGAGAAAGAAAGAAAGAAAAAAAAAAGCTACAGCTGCACTTTCTGACTGTCGGAGCTCTCCTGTGAGTGTGTGGTTTAAAAGAGAGTGTATATCATTTATGAGACGGTACAGACGCCTGTTTGCACGCAGTAAGGTGTGTGTGTGTTGTTTGAGAGAGACTGAGGGAGTAAATGTGTTTGTGTGTGTGTATCATTTATGAGTGTGTGCGCTTGTAGGGTGTCGTTTAAGAGGGATGAGGAGTGTGTGTGTGTGTGTGTTTGTGTAACGCATAAGAAAAAAGAGAGAGGATGCTTCTTTGAGGGTGAGAGATATAAAGAATGCACATTATCATTCTCTCTCTCTCTCCCCCCACCTCCTCCTCAAATCATAAACATAACACAGAAGCTTCAGCAAAAACCCCGGAGGCCATATTTCTCCCCAACGACCACACACACTGGCACGTAGTGGAGATGAATGGACACACACAGGGTCACGGTGTTGATGGTGTGTGTAGCAGAACAACATTTACGGTGAAGGCAGGCGGCAGCCCGGATGGAGGGATGCGGGGGGAAAAAAACGACTGACACTCCCCCTCATCTTCTCCTTCTCTTGTCCTCCTTCTTCTTCTCTCCTCATTATTCAGCCATACGACTTGCTGATGCGACACATTGTCTAAATGGGGCCATTAGAGGGCTGGGAGTCAGACGCTTTGTGTGTGTGTGTATGTGTGTGTTAGTCTGTGTTGCTTTTTCTTCCTCTGGTGGCTGTAACAACGAAGCATGAATAACAGGAAGGAAGGAGGGAGGGAGGGAGGGAGGGATAGAGGAAAAGATGAGAGAAAAAAGTGACCAAAGAAAAGGAGAGAGGATGGAGGAAAAGGGAAAAGGAGGAGAAGTGGAGGATAGAGCGAGGAGAAAGAGACAGAAGCGGGATGAGTGGAAAGAGAGGAGAGGAAAGGCGGAGATAAGAAGATAGAAAGATAAAAAGAAAGAATATAAGACAGGTGAGAAAATGGAGAAGATAATAAAGAGAGATAAGAAACAGAAATGGGAGGCGAGCGAGGAAAAGTGAGAGGAGATAAAGTGGAAAGAAAGATGGAAGAAGAGCGAGAGAGAAAGAAAAAAGAAGAGAGGGAAAAAAAAGATGTCATACATTCATTGTGTGATTATGTTTCTCTGCCACAGATCAGCATTAATGCAGGCGGTATATCTGTGAAGCCGTCAGAAAAAAGAGGAAGAAGGAAAGTTAAAGGAGAGAGAGAGAGAGAGAGGGGGGGGGGAATAAAAGGGATGAAAGAACCAAAGGGAAGAAACAGAGAAATAATGAGAGATACTGAAAAGAAAAGGAGAGAAATGAAAGCGAAATGCTGCAGGTAAATGAAAAATGAGTTTGAAAAATTAAAAAGGAACAAGGGATATGAGGAGGACAGGAAAGGACGGGGACGGCAGGGGAGCGAGGCATGAGGAGGGAATAAAGAGGAATGAAAGAAAAAAAATGATGAAGAACTAAGCAAAAAGTAGGAGAAAGAAATAAAAAGCGATAAAAAAAGCGTTATTAATAGAGGAGGAGGAAGAAAGTAGAGAAGAAAAATGAGAGAGAAAACAAGACGAAGGGGGAGGAAAGAGGAAGCGAAGAGATAAGGAGGAGAAAAGTGGGCAATGAGAGTAAAAAAAAAAAAAAGAATAGAGAAGGAAAAAGGGATGGATGTAGATGACGAAGAGGAGAGGAGAGGAAGAAAGAAGAGAGGAGAGGAGATGTGGACACAGAGAGGACAAGAGGAGATGAGATGAGAGAAAGAGCGAGACAACAAGGGCGGGGTACGATTAAGGTTGTCTGAGATTAACACACGCACACACACACACACACACACACACACACACACACCTGCGGCCTTCTCTCCTCCCTGAGATTTGTTTGCGTCTCGTCTCGCTATAGGAGCTCAGGAGAGGCTGCGTTCAAGGTCCTCTGGATTCCATCCTATTTACAAGTCTCACACACACACACACACACACATGCAGAGCTTGTCTTCCTAATGCACTGTGGCATCCTCTCAATGCCTCTCACGGCCGCTTACATGAATACAGACATTCAATTAACGAACCTGAAGCACACCAACCGCTGGACAAACAATATGTGTGTATATGTCTGTGTGTGTGTGTGTGTGTGTGTGTGTGTGTGTGTGTTGAACCAAGCCACCAAGGATCCTATTAATTCATCCAGACGAGACAGACTCATACATTTAGCATCATAATGAGAAAGATGAAGCATGCACACACACACACACACACTCGGCCCCCGAGTGTCACGGCCATCGCATACTTGACGGCTCACATTGGAGAAAGACAGCAGAGGTAGAGAGAGAGAGAGAGAGAGAGAGAGAGAGAGAGAGAGAGAGAGAGAGAGAGAGAGAGAGATGAAGGACAGGATTCAGAGCAGAAGGTGATTGGTTGTATTAAAAACCTACAGGAAGGTTGTCGGTTTGAATTCCTTCGATCAGTCAGAAATGTCTAACAGGAGACAGTAAAAGACACACTCTCTGCTTTAAGCGTAGTTTAGTGTCCTGCTGGTTTTAGTCGTACTACAAGTAGAAGACGAATATTCCACGATTGCAGTCGACGGCGAGGAAGCAGCTACGCTCATAAACTGAAAACATGTGGCCACGTGTAATCAAACTAAGAACGCTGTTGTTGATTGATCTGATCTTCTGTTATGATAAATATAGTTCCTGTAGCTAAAGGAGCGTTCAGACCAAACGTGAAGCAAGTTTTTAAAAGTTCTGTGGAAATGGATGTGAGTTCATCTTGTGAATCAAGGAGATGACAAAAAAAAAATATGCACTTCTGCTGATTCTTTATGACTCCACTTTATGGCTGAAACTATCTATTCATCTTTAAAATCTAATCTAAAATGAATCAATTCATGGTTTGGTGTATAAAATGTGAGAAAACACATATTCAGATGACTAGATTTGTTCAACCAACAGTCCAAAACCAAAAGTAATCAGATTACAATCATACATACATAGTTTAAAACAATTAGACATCAAGTTTCCACATCACACTATAGTGAGTTGTTACTGGACCAGGATTGGCTCCAAACTATCTGTGATGTCACAAATCATGTTTGCAGGTACATGTGTTAAACTGAGATTGATTGATTGATTGATTGATTGATTGATGTATTGACTGGGACAGTGTGCAGTCTGAAACATTTAAGACGCCCTGCACCAGAGTTAGCTTGAAGCTAATTTGCAACCCCGACAAAAAAACATGAAACGGCACAACAACAAACAAAAACTACACACAGCACATGACATGCACCCACAATGCTAATTAGACCTTTCAAAATAAAAGCAATAAAAAGAGTCAAAGTGAGCACAGAGAAAAGTTCACGTTTCAGCAGAAGAATGTGAAAAACTCTGCACTCAAGGGGACGAGGACTTTAACAATTTTACCAACGCTTCAGTTATATATTTATCTACACATGTTTATTGTTCGGACCTATATATTTTTTTCTTTTCTGTGTGTGTGTGTGTGTGTGTGTGTGTGTGTGTGTGTGTGTGTGTGTGTGTGTGTGTGTTGACAGAGAGAGAGGTAGATGGGCAGAGAGTTGGTTACAGAATAGATTTTAGATTTTCTATCCAGCACAACATGACAAAGAAAATGGAAGACAGAGTGTGAGAATAGAGTGTAGCCTCAGAAAAAAACAGACATTACAAATCAAGTTTTCAATTTCCTGCCACTGTTATTTCTGATAAACCACATACTACTAAGCTCTCTCTATCTCTCTCCCTCACGCTCTCTTAACCTTAGTATGTGCTCCAGTCACATGATGAATTACCCATTATATCCAAGGCATAAATCATGTATGGAGTGTGTGTGTGAGAGAGTGTACATCCTCTTTATTATCCCCTGTTCATGTGCACCTCTGTGAACAATGACCCCTCTCTCCCTCTCACATACACATAAACACACATGTCAACCCCTCTATTATGTTGTGATGTATCACCAATGCAACAGCTGTTAACAAAGTGGCAAAACATGTGTGATGTCTCCATGATTTTATATTTCTTAAATTATCTATTTGCTTTTTCAAAGGCAATCTTAGAGAGCTGGCACTTATCGGTGGTATTATTATACAGCTGAGAGAAATATCATCCTTCATCTGCTGTAATTTCAAAGTTATATCAGAGATTATTATTTGTTCCCCTCCTTTTATATGTGGTTCAATGGCTTTTTTCCTTTTATTTATGTTCCTCACTGGTCCTCCTCCAGTGATTGTGCTGCCATTTTGGGCAAATAGAGAGTACATGCTGACTGAATCATGGAAAAAAGAAAATAAAAATGTTAATTGAGCTAAAGCTGAGCTTCTGCTGCAGTTATATTTACTGGACAAAAGTTCAAACATATAAAGATTCATTCTCCACACAGGCTGGCAGTAAAATCCTAAATAAAAGGGGGCCTATTATGCTCATCTCCAGCTGTATATTTTTATTTTTGGACTCCACTGGAGCAGCTTTGTATGATTCACAGTTCAAACAGCTCCTTATTAACTCACAATGGCCCTTTATGAAGCTCCTCAGTTCAGCCTCTGTCTCTGAGAGGCAGTTTTAGCTCCTCCTGATCAGCTTCAGGAAGCTTCCTGAGGGTCGTGTTAAGTTACCGCTGATAAAAACACAACACTTCCTGCTTTACTGCTTCAAATTAAAAGCTTTTAAATGACTAGATAACAGGAGACTTTTATAGTGAAGAATTTAAAGGACATGAAACATGTTCATCGCTGAATTAGCACAGCTTCTTTAGCACTAAGAAACAGTCAAAACAAGGACATAAGGACGTATTTGGAGCTCTTTTTTAGAAATAAGTAACAGTAAGAGTCACAGTGATGATGATGTTTGATGAAGAGCTGCAGACAACCAGCACACCTCCAACAGGTAAACTACTTATTTTACTTTGCCGTGCCCTCTAATGGAAAAACACTCACAACATGCTTGACTCCATATGCCATATTGTTAGCGGAGCAGAGCGGTAATTAGCCTTCTGTGCGTGGAGCAGATGACCATATAAGGAAATCCATCATGAAGTGACATCAGCTCGGGCAGAAAGTAGAAAAAATGGCTGGAAACCGGGAGTTCAGAGCAGTCTGAAGACGGTGCTTTTTGCACACAGGGGTTACTGCTACATATGTTTACTTTGTTATTTTACACTTTGGCCACATTTAATATGAACATCCAACATTGTAACATTATATATATGACTGAAAATAAGGAAAAGCATAATAAGTCCCCTTTAATGAAAAAAAAACTGGCAAAAGAAGACAAGAAAAATACATTTAGAAGACAGAAAAAGGGGAAAAGGCAAAATATGGGGTTGGTTGTTAAAAAAGCAGATGCATCTGCAGGATTCTGTAAATGACTCACAGCGAGGCAGACCTCATTTACATAGATGTTTTCCTAATCCTGTTATCTCAAGTTTGCCAATTAGTTTTTTGTGCCACGACGAGGTATCAAACTTTGTTATCTTCAGGTCATAACTAACCATCTTGTTATCCCATGAAACTGAGAACTGTTGTTGTAAAAGATCTGGATTTCAGATCTGGAGATTGACTTCAGAGCGGCTCGGGGTGACGTCGCTCTTTATAGTCCGGCTCACTGAAGAGAAACCAAAGCAGTGGAGACACAGTCAGATGAAACGTTTGATCAACGCTCCACATTCTGCTTTAATCAGGGTGGAACAGGCAGAAACATGTTTCTATTATAGATAAAATTCAAAGTTCACTTGAACTGATGGATTTCATATTTTGCTTCCTTGAGATAGAAAGATGATGAAACCTTGATCTTGAAAAAAAATGGTGTTTGATATCTTTTGGTAACGATAATTAATTTGTGAAAATGTATGCAAATACATGTGAGAGAGAGAGACAGACGTTTTTTTTAGTTGTTTTTTCATAGCAAATCAGCCTCTGCATTTAAACATTATGTTAACGTGCTTATATATTTTTGTTTTGGTGACAAAATTATTGTTCTGTTTTCCTGCTGTTGCTCCGTCCTCCCTAAATGTCTTGATCCAAGCTAAATGGATGAACAAGATCTCTGTGTGTCTAGAAAACAGCTCAACAACAACATAAATATATTGTTTATATTGTGATTATTATCCATTAAAACACAGAGTAGAGTAATAAGAACTCAGACAGCAGGCTGGCCACATGTGTTGAATACATTTCTTATATGTTTTGACACATTTCACATCTAACAGTCGTATTGTTTTTGCTGGTTCGTTGCTAGAGTGCGTTAATTAGTGCATTATTGTCACCAATTAGTAGAGTGAAGCTGTGAGCGGCTCACTAATGTTGCTGTATAGCTCCTCTAGTGGTCAGATCCTCTACAGCGTACCTTTAAGTGACACCTGTTCATAGTGAACACCTGCAGAGAAACTGTGTAAATGATGTAAATCAGTTTTTATCTGAGTGAATCTGTGTTTGAACCATTGCTTTGCCATCAGCTACGTGGAGGTCATTTATTTTTCTCTCTACTCTTTTCCTTCATTGACTCATCTTCAGCTTTTTTTTTCCCTCTCAATTTCTCTCCCATTTGCTGTCCTCTTATTTTTAGTCCTTCCTTCTCCCCTCCGAGTCATTTCCTGTCATTTTTTGATGTGCACCTCATCATCGCTTCTTCTTCTCCTCGGCTATTCTACGCCGCCTGACTCCTCTCCTCACGTCTCTTCTTCTCTCCTTTTTCCCTTCATTTATTTTCACCTCCTCATCCTTCCTTCCTTCCTTTCTTCCTTCCTGCCTCCTGTCCTCTCCTCCTGTGTGAAGTGGTTGCTGTTTGTTTGAAGTCAGGGCTTATTGAGCTCAGGTCTGGAGAGAGCACTGCTACGTCAATACTACACACACACGCACACACACACAAAGAAACACAAACACACCTCGAGACAAACACCTCCTCTCCCCCCCCCCCCCCTCTCTCTCTCTCTTTTCCCTTCAACACTGTCACACACACACACACACACACACACACACACTGCTCAGTCATCAATTAAGGCCGTGTATAGATCTCTCCTTGCAGCAGCGGTGCTTGTTTGGTTTCTACATTGTTTTCTGTTCCAGCTCATACATCTCTGTCCATGACCCCCGACACACACACACACACACACACACACACACACACACACACACACACTGGATCTTTTACAGGAACATTTTCAGATACTACTTTTGTATTTTGAACACTAGAACTGAGATCTAATTGTCGTTTTTCAGGCCTGAAAAAGTAAGAATAAGATGAATCTGTGTTGTTAATCTCAAACCAAAGATGTAACTTTTTTTATGTGTTACATTTTCAACGTAGAGCTGAAATAATTAAACGAATTCTTCAAGCAAAAAATGCTGAACGTCGCTAAGCTTCCGTCTTTTTTGCTGTTTGTGTCATGTGACGGGTGTTACGGTGTAACTGGACCCCAGCAGATTCCCCAGTGATTCTTCTGTTTCCAGTCCAGGCTCTCCCGGCTCTCTGCTCCACCTGCTCGTCTTCTCCCTCCATCTACAATGCCTGCCATCCATCACCTCACCTCCTCTCTTATATATCAACCCCAGCTCTTCACCCACTCTTCACCAGATTGTTGTGTCAACCTCGCTGGTAGTACACGTCTGCGGGCCAATTTAGTCAGTGAAATCCTTGTGCCAAGCTATCTATTGGATGCTAACCTGTTTTTTCTTGTGTCACAGGATCATCTCACTCCTGCCTGCCTGCCAGCTTCCCCTCAATCCCTGCTCACAGCCTCACACCTCCACCCCCCCCCTCTCCTCTCTCCACCTGCTCCTTCTCCTCATCATCACTCCAATCCCAGAACTCTCCTACAATACACATTTTCTCTTCCTCGTCTTGTGTTTTGGCTCCTGAGTACCTCACAGGCAACTGAATGACATCATCTTGAGCTTTAAGACATCGTGATCGGCATCTTTTACAAATTTCTGACCTTTTTTATGGATAAAATAATCAGCTGATCTAGAAAATAAACAACAATCTGATCATTTCACTTGGACAGATTGACACATGCAAGCTTTTTAAGCTTTTTTAACTATGACTGGTTCAATTTTGGCATCGATTAGGATCATATTTCGATCTGTAACAATGCCTAATCCCTTCCTTTGTCTGCTCAGTGATGACTCGCATCTATGTCTCAGTTTAAATCATAATAAACTGATGCTGGCAGGCCTTACTGCGGCAAAAAAAAGACCATACTGACACTGTGGTTTAATCCCAGTCCTCCTTTGATTCGATGCTGGTTGGCATCCATTAAGCAAGGCAGCGAATCCCTGCCAGCCGCAGGTTTGTGCAGCTCGGCGGCTGAGCCCAAACCCTGACCTGTGACCGCCCCGCGGAGGCGACGGAGCAGAGACGAGGCAAGAGTTTCCCCCACGGGGATCAAGAGAGGATCACATTGCATATTCATGGTACAGCAAAAAGAGCCGGGGATGAAAGCACCCACCATAAAGCGTACGGACAAAGAGGGAGGAAGAAGAGTGAGAGAGGTAGAGAGAGGAAGAGATAAAAACACACTCAAGAGAAAGAGAAAGAATATGTTTGTAGGTGTTTACATCTAAAATTCTCCTTGAATTTAAAGTATTTTTCTCTCCGCAGCTCTGCGAGGCTTTCTGTCTCCGTTCAGCTGAGCTCATAAGCGTAGAGAAAAACAACCGAGGCCGTTCGCTTGTGTGTGTGTGTGTGTGTGTGTGAGTGTATATGTGTTTTTGCATGCATATGTATGAGGTGACAGATGGGATGTAATTTAAACGTTACCTTGTACAGATGCACAATTTACCCTTCACACACACACACACGACGTGCTTCAGCTTAAAAACTGATGCAAGGATATCCAGTGAAATAGCATCACACACACTAGAAACACTAACATACACTGATAAACACTACAACAAACTACTAAAACACTATAATATCACTGTAATTCTACTACAGCATCACTATAACAGACACCCAGGGGTCCTCAGCTCTTTACTGCAGTATGTCATCATCGATGCTGCTGGTTTCATCTGCTACAAAAACCTCTTCAACCTCTTCCACTTGTTGTGATGGAGACACAACAGCTTTTCATCTGGAGATCCTGTTAAACCAGAAGATAAAATACAAAACACCCGAAGCCTGGTAGGTGTTGGTGTTAAAAGCAGGAAAAATGCTCAGCGACTGAAAAATAAGAGTCACAAGAGGGACTTTTAGAGGTCAGGTCAGAGTTTATCTGTGCTGTAAGGTGATTAATGAAAGGTAATAGGTTGTAATTCTGCCTCCAATCAAATATATGTTTTTCTTCTTGGTCCTACAGTTGGATGTTTGAGCTTCGGTTTAACACTGGGAGGCTGTTTGGAGCCAATCGTGGTTCAATATTCAACTTCAGTGTGATGCAGGAAACTGGAAGCCTCCAGCGCACATAAACTGAGGATGAACTTTACAGCGAAGGAGGAGACATCTTGTATCCGGCAGTTAAACTTGTGGAATGAACAACATTTGCATATTTATAGATTCTGTTTTTTTTTTGTTTTTTTTTCAATCAGGGAGGAGAAGATGTCATTTTAAGGATTTTAAAGTGGTAATTTTGTGTATCAGACACACATTATTATTCCAAGCAGAGTATTTTTTTTTACATGACTTAATACATTTCAGGAAGAAGATTGTTTGTCACATGTTTTTGCCGCTCTTAGATTTGAGCACTTGGACTATTTTGTCCTCACTTTAACATGTTTTCCACTGGAGCATGTTCTGTAGATCCATTAATAAATAAATAAAAAAACATGTAAACTGTGGAGTTAATCAGCCTCCACATGATAAATTATTTCAGAGAACCACACAGTTCATGTGGAGTTGAGGCTTAAACATCCATGAAGTTGAGAAGCAGTCGTTGTCGTGGTTGAAACGTACAAACGGCCCCGATGTTGGCGTTGAAGATAAACACGTATACACTCAGTACACGAACGCCACGCTGCTCCCCGCTGCACCGCCACTGAATGTATATATAACGCCTTAAATTGTTTTGGGATGGTTTATGTTTGTTAGTGCAAAATATTGTCACGCACTGAAAACCAGGATGTTTCCTTCCTCTTCTACAAAACAACACAGCATCAACAATTCAGGTGTGGTTATTGCTGCCATATATATTACTGCTCGCTCGCTCTCTCTCCCTCTCTCTCTCTCTGTCTAATCCATATATATATATCCCAGTGGGCAGCAGTCTGGGAAACTGTTTATCCAATCACAGCTGTTCAAAATTCCTCACCTTCTCCCACAAAACCTACCTTCACTGGTGAATATAAATGCCTGGGACTGTGTGTGTGTGTGTGTGCATGTGTGTGTGTGTGCATGTGTGTGTGCGTGTGTGTGTGTTGTGTTGAGGGAATGCTTAGTAAACACTGCAGAGCAAGCAGTCTGGAAGCAGAGCAATAATTCACCCTGTGTAAAAGCCATGAATAAAAACAAACTTAAGAGAAACGACAAAATACAAAATGTGCTTCTTCTTTTCCTCTCTCTCTCTCTCTCTCTCTCTCTCTCTCTCTCTCTCACACACACACAAACACACACAAACACACACACGCATCCTCTCACCCTCGCTTTCACCTTTTTTTAACATCGAGACTCGCTCAAAGAAAATATATGTTCGGAATTTCAACCCAGGTAACTGACTGAAATTAAATAAATATGATATTGAAACAGCAGTGACACTCACTCGCTCTCTCTGTCTCTCACACACACACACACACACGTAAACACAGTGTAAATTTAACAAAAATCGAAGAGGAGAAGTAATAAAAACTAATAACAAGTCTGCTCTCTCTGTGAAAACACACTCGCACACACTCAAGGACATAACCGCACACTACTATACTATCAACAACACACACACACACACACACACACACACACACACATCCAGATTCATTATTTAAAGTCTTGACGGCAGCTGTGTGTGTGTGTGTGTGTGTGTGTTGGAGGTGTGTGTGAAGTTTAGAGCTTACAATCTAATTCCTTCCTTTATTGGCCCAGAGCAGCAGGGCCAGTGTTGGGAATACAGAATAATGTGTGTGTGTGTGTGTGTGTGTGTGTGTGTGTGAAGATTTGAGTTTTGAGACGGGGAGTTGAGCGGGTGGAGGAGGAAGAGGAGAAGGTGGAGGAGGAAGAGGAAGATAGAGGGAGTGCTGCTTTAAATCCTCCTGGTAATATTGCTTTCTTCACTCTCTTGGCGAGGAGATTAACTGCTAATAGAGAAGCAATATCTGCTATTAGCTTCAACACCGACAGCAACAACAACACACCACGACGGCGGCAGGGAAGCACAGCGGTTGACGATGACGACTACAACGACAACATTATGTACACAGACACACTCGTACACACGCGGCCTGTGAAGCGCAGCAGTGGAATTAGCCTGAGCGCTGAGATTATGAAGGAAGAGCTGTAGACTTGAGACTCTACTGCTCGGAGATTTAGCGTAGACCTGAAGGTTTAGACTTCAGTGCAGTGTTTCACTGATTCATTCATCCAGCTACATGAATGACATGCAGACTCTCAGACTTCATTTGGAATTGACTCCTTAAAGACTTGACGTGAACAAAAACATTCAAGTCTCGAGAGTTTTGACCTGTGCTGCGTCTCCAATCACGCACTTCTGTACTTACACTTAATATTCTGAGTGCATGAGTGCGTTCAAAACAGTCAAAAACTTGAGGATGAAACTAATGGACACTACTCGCCCTCAATGGTCGCCATATTTGGATACGTAGCAGAAGGGGAGGGACCAATTTTCAAACTGGAAATGACGGCAGAGGAAGTTGTAGCTACGGTGAACATCACCGCATCACCCAAATGTAAGTGACACATGTGTAAGCACCACTATACCGTTGATGGATATAAGCCATCAGTATGTTTATTGGCTTGATGTAGCAAATCATAATGTGAATGCTAACGCTGGCTAATGCAACAAACCGATAAAACGAACCCAAAGGCTGCGTCTTCATAACGTAGTGAATCATGAAGGATGGTCCTCTGCTAAGTGACTCCTTGATGTTTCACCTCCGTACTAGAAATCATACAGTCGTACAGTGTTAATACCAGCGCACGCTAACATGGAGGCAGTGACACATTGAGCACAAATGACTGGCTGCAGCGAAAACAGGTTGTACTGTTTCTGCTTTAAACTAGTTCACTGCTGTGTGTGTGTGTGTGTGTGTGTGTGTGTGTGTGTGTGTCATATGCTACTTTCAGACTTTTAAGAGCAGTTAATTGGGGACGGCTCTTCCAAACGGGGACAAAAACAATGTCCCCATGTACTGTGAAAAAAGCAGATTTCTGGGTCAGTGGTTATGGTTAGGTAAGTAGTGATTATGGTTAGGGTTAGAGTAAGTCTCCAGGAAATGAATGTAAGTCTATGTAATGTCCCCAAATGTGACCATAATCTGATGTGTGATGTGTTTCTCTCTCTTTTCTCTTTTCTTTTTCCTCATCTTTTATCATTTTTGTTTTCTCTTCTTCATCTTTGCATCACGCTCCTTCGTGCTGCCTCCATTCTTAAATCAATCCCATATTCCTTTTCTTTCTACCTCTCTGTCACTGTTGTTGTCTGTTTTCCTCTCTTTCTTTGGCTCTTTTCTCTCTATTTTTAAATCTTGTTCCCTCTTTGTGCTCTTTCTTTTTCTCATCTTTCAGTTTTTGACTTCTCTCTTCGGTTCACCCCTCCTTCCTCTCCCTCTCTCTCTCTCTCTGTTATCTTTCTCTCCCACTCCCTTTATCCTCATTTTACCCTCCGCTCTCTATAAACTAGATTGATGGCTCAATCCTACATGCATCAAGGTGAGACTTACAATTTTCCCACCAGCACACACACACACACACACACACACACACACACACTCACACACACAAACGTCTGTAAACAGTGACAGCCTTATTCACACGCTCACTCTCTTCACCACCAAGTTACTGGCAGAAATGAGGTTTAAGGCGGCGCAGCAGAGAAGATGTTTACATGCAACAGGTCAGTTATTAGTTATCAATTAACAGTGTTGACCTGCTCTATGAGTAAAGTGCCCTGATTTGGAGCTATATAAATAAAAGTGAATGATCTTCCCTCCAAACTCTGATGTGTAATTATGTTATTTAAACTGTAGCCACTGAGAACACTTGTTCCTGATTGACTTGTAGGAACACATTCACATCCTCAGGACTACGTCTGTAAAGATTAACCGATAACAAATCAGCAAACTGACAAGAAGGTCGGACGTTTTGGCTACACTGGCTCGATACAGAACTACACATCTGAGCCAAATTCTGCATTCAAATTCAGAAAGTTGATACAGCTGTCAAAAAAAAATAAATTTTCCAAGTAACTCTGCTGTGTTTATAATTTACATCTCTCCTACCAGCTCAAACAGCAACATGTGCGGACCGTAAAGTCACCGACAGGAGCAATCAACACAAAGCAACTAGTGCTTAGCGGCTAACGCTACGTCCGACTGGACCCCGACTCCTCGTGCTTACTGGAGCCATGTGCTGTTTTATTCACTGCGTTAAACAAAATGCTAAATTCAGAGGGAAGACAGAAGTAAACGACGCCCAGTCAACAGCATCCTCCTTCAAGACTGGTCCAGTATAAACTCCCAATGTCTTATTAATATACTGTAGCTCCATATCGTACATATCGTCACAGCATCTTTTTGTGTGTGTGTGTGTCAGATTGTGGAGGAACAGATACACACCTCTCTACTCAGGACACCTCAAGCGTCGCTCCATTCAACAGTTTAACTACCGTTCTAAATCTGTGAGCAAGGTGTATTAAATTGCCGGTTACCATAGCAACAGTACTTCTCCTCCACGTTAAGAGGTTGCTAGTAGACTGTCATTGGTGAATGTCAAAGCATTTTCTTATCAGACACATTCGTGGTGAAGGGTCTGGATAAGTTTAGGCAACTAAAAGAAAAAAAAAAAAAAGAAAGGTCAAGGCTGGCGTGGTCAAGAGAGCGACGCTGACCTCACAATATCACGCTTCTTCTTCTTCTTCTTTTTCCGGAGATTATAATTAGAGAGGACAGTCATTATTCACACGAGGTCGCTTGTCAGGAAGATGTAGACACAGGGTCTTTTTTTTAATGTGCTGCATTTTTATGATGACAAGGGTCTAAGTTGAGCACGGCTTCTTCTTCTTCTTCTTCTTTTTTTTTTCCTGCATAAATGGCCGACAGATTTGGTGAACTTCTCTTAAATTCCCCGATTATTAAAAAGTGTAAAAAGTATCCTGGTTACTTAAATCCACAGGAAGATACGCACACCATCGTGTAAAAAAATCACGTGCTGTCTGGTGTGACAGAGTGGTGCATGCCTTGTTACTGATGGTCTATTTGTATTGAATGTTTGTCACTTAAACACAGAGACGATGTGTGCATGTGTGCGTATGTAGCACACACTCACAATCTAGCACACAAACTGACACTCGTATCAATAACAACAATACTCATATATATAAAAATATATGTGAATGTAATTGAAACACATGCACAGTTATGATTTATTGACAGTGTCTGGCTATGCGTGGATGACGCCATCCCTGGAACTAGAATTATCAACTGCTTTCAGCCTTCCCATGCCTGTGTTTATGTTTATCTGTACATGTGTAGACGTGTGTGTGTGTGTGTGTGTGTGTGACAGAGACATACGCACACATAATATACATGGATAATTTTTGCAATCAAAGATGCTTGATTATGCCGCATCCTCAACTTTAAAAAATCCTACTTATGCTGATTCTTGCTGTTTTTTTTCTCTCTCTCTCAATCGTTTGAATCATTTATAAAGAAAGAGGAATGGGATGTGGAGAGGAGGAGGGGGGGGGGGATGCAAAACACACTTTCTGGAGCTTTTGTGAGAAACGTGCTTCTTAATGCGGCAGCGACACGGTGATTGCAAATTGCCCGTCTGTGTATGATATCAGAGCGACTGTTCATTTAGCTGAAAAGCCGCTGAGGAGCAAAACATGAACTCGCTGCAGGTTCGTCTGTCATCTCTTCGTCGAGCACCTCTCCACCATTCCCCGACGTCAACCTCTATCCCGCTCTACTGTCTGGTAATGTTTGACCTCTGACCTCCAGACTGTTGGCTGCTCCTCACTAGAGCTGCACTGACTACTGACGAGCTTAAACACACAGAGTCGCCGTTTGTCGCTGATGTGGAAAGAAAATCACTGCGGGATGTAAATAACTGACACCATGTGTACGTTAAGTTCCTTTAGCAGGTGGATGTTTTCACTACACATGGTTTAATTATTACCAAATATTTTTCCTGGTGTGTTGTTTGGCATCTTCAACAGTCTGTATTCCTCTCTCACAGCCTTCCACATGTCATAGCAGGAGAAGCACGAGTGTGATTACTAATGTTTGGGCATCACGGCGGCTCACAGCAAGAAGGTTCCTTCCACCATTAAACACATGTACGTTAGTGTTAGCGCTCCTGTCAGTAACCCTGATGGCTCTGGCAATAAGAAGTGGAGTCCTGGGCGCTGCATTGCGGCTGCTTGTGTGTGTGTGTGTGTGTGTGTGTGTAGGTTGGGTCAAATACAGAGGGTCAATTTCCCCACATGGATCAATAAAGTACTAAAAGCAAAGTTAATCAGAGTTGCTTCTGGTGTTGTTCATGCTGACTAACAGACTCATAACTGGACATCATTAATATTATTTGTTCCAGCTCCTCTATTCATCCCTTCAAAATAATAGTACTTTTTTTATCCAACATTTTTTTTATCAAGCACAGAGTCAGTTCATGCTGACTTCTAGACTAAAGTCAACATGTCTTACAGCTACTTTACAATAAACTCATTATCTTTGCCTTTCGTCTGATTTCTGCTGCTGGTTTCAGATCTGTTGACTTACCAGAGTCAATATGAATCAGTATCATAACTCATCTCATACAGAAATGAACAAACACAAGAGGGATTTTTTTTTAAATGAGAGTACTGAGTACAACAAGTTCTACAAGGATCTCACTGTGAAACAGCTGATACATGCAAAAGTTAACACCATCCAAGAATTTAGCAACGTCCTCCTGAAAGTCTCGCCTGAATAAAATAGTTAGAAGTTCATGATTTAACTAAAACTGAAATCTAAGGAGATGAAATATAAAAACAATAGTAACAGGTAAATTAAATGTTTGAACATAAATCACTATTTATTGGCGTTTGTCATAGTCCATTCAGATTTAAGCTAATATAGTCTGTTTATGTTTTAACAGGCTGGCTTGGTGCCATTTCAACTCTCCTGCCAACACCAACTATCACAAAATAAATAAACACCCGCCGCTGTGTAGACTACAACTGTTAAATTATTGAGAGTAGCTGCTGATTTCCTGCGTTTCTTCAAATCGATGCACTCTGGCTGGTAAAACAGCAAAGCTGGCAGGTGACTTTTTGTGATTTATCAGCCGCTGTAGCTGTTGAACCGCGGACGGGTTCGTTTCCCCCGGCGGTTAGAGTGTTTCACAAATGAGGCCCCCGGTGCCAGAGGCCAGTCTAGTTAGCCAACCTGTGGGCCCCGCCGTACAGAGAGCCTCATATAAAACATTATTATTATTCCCTCCCTGGGAGCTGGTTATAGCCGCTCTGAAAACTCATTTCCCTCTCCTCTTGTCCATGTGAATACCTCCTGATAGGGAGAGGGAAGGAGAAAGGAACAATAACTGCATTTCATATGATGGGGAAATGAATAATTTCAACTGTGCGTGCGGTGTGTCTATGTGTGTGTGTGTGTGTGTGTGTGTGAAATGTGTAGCGTAGGGTATTTTGTGTGCGTTCGCCTCGTGCCATTGTGGAGCGATTGGGCGTTGTGATACACAAGGCGAGCACAGTGATTGGAGCATCGATCTTGTTTCCTCGAGAAGAGAAAGAGAGAGAAGCTGAGAGAAAGTAAGAAATGGAAATAGAGGTTCTGTTGTAAAGAAAGTTGCAATAAAGATATACGAGTTAGGAAAATTGTTAACCGTTTTCTAAAAATGAGTAAATAAAGGCATAGATGAGAATAGAAGAGGGCTTTATTTTGCCCATTCATAATGTAACCGTCTGATGTATGACCTCTTCAAAGCCTCGTCATCTCACGCGGGGATATAAATATAGAAGAAGAGAGATTGGACAGTGTGAGACATTTTCATTTTCACCTGTCTGTCAACCAGTTTCGGACTAAAAGGCTTTATTTTAATGCGACCGAAGATGTTTTTTTTTTTCCTTTATGTAACTTGTATGGAAAATGATATTAATGTACAGGATTAGAAGTAGCCTGAAGGTGTAGCCTGATTGATCCTGAGCCTGAGCCCTGAGCAGCTACCGCAATGTTTCAGCATGAACCTGACCTGAAGTCAATACTTTGCAATTACAATGTAACAATTTCATTTGGCAGACACTTTTATCCACACTATGTACACATGAGATTTAACACAACACAAGCAAGAGTCTAGTATAGTGTACAGAGTGTATAGGAGCGGATTTATATACATAGATTTATATATTTTTTCCATCTAGATCCATCAGGTGCGGAGGTGTTTGTGAAAGAGCTTTATCTTTTTCTTCCAGGTCGAGAAGGATTCTGCGGATTGAAGAGAGTTTGGTAACTCTTCTCACTGTTGGGGGACTTACAGAAGAGTCTGGCAAGCGACTTAAAGCCTTTGTTGTTATGGTGGCGGTACCGGGAGGGTAGCGAGCAGGAAGGAGGGAGCGTAGACCTGAATAGGGGAGTTCAGGTAGGCGGGAGCTGTTTTAGTTGCAGTTTTGTAAGCGAGGTGTCGTGGTTTTGAATTTGATGTGGGCAGTAACCGGGAGCCAGCGGAGGGAGACCAACGGTGGAGCGATATACTGTTTAAAGCTGGTTGAAGAGCAGACGTGTGTGTGTGTGTGTGTGTGTGTGTGTGTGTGTGTGTGTGTGTGTGTGTGTGTGTGTGTGTGTGTGTGGGCCAGCAAGGAGTTACAGTAGGCAGTGAGTGATATCATGAGAGCCTCTACCAGGAGTTGTGCTGCGTGTTCAGACAGGTAGAATCTGATCTTCCTGATACTTCAACATGAAAACTCTCTTCTCTCCATTTCCTCTGTGTCCTTTATCTCTCTCTCTCTCTCTCTCTATCTCTTTAACACACAACTACAGACAGATGCTGATACACTAATTACCATCTTATTAATCTTCATCCATCATAAGTGAACCATTGAAGATTATGTCATACAAACAAGAGTAACGTCTCCCTCCCTTAACATACACAACACCAGGATAAAGTCTTCTGATAAAACACACAATCAGAAGCCGGAGAGCAATCAAAGCCGCTCTGATTGGACGAGAACGGAAAAACAAAAATGATTACAAGTTCTGACATGTTAGTGTTTACTGTATATTCACAATCAATAACCATCTCACACAGCAAAATCCATGATTTAACGCCGACTGACGAGTTGTGACCACATGTGTGGAGTTAAAGCACAAAGACAAAATCATCACCATGTATATCAGTGTGTCAATGTCATCTTTTTTTTAATTAGCAGTAATATTTATAATAAAATGTCATGTTTAATAATCTTTATGCATATTTTAGAGCAGAACAAAGCTGAAGCTGCATTCTGAATGTGAAAACCTGCCCATCAGTCTCATCTGGCTCAGGTTTAGTCTCAATATCTGCAGACTTGACTCCGAACCGCCACATTTATTTAAACTGACATTTCCACCCTACCAGCCGCTCCCTTTAAAACCGAAACCAGGTTCAAATGTTCCTCTACGAACTCCAGAAGAAGAATCATTAATATTAATGCTAAAGTGAATCTGAGGAGCTGAGTCCTGACACACCAAAGCAAGCAGGCAGCTGCTGAACATCTGTCCACCCCGTATCACCTGGAGTTCGGGGGTGTGTCTGCAGTGAGTTTGCGGCTTTGAGTGTTACAGCGCATGAAGCAAAAGAGCAGAAAAAAAAAAAAATCTGCTGAGACACAAGAATAGTTTTATATTGACTATCCTCTTAACACTTAAAGGCAAACGTCCTTAAATTGCAATGATATCCAGTAGTTTCACAGTCTGGTCCGTCGTACAGAGCATCCGGCTTGAATTCTGATCAAACATCTGCCCCGGGAGATAAAACGAGAGAGAGAGAGAGAGAGAGAGAGAGAGAGAGAGAGAGAGAGGGCGTCCTTCAGTATTCAACGAACCAACAGATTGTTTCCTCTCATGTTTGGACTTCTGAAGGCACAAACTCCATAAAGACCCCCTGCCAACCTGCCTGAGGACACAGGCACACTCCAACCACCCTGCTTCAAAGGCTCTCCAAAGGCTCTCTCTCTTTGTGTGTGTGTGTGTGTGTGTGTGTGTGTGTGTTTCAGCCTCTGTGCAAGAAATCTTGTGTGCACATGCAGATGAGGGTGTGATCCTGCATATAAACATTTCATAGTGTGTGTGTGTGTGTGTGTGTATAAGTACTATTCCTTGTACAGGAAGTAGTCGTGCTAGGTAAACAGGAGTGCGGGCTAATCCTGTGAGGAATGGGAATTCTGCATTAGCATTTGAATAGCGCACGGTGCCACGAGTACTGCTGACAAAACTAACACACATCTCCGGTCCTGGCTTTACACACACACACACACACACACACACACACACACACACACACACACACACATACACACACACATTCATTGCATACATTCAGAGCTGAAGATTTTTATAGCAGTCAGAAACACACATGCACATACATACAGGAGACTATAGCAAAAAATAAAAAATAAATAAATAATAACTACCTGCTGATTGTTTTTAACAACATAATGGGGATGAATCCACTGGAGGTGTGTGAGCTCACAACCTGCTCCACATTTACACACCTCTGCAGACTCTCCACCTGCAGGCTGCCCAACACAACCACAGGCTACATTTACATGCACATTAATAATGTGATTATACTGTAATTAGGCCAGTAATGAGGGTAAGAGCCCATGTAAACAACATCTGATTACATGCAAGTGTGCATAATCGCAGCAACGTGTGTCTGTGTCTGGATGAAAACCTTCGGATTTCTAAAACGTTTGCGTCCGAGGAACTAAAAATATTTTTTTATCCTTATTAACATATAATTATGATTAAAGCTTGTATAGAAGCTCTTGCAGAATTTGTCAAACCTATAACGGGTAAAGGTCCACAAAGTTTTATCCCCCTTCCTTTGACCTTTTTCCAGAAAGCTTTTTTAGGAACTCAGGAGTTTTAGCTGACATGCTCTCTGCCCTCCGAGTGCTCCCGCTCCAGAGGTGGACTTAATGATGAGCCAGGAGTGGAGTTGGTCAAACACAGGCCTCAAGACTGCAAAAATAAACCCTGTGTACAGCACGCATTCACACAGCGGCGAGCACTGATTGCCAGTAACATCAATATTATGCAGCAGACTTCCCGGCTGCTCTGAAAACGTGCATCAGAAGGAGAGAATGTTCGGTTGCAAACTAAAGCAGAAAAAAAAAAAATAAGAAAATGCTGAGCAGTTCATTGATCCTCTGCACACAAGCATCCTCCTTTCTGGCATCTACTATTATCCTTCTGCCTTCTGCAGAACTACCACCCGACATCCGTTTCAAGTCACAAGTCACAGCCGTAAATGACTAAAAGCAACGTGATCGTTCTGTTGCTGTTTGTCAAAGAATTACGTCTCAATCAAAGACGTCATGTATTAATCTGTGATCTGTCTAGTTTAGCAGATATTCACTGCAGATATCAACAGAAAATGCTTGAGGTCAGAGAGAGGCCAAATGATGAGACGGGAACTATGAAAGAAGAGTCAGCTGAACCGCAAGACTGATGTCAATGTCAGGACTTGAGAGCTGCACTGGATTACTGCTCTGTTTTATTGCTTCACAAAGGAGAAAAGAGCCCAAAGGTTGGACGGTCAAGATATACAACAAAACAACACAACTACACACAGACATGTTGACACGTTTGCAGGCAGGTACGGTCAGCGTTTAAAGGAGCAGCTACCATCCAATACTGCAGCAGAACTTGAAGGTTTTTAAGGGCGTTCAGTTCAGCAGACCTCCCTCGTTGTGCAAAGAAAGTTTTTAAGTTATGGTTCAAATATCATCTCTCTAATTAAGACTGTATCACTTCCTTGATGCTTATGTTTTTTTTAATAATTTACACTGCACCAGAGAGGAATACATTTATGTTCCATTTATTATGATAGCAACAGTCTGTGTTGCATGGTAGTGATGATAGCGGGAGGTCTGTTACCTGCTGACAGATCTCACAGTTTGTACACCGGGTGTGAAAAACTGTAGGATTTAAGTTGGCGAGTGTGTATCTGGCACACGCCGGGCATTAGCCGAGGTGTGTTACAGCTATATGTGTGTCCTGACTTGAGAACACACACACACAGACACTCACACACACACACACACACTGACTGTCCTGCTGAATGAACAAAGATTGTCTCATTAGCTTTGTAGGCTCAAGCCTCACAGAACAAGTGCACACACACACACACACACACACACACACACACACACACACAAAAACAAGTCTTCTTTTTCTTCTTCCTCTACTTCTCCCGATCAGCTAAGTGGTTGCAGCTGTTTCTACTGCTCCGACTCAAGTAGTTTAATTACATTTCAAATTTCATATTTGAGGCATTTAGCTGAGGATCTTATCCAGGTCAACTTACAATGAGAGCAACAGAAGATTAAGCTTCAATGCCTGAATTATCCAGCATTTGAAAAAAAAAAAAAAACACCTCCTACTCATAGAAAATTAAGGCGAGTGTGGCTTTTCTTTAAGAATCCTTGATGTCTTAAGAGCTTTGTTGACATGTAATAATTACACTTGTACTCAGTGGATTCTCTTTATTTTGCACAAATATTGAATGAGTTTCTCCAAAGTCGCAAACAACTCTTTGCATACATGAAGGGTTTCTTCTTCAAACGAGCTTCGACTATTAATTTAACATCAGCCTCTCCCTGCGCTCACGCCGCCGACACACATAAAGTCGCTTTGTTACAGCGCATGATTTTGACCGCGGGTGGTCTCTGCTCTAATGTGTGTTTACTCTGTGTGCTGTTTCACTCACACCTTCCTGAAAGCTTTCGTTCCGCATCTGATGTGCATTTGCATTTTTTTTTTAACCCTGGGTGAGCTTCGGTTTCCTTGATCACCTGCATCACAAGCTAATAAACAGGGAGGTCAGAGGTCGCGGCGCGCTGAGGGTCGATACAACCAATCGTCTCGCGAGATGAGATTATTCATACGTTCATTCGTGCAAAGAGCTACGAGGAACGCGGCACCGCGGCGCCTCTTTAATGTGTGTGTTTTTGTTGTTGTTTGTACATAAACACTTTGACACAGACTGCTGAGTCTGAGTGTGTGTGTGTGTGTTTGTGTGTGTGTGTGTGAAGGAGCTGAATATGCAGCAGTCCTCACACACAAATAAACCCCTGCACACACACACACACACACACACATATATAATGGTCTTTCCTTCTTAAAATCTTTTATTTTGAAGCTTGATTCAGGTACAATATTTCATTTTTCTTCACTTTCAGTGTCAATGTGAGACCATTTGCACACTTTAAAAGAACTCACCTACACATGTTTACGGGTCAATAATCTCTGTAGGTAAAACAGTGACTTTATTAGTGCCTGTAATGCTAAAATAATGAGCTTTGTACTTTATTATATGTCATATTTCTGTGTCTTCTGGTCTCGTTATATTCCTGAAGTGTTTCTTGAGGATTGTAGGCGGTTATGAGATTTTCTAGTTTGTATGTGTGTGCTTTTGTAGTTCAATAAAACAAGGTAAGAGAGGCGGGATCGATACAACTTAGCCCACCAGCCTCGGTGAACATGCTGTGGGGTCTTTCTGCATAACAGACACCCCGCGGTGCACGCTGGGCACGGACATCAAGCGGAAATCGAAAATGAACCTGATTATCGTCAAAGGGAACCCACGAAAATCTGATAATGAATTTATACAATGATAAGAACCATTTTAGTGAATGTGTGAGTAGATTATTGTGATATTAAATGATAAGCTGATGTTGTATTATCGTAGGAAATAGAAAACAAGAAGTCTAATCTATTGAGCCACTACAGACGTGAACACAGTGTGATTAAATTGTAATATTACCAGATGCCAGATGAGGTAAATGCTCACTGATACTACAGATAACTCTACAGCAAATACAACTCACAATATGACAGATTTTCTTTATTCTACACTCCGAGCTGACACAAGAGAGTCCAGAGGGAGGAAATATCTCAGTCCATTTACTCATTTATTTAACTGAAGTTCTTCGGATTTGGCACTTTTGATTATATTTACATTCTGTGTTTGAATTTTGAGAGCCCTCTTACCTTAATTCCCCTTCATTTCAGAAGAAGATTATGTGCTTAAGACTCACCTTCAACATGAAGAAAACTAAGATAAGAAACCCTTCAGTCATTTAAAACGTATTATTAGTGATTAGTTCATATGAAGCCTCTTCTTTAACTCAATTTTAAATACAGAACCTTCATTTGTAATCAAGCACGCTTTTTTTTATGATATTAACTCAAGACTTTAACTAACTTCATCAGTGATTACTACCACAAACTACACAGATATCACAGGAAAAAGTCTTTACCGGGATATAAGAAGCTACTAATGCTATAAAACAACCACTAATGTCAATATAAACTCATCATAGATGCACTTTAAGTCAGGATACAGCTTCTATTACAGGCACACCACAGGACAAGTGACAGCTGTGAACTCCAGACACACTACAAGTCAATACAGAGATATCACAGCGATTTTTTTTTCCTTAAGGACACACATTCAGTTTATGTGGCTCATTCACAGCAGGAGAGGTGGTTTATATCTCTACTTCACCTGGTTATACGCTGTCTCTCCTCCTCCCGCTACTCCACCTCCTCCTCCTCCTCCTGCCCCGGTACCGAGCTCCGGCAGCTTCCTCCGGCTCAGCACCAGCAGGTAAACCAGCGCTCCCAGCCACACCAGCACCGCCACGGCCACCGCCAGCCTCCGACAGAGACGCTTCATTTTCCGGTCAGGAGGAGCCGGCGGCGCCCGCAGCCCGGCTGCTGTCAGAATCCCATTTTATAGACGCGAGGAAACAAAATTTTAAAAAAAGAAAGAAAGAAAAGAAAGAAAGAAAGCACGCCGAGCTACACTTACACACACACTCTCTCTCACACACACACAAGTCTGTCCGGTCCCGCTGACGGTAAAACACTGACTACACAGCACGCGCTCTCTCTCTATCGCTCTCTCGCTCTCTGTCTCAACTCACAGAAGCTCGAGCGCTACTCTGACACGCCTGACAGCCGCGTGCGAGTGCGTGCGTGTGTGTACGAGCGCGTGAGTGAGAGTGAGTGAGTGAGTGTGCGTGCGTGAGTGTGCGTGTGTGTGTGAATCAGTGTGTTTCACACAGGGAGTCCTGGACCCTCCTGAAGGTCTGAATGGGAGAGCATGGAGCTCCACCTGCCGACACCCACAACTACTCCACTAAAGTAGAATAGAATAGAACAGAATAGAATAGAATAGAGAGGAGAAGAGAATTAAAAAATAATGTTGGCAGAGAGAAGTGACAAAGACTAGAGTAAAAGAGTAAACGGGGATGTTGCAAAACACCATAAACTAAAATAAAACACAATAAAGCACAATAGGATGAAGCAGGACTTTCTAGTCTTCTGACCACTAAAAGCGCTTTACACACTCCATATAAGTCGCCAACCTGCTCATCAGGAGTTCTAATGTTCATTCACACACACACACTGAGCAATGTGAGGTTCAGTTTTTTGCTCAAGGACACTTCAACATGTGGACTGGAGGTAGTCAGGGATCGGACTCATAATGTTAACCTCTTGTCAGCTGAGCAGGTAGGAGGAGAAGCGATGTCAGCAGTTTGGGAGATATTTTAAGGATAAGAGATGATGACAAAAGTAGAGCAGACTGCAAACTGCGGTCTGCTTAATTGTCAAGAGGAGGAGTGAAAAAAAAAAAGCTCCTTAAGACTAGAAGATAAAACACCTAAAGAAGCAACGCAATACCGAGTTCAAGGAGTTTGCTGATGCTAGCAGCTGGAAAGAGCAACAACCAACTTTGCAGTAAACGCTGGAGAAATGAGAGAAAAGGTCCAAAGTAACAGAGGCTCTTGGAAGACATTCAGGTGCAGATCAAGCGGTCTATAAGACTCCAGCAGATGCGCTTCAGCGCACCATCAAGCAGAAGCAGGTTCAAATATGAGCTCTCTGACAATCTCAGCGTTCACCGGTAGACTCTTGTGGAAAAGACTCTGTTCTGGCTCCATTTGAGGAGTTAAAGTGAGCTCCTCTGAAGCTTTGGCATCAGATATGTTTCCTGCTGAGACTTTTGTCATCAAAACAATGAAGGGAACCTTCGCTGCAGCCGCCAAGAGACGCTTCACTGACACGGAAAAAAACCCCTCTACTACTAAAAGTTCATCATGATGACCAACCTAAAACTTTTTACTATTTAACTTTTACATAATCAATTTACTTTATCAAGTGATTTAAAAGCGACACACTGACTGATTCATTCTGATCATTTCAGACTAGCTTGTCTGTTATCATTTTCTATTTTAGGTATAAAAGGATCATTTTTTTCTCAAACATCAACACTGCTACAGAAGCCAAAGAGATGGTGTTGCTGGATCTGCGGTAAAGTGTCTGGAGAAGGAGCAGACGAGCAGGTGGATCTGGGAGAACCACCTGCTACACAAGGCCCGGGCCAGCGGCAGTCTGGACGGTGTGTTTGATGAGACAGCAGATGAGCAGAACACCGGTGGGTCTACTTGTGGGACCTGGAGAGACCACAACTTCTCAGGAAGACAAAGCACTTCAGTACCGGAGAGTTAAACAAAGTGCAGATTCCCATTTCAGGCCAAAATGTCACATAGACACCTCTCAGCACCGTGCAGGAGTGTCTGCCTCTTCACAGACAGACACAGACATCTGATGTTTCAAAGATCAAATGCTTTCAAAGTCATTGTTCGAACTCTAATGCTATTATTAAGTACTCATATTGGTATGTAGTCAAATGTAAGTACTTGTACTTGCACATGGTCTAGAAAAGTGGTTCCTAACTTGTTGTAAATTATTCTGAAATGTGTTTTTTCTTTGTTCTTTTGGCTGGTTTGATTTGTTTTGCATTAAACACAAGATGGTGCTACAACGTGTTGAAAAGCAACGACAGGTAACAATTTATCGTACTCAGTTTCCTCTTCATCCTATAAGACGCCTGTGTGACGTTTGAAAAGTGGTTTCCAACCCATAATTTCTGTTTGGCTCCTGATGAAAGTGAAAGCTGAAAAACTGGCTTTCCGTTCAGCACAATGCTGTTTGACTAACGAAGTCGTCTATGAAAACAGCAAGTCTGTGTTCAGTCCTCCTGCAGGCTTTTGACACCTTAAAATCAAAAACTTGTGAACCTTCACCACAGAAGTAGTGAACAATACAATCAAAGAGGGATTTTTCTGTCTCAGATAGCCTCATTTACATTTTTTGAAGACCTGAAGAAATATAGTATCCAGTATTTTACACAAAAAAGCAAAAACAAGAAGCCAACTTCAATTTTTTGTTCTTTCTTGTCCCTTAAATCATCTGGTGACCCCTCCGATTTATCTTAGGACCCCTTAGGGGATCCAAGCCCCCAGGTTGGGAACCGCTGCTATAGGCCCCTGTCACTCTGATTAATCTCATTGTTAACAGAACAAAATTGATCACAATAGTGCAATAAATAACCTAATTTTGGTGCACAGTGAGTGAGGTGGTGAAGAGGAGGAAACAGTGGGGGAGGATTAAGTAAGAATAGATTGAGAGAAAATGAAAAAGAGGGAAAACAGGCACAAAAAGAAAATAAATAAAGATGAAGAGAGGAAGGGGGGAGAAGAAAACATAAAATAAAAGACTAACTAGAAGAGGCGAGAAGATAAAAGAGAGAAAATGCCATTAGAGAGGAGGAGGAGGAGGAAGAAAAGGAGAGAGAAGCAGATTAAAATACAGTAATAGAAGAGAGGAGGGAAAAACAGATGTGAGAATATATAAGAGAAGATGAAGGGCAGAGTAGAGAAGCAAGAAAATGACAAAAAGTGACAAAAGTAGATGAAGAAGGAAAGAACAGAAGAAGAACTGAATGAGAGGAGGGAGGAGGAGAAGAGAAGATTATTTTCTACATCAGTCACAGGAACAGACAAGTTGACAAGAAGAAAACTGTCAGTTATCCTTCATTTTATTTCAATAAATGATCAGACACACCGCCGGGCACCAGAGGCCATCTTACTCTTATTAATAAAACATGTGCAACAAAAAATGAAAAATGATCCTTGTGAGTGAGACAGAGAAGAACTTCAGGAGAAACCAAGTCTTTACTGTCTTAGAGCACCATCTAGTGTCCGTGCAGAGTAACTCTCCTTTCTCTGGTGAACAGTAAGATTATATTTTTAAAAAAAAATAAGTACACGCTACACGGAAAATGATCAACTACCTCTCAAACTATGAGTTTGATCAAGTATGTGTACACATTGTGATGTAAATTTTCATCTATAAGCTTTATACTCGTTTCACTAACAATGAAAGTTTTAAAGAGAACATTGATGTCACTTTTTTAACTTTAAAACATGATAAGTTTAAACTGCAGTGTTGTAAAAGCAGAAAGATGATATTACAAATATGCCCAAAGAATATTTTCTTGTTTCTTTAGTCTCTGTGACAGTAAACAGAATATCTTTAGGTTGTGGACAAAATAAGACATTAGAGGACGTCATCTTGGACTTTGAGACACCAACACCAGAACAATGTACAGCCCGATCAATACATGGCATTTTCAAAGCCAAAATAAAACAAATTCGGCAGATTTTCAAATGATGTGATACTTTGCCAAAAGTCATTACGTAACATAAACAACTGTTTTCTTTCCTTTAAGAATTGAGACCAATATATGTACCAAGGTGGACATTTTGACAGCTGAAAAATAAAACTGTTCAGGCACTGTTTCTAAATGACCTCAAACATTATGTTGAATATTTCTGTGCTGCTATTTCTTGTTACTTTTTGGCCGACATATAAGTAAGCAGTCAGCTAATATCAGCCAAGATACTGGGTTGGCCAATACATTTATACTTCAGTGGTGAATATCTGAAATAAAAAAGCGATATTGTCCCTGATGATTGACTCAAAAGCTTAAATGAATTAATAAAAATGTGAAGCCGTGAAGAACTCTGCCTCTAGAGTCACACAAAGCCATCTATTGGACTCTAATACAGAAAAATATAACATAAATATTTACTCAAAAATCCAAATGGAGCTTGAACCCACAAGCCATCAAACCTGAATCATGACCAACTGAGCTACATCAGCTCTCACACAGAGATCGTTTACATCTGGAGTTCAGCTGATCAGTTTGTTCATCAGAAACATGATGAATAAATATGAAGTCAAACTGTGGTGTAATTTTAGTCTTGTTGCTGTTAATTTAGCATCTAATAGAAACAACCTACCCCCCTGTCTTCTGTGAACTTTCTGCAGCTTCTCTCAGTCTGATTCTCTCTCTCTCTAGTGGTTTGTGTTCAGCGCTGAAGATGATCTGACTGGGAAGCTTCCTGCAGAGGAACCCTGAGCAAGAACATGGAAATGGTCTAGAAAAAGTCTATAAAAACCCCCTACATACCATTACTCTAAAGCTACTCATTTAAAACATGCACATTGACAACTGTGGTCAGTTTGGTCAGGTGTCACTTGTTGGCACATTTTCATTCTGTTCACCAATGAGAGGGAAAAAAAACTTACAGGAGTTACAGGAGTTAAGTCATCTTTGAACAAATTGTGCTTGGTGACTGATTTAAGTTCAGATTAATCAGATGAATTATATTAAAACGATATTGAATAATAAATATTGAATGACCTGCCAATTATTTTCTTGATTGTTTTGTCTATAAAATGTCAGAAAATAGAGCAAAACGCCTGTTATAATCTCTTAAAGCTAATCAACTAATCAACAAAATTTAGATATTCAGTTTAAATATTTGGTATTTTTGCTATAAAAATGACTATTTAGTTACCAAAATATTTGCCATTAGTTTTCTGTGGATCAACTACTGGATTAATTGACCAGTCACTGATAAAGTCCAGTAATTTGTACATTTGCCTTTTTAAGACCACTAGCAGAGCTGTTATACTGGTAATGTGTGTTAGCATTAATATATTTGAGTCACAGAGTTATATTTTTCTCTAAATAAAATAAACACCCAGTTAACCTAAAAAAAAACGCAAAAGGTAACAACATACCATTGTTCTGATGTTTCCAGAATCAATTCCTTAAGTAAGTTTTCCAGCTAGGTAGCATCGTGAAATCGCTGTCTGGTTTCTGGCAGATTGGCGGCTAAACGGCTCTAACGGCTGACCGCAACTGTAACGGCTATAAGGGCTGACCTCAACTGTAACGGCTCTAACGGCTGACCTCAACTGTAACTGCTCTAGCGGCTGACAGTTAGAAAACATCAGCTAGCTAGTTAACAATTGTGATGAGTTAAGTCAGACAGACAACTGAAAGGTTTTTTGTTTTTTTTAAATTATCCCTAATTAACGTTAACTTACTCATCTGCTGTTTGCTAGGTTGGGAACGGAGGTGAAGTTCTGCTCAAAATATTAACCGAAACCTTTCGGAACAGCCTCAGTCTAACTAGCTAATTAGCTAAAGGAAACTATTTGGCTTAGTCCACTGCCGCCACCGCAACGGTTCATTGTTGCCCTTAGGAACAGCAGTTGACAAAACGATAAAGTCATGGTCCACTTACTCGCTTCTTCTTCTTGGTATTTTGACCATGTTACACGGTCTTCATCAGCAGCAGTTTGGGTTTCCTGTTGCTGTCAGCACCCCCATCACGTCACATCCATGCTGAGTGTCCAGTACTGAACTTGACTTAACTAATTCCTGACTGAACACTAAAAACGGCAGTTACAAAACAATCTCAACTAACTAGCTTGTTTTAGAGCTTTTTACCATTACACATTACACATCAGCATCGTCCAAAAATAGAAGCAACTATTCAGACTGGCTATTACTTTTCACCTAAATACTACAAGAATGTTATGTACTATACATATATGTGTGTTATATACTGTAACTCAATTGTTTTTTTGTATTCAGCTATTATTTAACATATTTGTTACTTTACTAGTCTGGCCAATATCTATATTTAAATATGAAAAGTATAGTTTTGCTGCAAACTTTACAATCACATTTTGGTGGTAACCAAATCAATTCCTCAACAACAAATCAATTGAAATTATGGCTCATCTCTCATTTTGGAAAATCTGTCCAGAAAGCTTATCCTGATACTTTCACCAGCCTTGCAGATGAATTATCTATCACATAACATTTCATACATTATATATTATGTAAATATTTTAATATCAAAACAGGATCAAGTCTGACAACATGACCAAAAGAAAAACAAAAAATAACTCTGGTAGTTCAAAATCATGAATATGCATTATCATTAATAGGCAAACTCTGATGGATGGCATTCTGTTCATGGTTTATTTTATAGTAATAAGAAACACACATATAAACACACACCACATCCTCTAATCCAGTTTATTTTCCTCAGCAGAAAATGGAACACGATAAAATTAAAAAGGAGAAAATAGGACAGAATTATGTTCTTGCTTTTTTTTATACATATAACTAAATATGCCACTCTATGCTAGGGTGTAAGTAACTCAAACTGATATAAGGTTAAATAATTTTTTTTCTTTAAAAGGTACAGAAAGATATTCCATTACTTCAATTTCTCATTAGCACTCAAAAAGGAACAGGATTTTTTTTTTCTCAAAATATCAAAATAAGAACCAGCCAAGACATTTCTCCAAACTCCCTTTATCCTTCGCTGTGTTCTCATTGGAGAAGACGGGAGGGCGGGAAGAGGTGAGGGAGAGAAGAAACGATAACTTGTGCATGAGGATTAGCATAGTTAAGTGGTGTCTGGTTAAAAGGGCGCTCCACCTGAATCAACTTTTCCGTAGTTATTTTGCAAAACAGAAAGAAGAAACTCTGATTTTCTTGTGATTTAAGGAAACCTACTGCTTAAGTTCCCCAAATGGGAAAACAGTAATATACAATCCAGCATCATCAAACTGCATTTCCTGTGATGCTGAAGTACATTTTATAGATTTCCAAACCTGTATTAAACAACTTATCTTTTTAAACACACCTACAGCAGCGTGCTAAATGCCCAAATGGAAAAAAAAAACATTTTAATTTGAAGAAAATGTCAGTTTTTGCAACATCACAAAAAAAAAGAAAGAAAAAGAGAGTTAATTTTGGTGGAAAAACCACTTTTAGGAGTAGAAGCAAGAGAGGTGTGTGTGTGTGTGTGTGTGTGTGTATGTGACTGAACAATATGCACAGCACAAAGTCCAAGCAGTCAGACTGTGTAGGCTGATTAAGAGCAAGATCTGAAACAATGTCAATGACAAAACAAAAACAAAAACAAACAAAACAAAAAAAAAAACTAAATGAGGAAAAAGGGAAAAACCACTCAATTTAAGAATTCACATGTTATTTCTGCAGCCAAAACCAGCTGAGGCATCGTGAGACACTGGAGAGCAGCGACAGTTTGAATCTGTGACGTCAACAGATGAACAACCTCAGGAAAAAAAAAAAAAAAAAAAAAAGTTCCACATTTGATGTTTTTACACCTACAGAAGTGAGGTTTATTTACTGCAAAATGACTGATTTATCCGCATCAGCACTACAAGCAGTCATCCCCTTCTACCTTTTCCACGACTGAACAGAACCAATCAATGTTGGTTATTTGCAGAGATGACGAGTTGAGAGTCCAGCCGCGTCGGTTGGCTGGTGTTATTTCACTAACCTTGTTTTTTTAGATCTGCTAAAAAAGTCTCAAGGTTAACCAGCTTCTCGGCCTGGAAACTTAATTCTCGCTGTGACGTCATAGATTCAAACCGTGGAAGCAATCTAGTGAAAGCTCACTAGCATCAATGACGCCTTGGGCAACAATCAATGTAAATAAAAAATAATAAAAAAAAGAAATTATAATATTTAGAAGAATTATGTTCCAAACAGATATCCCCGATCTGAAAATAAGAATGACACCTAATTCTACCCACAAAAAACACAAAATAAGAAATAAATTATAGGACTATTTAAAGGGTAGTAGGTAATTTATGTACTCAGGAGACAAAATTAGCACTCGACTGATCGTCTTCAACTCTAGAGATACTCAGTGTTGAACTTTTGTTTTCTTAAGTGAATACACGGTTGTTTTGGCGAAGAACTCTTCATTTTGAATACAAAAATTCAGTCGTATTCCCCTTAATGTATCAAGAACAACAGTACCACTCAGTATATTGAAAAGGGGGGTAGGGAGGGAGGAGAAGGGAGGAGGGAGGGGGGGCGAGGATCTGCTACACAGAGGATTTAATCTGAGTGACTCTAGTCCATTAGTGTGGATTATTTTTTTTTTTTTCAATATTTATTTGTATTTTTCCTTTTTTTGTCAACAGTCCATGTGAGCAGAGGCAGGGATTGGCTGTATTGTCCTCCATGACACCGTGGTTAAGCAGTAAAAACAGAGCTAATCACCATGACGGCCACACAGGGGAGAGAGAAAAAAAAAATAAAAATAATAATAATAATAAATCAAACCATGACAGCATCCTTGGACTGCCTCACATTATCAAATGACACGCTCAAACCTGCACAAATACACTGTTGCTGGTACCATGTACGGGGCAAAACACTGTTAGTGATGCTGTGCATGGACCTGAACGTTGGTAGAAGAAGAAGGAAAGAAAAAAGAAGAAGAAGAAGAAGAAGAAGAAGAGGAAGGCGGGGTTACAGGTTTGATACTCCAACCCCTTGATGACGACCTGAGGAGTGGTCGTGGGATAGAGCTGGACCCCTCATCCGCGACCGAGAAAAATGAAACAAAAAAAAAAAACAAAAAAACTGCTGTCGAATGAGAATCCAAACAAAAAAAATCAGTTCAGCCGAACGCTACAACAGTTCATCTTCCGTAACTTCCTGTACTGAGAAAAAAAAAAAAAAAAAAAGGAGCGTGAGCAAAGAGGAGGAAACCGTGGCGAGATACAGTGGAACTGTGCACAATGTACGACTGACTGGATCTGGATCTGTCTCTGGGGCATCCTTCCTCTGAAGACGGAGGGGTGGCGGCGGTGGTGGTGGGGGTGGGGTTAAGGCTGTGTGTGTGAACATGCGTTACTGAACGTGGCTCCGCAGAAGAGCCGCCGGGCCCCCTGTTGGCCCCCCCGAGCGAGTCCAAGTTAGACGCTCTAGGCAGGAAATCAGGGCGTCAACAGGGCGGCGTCAAGCTCAGATCCAAAAAAAAAAAAAAAAAAAAAAACATATCGCCTGGTCAGATGCTGGATGTTTGCGACCGTGCTCCCTCCCCTCCTCCGGCTCCTCCACCTCTTCTTCCCCTCCCTCCCCTCCCCCTCCCATCCCCTTTTCCCCCTCCCCCCCCCTTCCCACCCATCAACCCATTTGTCATTCCTCCTAGCTCTCCCTCCACCTCCTTCTCCTCCTTCTCCTCTTCATCCTCCTCCTCCTCCTCTTTGTAAGCGCCTCATCTCTTAACTGGATGGCTGGTCACGGTGTGGCCAATCAGGAGCACTCCTCCCCGATGCGTTGGCACGAACGGCCCACCTTGCGGTCCAGCTTCACCATCTTGAGGACGGCCTCCTCGCGCCCACGGCCCAGATGGTCGAACAGACAGTCGTGTTGCTCGGGGAGACGGTGGAGCATGCAGAATACATAGCCTGGGAGGGAAACAGAAAAAACAAAAACAGCGGTGAGGAAGGAAGTGACCCCGTTAAAATGTTTTGTTGCTACCTCTCTGTACGGGAGAAAACATCCCATCACGCCGGTGGTTTAACACTCATCCAGCCTCTAACTGAACCCTCTGCACTGCTTTCTTCTTCCTCTCATGCATCTGAAGTGCAAGAATAACACTCTGCCTTTTATTTGATGGGTTAAAATAGAGACGCGGGCAGGAGGGGAAGAGAGCAGCTGACAGCTGGAATCGAAGCAGAAACGTGTTACGCGGTATGGATCTTAATATTTTATCGAATTACACACCGCATCTGTAAACCACTGGAGCCCAATGAGTCATAAAATCTCTTAAAGCCGAGCTAGTAATGGGATGTAAATGCAAAAACATATTTACTTAATATGATAGTGACAAAATGAAAAAATGAAATCAGCTGCAGAGGAAATTAAATGACAGAAAAAAACTCTCTTTAATGTAAAGATATGAGGATTTAAATCAATATTTTTTTTAGTGATAGTATCTTTAAACCTTTCCTGTAATGTGTGGAGATATAAAGAAACTACAGTATACTTCAGACAAACATATATGCAGGTATGTGTGCAGGTGTTTTGATGGATTTGTTTAATTTGGGTGGAGCGTAAAGTGTGTTTGTCATATATGAACAAAGCATTAACTCTCACACAGTGAACTGAGCATTTCTCAGGTTGATAGCGGTGGTTTTGTGCCGTTTCACTTTTTCAGTCAAGTGAGAACAGATTTTAAACCACAGCGGAGGGAACAAACCAGTAAAATTAGAAGTGTGTGTGCAGCTCCATCATGCTACATTACAGTCTATGTTTGAGTCTATGCATGTAGGGTGAAAATCTTGGCCTGTTTTACTCCTTTCCTAACAAAAATCGCACATGTAAACATATTTAAAACCATCATAAAACGTTAATAACTTCAACTGACTTGTAAAAATGTCAGTTACATTCGACACTACAGCGGCTGACTTGTTTGAGGCAGTGAAATTAGCTGCGGCGGCGGCGTTTAGGTGGAAGCGTGCGCGCTCTTCTCCTCGGTCACGGCGGTGACGTGCGACTGAAAGCCACGCCGATGCGTCGCCGCTACTCACCACAGCGACAGGAGCCCAGTTCCTGCTGTACCAGCTCTAGTTTGGTTTGGCAGCGATAGCAGCGCCGACGGTTTTTCTGCTTGGGCGTCCCGCGGGCCTCCTCGCTGCTTCCCTCCTTCTCTTCTGTCCGTGGCCGTTTCTCTGGCGTCGCCTCGCTCTCTGAGCCCGAGGCTGAGAGAGAGAGAGAGAGAGAGAGAGAAAGAGAGAGAGAAAAAAACATGGCAGTGTTAAGACTTAGCGCTCAAAGTGGGGCAGGTCACGCAGAGTAACTGGCAGGAAGAAGAGGCTGATTGTACCTGATTCTCGTGGACGTTTTGTGGGTGTGCAGAGTGTGCCTTGGGCTGTTTCTGTGCACGACACGCCTGCAGATGGAAAATGAAGACGTGTGTGAGATGGGATGTGAAACATTTAGAGAAAGAAAGTCCAATAAATAACATAATAAATGAATTTATGTGCTACATACTGCTAGGAAACATTGAATTTGTTGTTTTGTGCTATTTAAAAAAAATCATCTTATCATCTTCTAGTGATAAATGTCAACAGAAATCTAACATCTCTCTCAAAACAAATAAAACAGAGTGCATCTTAATTTGGTTGAAAGGACCTTTAAATCTTTGAGGAGCTTTCTTGAACATGGTTTAGTAGATATATCCGATGACTGTTAAAGCAGAAAGCTGCTACTGGAGCGCTCCACTTTAATACATCACTGTAATCTATGATGTTGTCTCATAACAATGAGTTTTGAAAGACAAAAAAAACAAACAAACAGTCTGCCAGCAGGATTCAAGATTCAATTTCTTTCCAGAAGCACTTTAGGCTTTTTTTTTTCCCCCCATTAAATGAACGTCAATACCTCAAAACTATACGAGCCAGAAGAAGACGGACGCCTCCAGGGAACATCACCACAACGTTCTTTAACGTTTGCAGTGGAAACAAAACAGACTTATCTATTTGAAAACTTAATTAATAGTCTAAATGGATTCATATTACAGTGTGTTGCATAGAAATGTAATTTTAAAATGAGAGAGTGCAGTTTTTTTCCAATTCTGAATGCTCAGTATTTTACTTTGAAGTGGACTCCTGCTGCTGCTGTTATTGTTTGGACTGTTTCATCTGTTTCGTGGCATATACGTTCATGTGGTTGTAAAAAAATTAAATTAAAAAAAGAGCACGCGTGAAGACGTCGGCCGCCCCGTCTTACCTTCCCTCGTGCTGGGAAACGTGGGCGAGGGCTCTTCGGTCGACGGCTGCTCGGAGCCCGAGGGCGGCGATGACAATAGAGACTGGCTACTGCTACTGCTCGTCTCGCTACTGAAGACAGGTGATTGGCTACTCCCAGTGCTTTGGATAGGCTTGGAGGTGCAGTCCTCCCCCGGCTGCTTCTTCTGGATGTCTGTGGTCCGAGGACAGTAAGTAAGCGAGTAGAGAGAGAGAGAGAGAGAGAGAGAGAGAGAGAGACGTAAAAATAGGACGGAGAGAGAGAGGGAGGAGGAGGAAAAGAGACGACACAGAAACAGTCAAAACACTTGAATCTGGACTGGTGTGCTTGTTTATGGTTTTGGGTGCAGAGACGCTGCCTCTGGTCAGCGCGGCTGTAATAACAGGCTTTGCAGGTGTAGAAGAAGTAGAAAGTAGAGTACCGTAGCTTCCAGAGAGGCTGATATCACTGACATTATCACATAAAGCTTCCCCTCCTAACATATTCATGTCAAAATACAACCATCGTTTTGGATTAAATCACAAGTGTGGCGGCTGCGACTGTAGTTTCTCTTCCACTATGATTAAAAGGAGAGTTTCGCAATTTTTCGTGTCTGTCCTGACACAATAGTTACGTGTCAAATGACGCGTTTTTCTTGGAAAAACATATTTAACTTTCGGAGTTACGGTCTTTTTAGTGCCAGATTTTTTGTTTGGATCCTCCTACTGCAGCTCAACAGGAAAACATCAACCACTGACAGGGAGTTTTTTTCTTTTTTTACTAAAACAGTGTAGAAGATATCTGCTTTACTGGACTTTAACTTGACAACAGAAGCCTTCGTATTATCTTCAGATAAACATTTAAATACATTTTTAGTCAAAACAAGGACTTCCATTGTGAGCACATCTGGAGGGGTTATCAGACTCTGTGTGTACAGACTGTCTACATCTATCTCATCTGTTACCTTTTTTTGGTGTCACATGACACATATATATACACACTCACATTCCAGTAACAGATGAGAACTCAACCAGCTGGGAAAACTCTTCCTTGGTGCATTAAAGGCGGCTTCGACACTCGAGTTAACAACTGGCTGCTTTTACGTCACTGTACTCACAGGGTACAGCCACAACAGAGAGACTCAAATGGATGAAAAAAATCACACGACAGAGCTGATACAGATAGATGTAACATTTAAATGACTTTTTAAAGCTAAAATATAAAAACTAGAGCTGCAGTGATGAGTCGATTGATCCGTCAGTCGACTATTCTGGTGAGAAAACGATCATTTTAGCCATTTTTAAAAGCAAAAATGCAAAAAATTTCATGTTTTTCTTCATCGTAGATGATGGTGCGGTGAATGTCTTTGGGTTTTGGATTGTTATTCAGACAAACAGACATTTGAAAAGGCTGCAGGGAACTATAACAGATCATTGATTAATGGAGAAAATAACTAGTAGATTAATAGATCTGCTGATAACCTGGTTACAGTGAACGCAGCATTTCTGGGTTTTCACTGTTAGTTTAAAACTGTTCATTTGAAAATGTTCCTCTGGCCTGTAGGAAATTGCTTCACCATTATCTGACATTTCATTCACTAACCGATTCATCGACTAAGTGATTAATAAGCAGATTCATTGATAATTCGTCTGGATTAGCCGTGCTGATCAGCAGCTCATTTTCAAAAAGGTGAAGATTTTCTCAAACAGAGCGTCCTGTCGCATAACTCAGCTGAGCCACAACATGATACGCTATGAGACAGACATAATCCCCCTCTGATGACTGCGCTGCACTCAGGCCTCTTTACATAATGATCATCTCAGACTTCATCGATCCACGAGGATATCGTCTTTACTTTTCTCTCCTCCTCTGGGGAGGTTGAGGGAGGTCAGCCTGGATTTTGAGTTTTCTCCTCCACATGTGGGCTAACCCACTTCTGCTCTGCCTTCATACTCGTGTGTATTGAGTCTATTCTGAGCCTCTGTGATGCTAGACTCAAAGCCGGGCCCTTAGGTCCTCGCTGTCTGCCATGCTCGCTGGTTGCCATGGCCACCGACAGGGCTGCAATGCACCCTCGACCCATCCTCCCAAACCAGACGAGAGAAGTCATTGAGAAAACTTAAACGCACACCTTGACATTTTTTCACTTCGACTGGACATTTTCTCACTTTGTGGGAAAAACAGAGCTTCTAAATTGAAGATGTTTCAAAGTAAAATGCTGAATGTTTGAACCGAATGATCAGCTGATTCTTCCCTTAAAGTACAACTGATCTCCACCAAGAATTTATTGTCACATATAAAGGAATCACATCTTTTTTTTATAACCTTTAACCTAACACTGTCCTCCAAATGGTGCTTATTATCATTTTGGGAGTGAGATTCTTCCATTTTTTTCCCCTCAGAGTGACTTCTTAGCATTGTTAGCATTCCTCACTGAAATCAGCAGGCACACCTAGCCTCAAGCTGCTGCTGCGGCTGCTGCTGCTGCTAGCTGTGTCCCTGGCTGTCAGGGAGAACGGCTCTGCATGCCAAGAAGAAACCCGACAGAAAAGAAAAAAAACAAAACAAATGTGGAAGCGTTTATACAGTAGAGTCTATTGTATGTGACGAGTAACCAGCTGAGAGTAACCTTGAAAAACAACAACGGACACAACGGAAGAAATGTTGACGTCCTTCTGCTGCTCAAAATTGCATAAATTTGGAAACGTAACCCGTCAGCTGTGTAGTCTAACAGCAGGTAAACTACTGGAGATGAGTGACATATAAACCTGCTAAAATAACATAAACTGAGTCATCAACTAGCAATTCTTTTTTCCTGCAACGCCCATTTTGTCAGACAAACTTTGATTTTTAGAAAAAGAAAAAAAAAGAAGAGATGTTAACGTTTCACCTCCCAAAGCAAGCAGGAGGAAGAGGAAGGAGACCCAACTGTCCAAATACAGCAGCAATTTAAAAGTGATTATTTACACCCTCATACAGTGATGTCATGACAAGTCTGACATAGCTCATTTATTAGAAAAAACATACAGGCCATATTAAAAAAAAAAAAAAACACATATGGTTATAATGATAAATCTGCTATAAGTGGAAATAGTTTAGTTACACAGTCTCTTTCAGTTTAACTCTTTGTTTTGGTTTTGATTTGAATGGATTTGATTGTCATAAAGAAATATGTGTGTGTGTTGTGTCTTGTTGAAAGGCTTACCGGCAAAACATTTGGAGCAGAGGTTCATGGTTTTACTGGACCTGCGGAGACACGACAGAAAGTCAAAGTCAGTGAGCGAACGGAGGAAAAGCTCTTCAGCTGGACTTCCGTTAAATTAGATATTAATAACAGTCATTATGCTGCTTAATATTTCTCTCAATTAATCCTTTTTCTCAGACATCAAAGCGGAGTTTCTGCTTAATAAAACTGTTGCTGCGACTATTATGAAGCCGTAGTAAAATGTTCTCATTTTCTAGTAAAATGAGCTTCATCTCTGTGAAAGAAAGACTTTTAATGCGAAGGCTGGCTGAACATTAAACATGGAAGAGAGGCAGCAAACACCAGCGGGGCTTCGACCCTTTTCCAATAATAAGTTGCTTCACATCCTCAGCTTTTTTCATAATCTCTCCAAAAGTTCCCCGTCAGCAAAACTTCTTCTAAGTCTGTCATTTTGGCGATGGAGGCCTTTGTGTCACAACAAATTAAAGCCGTGATGACAAAGAAAAAAAATGACAAGGGAAGGGGGAAGAGGATCGATGACGTGGAGACACAACGTAGGGGAGGGACTAACAGATAAAAAAATAGTTTCATGGCTTCTCACCGGTAAATCATCTGCTATTAAATACAAAAAAGCACTCTGTGATACATATATGTGTCCTTCAGACCCTCCATGAAGACCACCAGAGGAGCTCCATGTGATCCTCCATCTCTTGGGTGGTTTCATCTTCCCTACAGGTTACGTTACGTCACGCGTCGCCTTCTGGACTTCTCTTTCATGTTCAAACCACCACAATGCGTCTCTGTGAGCGGCGAGCCTCGTCAATAGTGAGAGAAGCTGAAAACTCCGCGGCGTATTCAGATCATTGTTCCTGCAGGAACTATGTGACTAATGCGGCAGGACAGGATGCACCCAACCTTTCTCGATGCGTCCGTGCCGCCGAGAAATCTCAATATCTTTAAAAAAAAACAAAACATGTTTATAAATTTTGCGACAGGCCTGCTGAGATTTTGGCGTCGCACCGTCGTATTTCAGCCATAACTACGTCACCACGAGGTGTTTCTCCTGTTTGTCCTCCCCTGAATCAACAGCTCTCTGACACAGTGTCAACACAAACTGAACACCAGAGGCTTCACAGACAGCGTTTACTGCAGGACTGTTGGATTTATTAGCCCCGTACAGGTGTAGCAAACAAACTCAAGTGTGAGATCGAACCCCTCCCGTAGCGAGGAGGCGACGGTACCGAAGCATCCCGGTTATCTAGCCCCGTCTTTAGTTAATATTCAGAAGCCGTTATTATGCTGAGCTCCCTAACAGCAGTTAGCAACTTCCTCCTTCACTCACTGAGCTGAATAATCACTTTTTAGTCCTTTTTTTAAAAAAAATAAAATGCCAAAACAACTGCTTCCTGCTTCTCTCTCTGTTGTAAATGACAGTAAGCAAAACTGAACATCTGGAGACGTCAGCTCGGGCTGTAGGAAACGTCAGCGGCCATTTTTCTGACATTTACTGACATTTTAAAGACCGAACGACGACTCAGTTAGCCGTCAGATTAATCCATAATTAAACAATCGTTACCTTGCAGTTCCTCTTTTTAACAAAAGCCGGGCTCAGGGTGCATCATCTTCGATTTAAAAACATAATAATTAACTTTGAAAGAGACTGATGTTAGAGGAGAGGAACTCAACCGACTCTGCTGGGACGATGCTTTCATTTCATTATTTATATATATATTTATTCATATATTAGGCAGAAGATTTTAAGATGCTTCCAAATGGTTAAGATGCACAACACAGTGTTTTGCTGCATGTCATTCCTCATCTCTCTCTCTTCCCTTGTTTCCCATCATCTGTTTGTTTTTTGTTTTTTTTAAAGAAAATCTCTGACAGTGACCTTCATCAACTGCCAGTTGTGTTTCATATTACAATTCAGTGAGCTAAGGACACGAGTGAGAGGTTTTACACACAGTATACTGGTGTAAACGCCTAAATATAGGGAACCCAACCTTTATATTTATTCAATCAAGAAGTGGTTTTGAACTGAGGATTAATTCTGAATCATAACCTCACACCAAGAGGCAGAACCCACTAGTGAAAGATTCCCACCTCCATCTGCCACGTACTTATTTTAAGTTTCTTAACACTAGATTTAAAAAAAAAAAACATGTTGATTCCTCTCCATCTCATCTCTGAACAACCTGAACAATATTTTTGCAACACAAAAAGCCGACAAAACGCATCACCGACTGAGTTATCAGGTAAAATCTGGTCTCTGCTTCCAGAGCGGGCTACATGTTCAGAGTCCCGCCGTCGTGTGTTGCTTCTCAGTCTGAGATAATACTCCGTCCCACCGGCAAGCTGCGCTCAGAAAAGGAATTTTTCAGCTCGCTTTGACGGCTGGAGTGTTTTTGCAGTCTGTGCCTTTTGGCTGCAAAACTGTCAGTGGACCCTGTAGTACCCCGACGGACATTTGCTGTGACAACAAGCACCGACTGTGTGTGTGTGTGTGTGTGTGTGTGTGTGTGAGCTCAGACCGACTTGTTTCTTATCATCATTCGCAGTCATTTCATTTGTTTTCCCCTCTCTCTGCTTCCTCTCTCTGTACATTCGTGGAGTCGTACGGCCGGCCGGAGATAACCGCTCTCTGGATGAAGCGTTCTCATGCGGACTCCCCTTTAACGCCGCGTCCGTGCCGCCGCGGAGCATCGACTTCCTGTTGCATCGTGAGAATGCGAACGGCGTCTCCTTTTGAAAAGTGCAGGTTCGCTGAAGCGTTCAGAGGAGATTCGCCCAGCTGAGTTCATACGTTTGCACTTGGTGAGGACATTGTGATTTACTATTCCCTGATCTAATTCCTTTAAGATAAAGATCTGCTGTAAACAAGATGATTTATTTTGAAAGTCTAAGAATATTGAAAGCCAAAAAGAAAAAGAAAAACACTGCTTTTGCACATTTTTTATATCCAAGGAGGATTCAATAAAGACATTACAACAAAGTGCATAATGCAATCACAATCTCAAAACGGGAATTCTTTTTTTTTTTTGACGAGGAGGAAACCAGATGTTCATGGAAAGTTCATAAAAAAAACAAAATTAAATTTACATACACAGACAAATATTTCAGGAGGAGAGGAGATCCACACGCCAGCCAAAACTAATCTAATCACATATCGGTATCACTTGATCTGCGATGAAGCTCAAACACGATTACGAGTCAAATTGATACGTCCGAATTTATCCAAATAAGGTGACGTAAGGAGCGTCTGAGACTAGATGAGAATATTTGATTATGTCCATTGAAAAAAAAAAAAAAAAAAAGGCCACAGCCGTCGCTACGCTTCAGCAGACAGCAGCACGGAAAGAAAACAAGCCACTGACCTTGAACCTCGACTGAGCCGATACATTTCTTTAACATTCCTCTCAATATTCTTGACTTGCTAATTGATAAAAGTAATTAAAATGTCAAAAATAACAAGAAATGCCCCTGAAAAGGTTAAGTGAGGCCAACACAGAGCATTAAAATCACTTGCATTAACCGACAGTTATAAACTCTAAACATATTGAACAAAACAAGCAAATCTTTACATTTAAGAAGCCGTTCGACGTCTGTCATGAACTGCTGATCGACCAACTTCCTGCGGAGCATTAAACTGACACGCAGCAGCTTTATGACATCATGCCAATACTCAGCTTTGATAATATAAACCACCAGTATCCACCATACCTACATATAAACACAATAAACTAGGCTGTACGCTTCATTTTTTTTTGTTGTTCCTGGGTTCACTGGCAGTGATAATAATAGGTGCAGTGGGTCACCTTGCCCTAACAGGCTGCTCACTAGAGCGAGATCAATAAATATTTCTGCCGGGCAGATATATCATCCGATATAAGCTAACTGCAGATATGACACCACGACCAGATGACAGCACTGACACGCTTTTTTCCCCCAGCTGACTTAGTTCAGATCATGATCATAGTTCTTAAGTAACCAAACCACAGGCAAAAAAGAAGAAATCAATATTTTCTTATATGTATTTATTGGTTTTTTTATTTTTTATTTTTTAAAGGGGGGCATATTTCTGTTTTGTTTTCTTATTTACATGCTGTTATGATGTTGGATATCTATGTTAAACATGGTCAACATATGCAGAAACGTTCCCTGAAAGTCAAAACTCAGGGTTAAACCTGCTCTGACGCTTCATTTGCAACAGTTTACCTCGCTGATGAGCTGTTGTCGGCTCATTGGTCGCTAAGGTCGTTGCTATGGTTTTTTTCCCCCCGTGTGTTGTTTGCATTGTCCACTCGCAAATTACAGGTCAGATTTTGGCTCGGACATGTGCCAATGTATATGAAGGAAAAGTTGTCTCGGTTTATTGACGTAGCCTCCCGACAAAGCTTTCAGGAGCTGACCAATCAGAATAGAGCGGGCTCATCGGGAGGCGGGTCTTCAAGCGACAGGAGCTAAAAACGGCCCGTTTGAGACAGAGGCTGAGCTAAGAGGCTGAATAAAGGGACAGTAGAAGATAAATAAGGAGTTTTTTGAACTGGAAATCATTCAAAAAGATATTCCAGTAGAGCCACAGGTCAAAAAATATAAACTTGGAAATGCGCAGAATATGTCCCCTTTAAATCCTCACAAATCAATATGTGTATAGGAATGCCACAGCGACAGCTTCACCCAAAGAGGAGGAACCAGTTGATGAAATCACCAGGTTTTTAAGGTGGAATTAAACCCTGCATACATTCAGCAAATGGTTGGCAACACCCAGTATTAATATCATTTGAGGCTTCTGCACCTTTAAGTGTTAAATGCGGCGTGAAATTTGATTAACTATCACATAAAAAAGGTCAATTCTTTAATCTGGACTACTACAAAGATCTACCAGAGCTCTCTATCAGTCTATCTGTACCTTGAACGAACCACAAATAACACATAGTCAACGTGGGGAGAAGCATGTCATTAACACTGAGTAAGAGCCTGCAAGCTTTTGAACGAGCTCCAATACTGAATTCAATCCTTCAAAATTGGAAAAAAAGACAAACGTAACCTCATTCAAGATCTTTTTAAGAGGCCTTGAGTCTCAGTGACATGTGTGAAGTGGGACAGGACAGCCAGCAGCCCCAGGCCAGGTGTTAATCTGAGCCGAGGCAGGGCTGTAAACACACTATGCTGCCATTTGTGTCACCTGACATTGACAGGTGGGTTACTGGTTCCAGTTTGCTTACCACAAAATGAAGGCAACTGGGGGCTGGGGGCTGAAAAAAAAGAGTGAGAGGGGGAGGGGAGGGTGGGTGGGTGGGTGAAGCGAGGAGGTTGGTAATCAAATGACAAGTCATATGACAGTGTTCTGCATTGATAATACCTCAAAACATGGAGGCTGTTGTTATCCTGGTTGTATTTGACATTAAGGTTGTGTGTTGCCAACCTGAAAATCACTAATTTGTTGTTAATAGTCCCACAGGGCTTCTGGTGTGTGTGTGTGTGTGGTTAATTGGATGACAGTAATAATCTTAAATGTGTGGGGGTTTTTTTCTTCTATTGCGTGACTTAACAAGGGAGGAGCAGTCAGTCGTGTTTGTTCACTATCGTTGTTAAATCGTTGTTTTTTTTAAAAAAAAAAAAGGGTTACATGTAGTCTTTTTTTCCTATGGGGTAACACAGGAGGAGACATCAGTGAATCACATCCGGTATGCAACACACATCCACCACTTGACAAGACAAGTGTGTAAAATAACTAAAGAAAAGATATAAAACCACAGATTTTTATCAGCGCGGCTCAGTTTGAAGGTTTAAACAGAAGTAATGTGTTTTATGGCTGGCTTCAAAGAAAACAGGGCAGGTTTAAAAGGAGCCTGCTGGCAGTAAATCATTTTCTCTCTCGGTACGTCATCTCCTGGGTTCACAAATTGCGTTAAAACACGATATAGCACGGCTGAAAAACACAGCCGGCCTTTAAGACGACTAAAGTGGCTTTATAAACTTGTTAAACAGTGGAAATGTGGCTAGTTTTCAAGGTAGAAGGGTTATTTATTAGCCAACTTCCCAACCCCCCACCCTCGGCCTGTAACATACAACAGAACAACAACAATGGGTTTGGACTAGTTGAACCCGTTGAGCATATTTCATCCTTTCAGTTAAACCACGGCAGGTTTAATATAGTTTATATTAGGTTTAAGTCTTACCCCCAAAATCCACAGGGACACCGGGGAGGTAGGCTCGGAGGTTTGCTTCGTTCACTAGTGTCTCCCATGACTTCCAACACAAAAACCCCCAGATATGAAAACGCGAGGCCGGGGATGAGACCGCGGCCTGGTCGCTCAATGAAGGAGGAAAAAAAAACCGATCCAACGGTCAAGTTAGACAAAAAATAAAAATGTCCTCTTTGTTTTAAAGTCCATAAATCGGCGAAAAAAGGTGGCGAGCTCGGCCCGTTTCGGCCACAAAGAAAAATCTTTTGCTTGAAGTGAAGGAAAACCGTTTGAACGGGGACGTTAGCAATCAGCTGCTGGACGTTTGGACGTTACGACCGACACAAGAAAACAGAGGGGCGTCCGGGGGTTTTACTCGACACTAAAAACCGTAGAAAAACCGACAGCTGTCAACCGATACGGATAAAACACAATTATGTCGACGTTAAATACGTGGGTGGGTACGAGAAAAGAAAAAATAAATAGACAGAGGAAGGACTTCCCCTCTTACAGTTCAGGACCACCCCTATTCACACGTCGCTGCTGTGAGGTATGCTGGGCCGGTGTTACAGCGTATTTGGTTACCCATGAGATTTTGTGACCTGCAGTGTTGGGAGAAGTACTCAAATGCTTTACTTAAGTAATAATATGTGAAAAATACTTTATTAAAAGTAAAAATACTGCATTTGAATCAATATTAAGTAAAAGTACATGAGTATTACCAGATAAATATACTTAAAGCACCAAAGTAAAAGTACTAACTTTGCAGAAAAGCCGGATTTTCTGCAAAATTAGTACTTTTACTTCCGTATTTTAAGTAGAATTTTAAATATACGATTTCTTACTTGTAATGAAGTAGTTTTACATTGTGGTGTTGGTGCTTTTACTTATTTAAAGGGTCTGATTGCTTCTTCTAACACTGCAGGTCACCGAATCTGAAGGGTCACCAAATACGGTGTAACACCAGAAACGCGTCCATCAAACCAGGAATGTCAATATTGCCCAACGAAATGAAGCCAAAACAGACACAAACTGACATGTAATGCAAAGTTAAACGCCGAAAAACATCAGTAAAGTACAAAGTTGGAATCCAGAGGTCCTATATTCACTTGTAAAGCACTGTAATCTGTTTAACCTGATTAAAACAAAATCGTTCACACTGTAAGACATTTGTAATTAACTCAAGAAAATCAAATCAACCTCAAATCCATTCAGTGGTGGAAGAAGTACTCAGATCCTTTACCAAAGTAAAAGTACTAATACAGAGATATAAAAATACTCCATTGCAAGTGAAATCTTGCATGAAAAATCTATATTATTATATATGACATCATTAGATTATTAATAGTGAAGCATCAGTGTTAGAGCAGCATGTTACTGTTGTAGCTGCTGGAGGTGGAGCTAGTTTACACTACTTTATATACAGTTAGCTAGTTTAGTCCACTGGTTCCCAACCTAAGGGTCGGGGTCAGGGTTTCCACCACTGGGTCCATTACAACATTTTCATTATTATCAAATGAGAAGCTGGCATTTTCTCCACGTGGCCTTCAGGCAAATATAAAGCGTGGGCAGCTTTGGCCTCCTTCTTTACTCTGTTCTTTGTGTATATAGTTTGTCATAGTTTTAGTTTGATAAAAAAAAAAACCTGCATACATTTGTTTTTTTTGCTCGCTTTAGGGAGGCATAACAAAGACGCAGAGCAACACTATCATTTAGCTGGAGTTATGTTTAAGGTGACCTGATAAATGAAAGTCCAAATTTAATCTCCCTACAGCTCTGGTCCACCGGCTCCTCGGGGAAATATCTCTGGCTCTCTGGCTGCTACACCAGCTAGTTGCCAACTTTGTCGTTTGGTAGTGTACAGTCAGCGGGATGAGAGAAAAATGCTCTTTAGTAATTTTACACAGTCCAAAGTGGCGTCTTTAAATGTCTCGTTTTGTTCTGCCAACAGTCTAAAACTCAAATATATTCAATTTACACTCGTTTAAGACAAAGAAAGGCATCGAATCCTCACAAATATTTGGCTTTTTTTCAATTAATTACAACTCAAAATCAAATTAGCTGCTGTCAACTGAATATTCACTACATTTGCAATTAATCAAATGATCTCAAAAGCCAGTAAAGATGGGTAAAATTCCAGAGTTATGCTTTTGATCTGCAATTACATGACAGAAAAAAAACCCACCAAGGTAAACAAAAGTTGATCTGTTGATGCACTTCAAAAGTCTCCTTTTCCCGGCAGTCAGACATGTAAACTCTGCGGCTCAAATAGACGGATTTTCCCTCGATTACATCTCTGCCTTTAAATGTCTTGTCTGTTCCGCTGTTGTGGCTGAAACCTCTTACTCTCTTGTTTGTACATGCGGAGATAATCTGGCGCGGTTATTTGGGGTAACACAGACAAGGATCATTCCCTGCGATAAACGTTATCTGAGAGACTCGAGAAGATTAAAAAAGTTCTTTGAAAGTGTTTCACGACAACTTAACGTCTCCTCTGGCCCTATCCTCCTCCACCCCTCCCCCTCCGCCCTCCCCCTGGAGCGAGATGAAGACGCATAGACTGATCAATCGGCGGCGCTATGAATGAAAACAGAAGAGTCACAAGAGTTACAGAAGATGAGATCACTGTATTGCTTGTATCAAAGATCTCCACTGTGTGTGTGTATGTGTGTGTGTGTGTGTGTGTTTCAACAGCAGCGATACAGGCAAGCACACGGGTTCGACCCCTCACAGCAATGAACATTAATAAACAATATCAGTTGTTTCCATAATCACATTTTTGACAGGCAATGTATTGAACAAGAGGCAGTGAAATGCAAATCACACGACAATGGTCAAAACTAATATATATATATATATATATATATATATATATATATATATGTATGTATATATATGTATATATATTAAGAAAAACTATACACATACACAAAGTTAGATGAGGGTTTGGGAGTGTTGTTCTCTACATGACTATGTAACCTGAACAAAGCCCTATTTCACTTCTCTGGTTAGTTATTAAGGAAGACTTCATCCAACTAACAGGTAATCTTCTAAAAATGGAGATGGGGATGATTAAGAAGGCTTATAGAAACATCAGTGGGTCACCCAGGGTTATTAGGTATTTCAGGTTATTTAACATCAAAGAAAAAGTTTCAAACAAAAAGGAGTTTTTTTTTTCTTCTCTTCTTTAAAAAAAGACAAAGTGCAACATCAGGACACAAAGGAAACAAAAACAGGAATCACAGCACTGATAGCTTAACTTAAAAAAAAAAACAAAAAAAAAACACATACACACAATAGACAGCTCAAACCTGACAGATCCAAGAGTGAGGAACTGTTTAAATTAATTTAACATACAAAAGAAAAAATAACCAACATCCAGCACTCTAGTACTGTACTTCAGTCAGAAGACCCAAGCTGCAACCTTTATTTCTGTATAGTTGAATAAAAATAAAGTGCCAATAGCAGCTGCTCGTGTACTAGAAACTTTCTTCTTGCAGCCTGAGTGCATACATGATTTGGTCCGAGTCTGTCAGCCCCGATTTTCACAATCTAATTAACCCCCACCCCCCCTCCCCACCCCTCCCCACCCCCGCCGTATCTTCCTCATTCGTCTGTGCTAAGCTATTCAAGTGCTTAAAATACTAAATTAATTCAATCTAAGTTTAGATTTTTTTTTTTTTTAGCAAAGTTTTTTCTTGAGGTATGAATTTGAACTATTAACAACAACAACAACAAAACAAAAGTCACACCAGATGAGGACCACAGGTTTTTACAGGTTTTGGTTTGCAGGTGTGAAAAAAAAAAAAAAAAAAAAAAAAAAACCTGTCAAGAAAATACTCAACAGCTATTATTCAATATGCAAACGCATAAGTGGATTTAAGTGCTGTTTGCATACAAACGTCGGTCACAGAATGCATTAGCTCCACAGCTTTGGCAAACCCTTTTTTTTTTTGTTGAAGAAATTGAATTCCAAAAACTTTGAAAAATACTTTGACTGCTAACTCTGCTAACTTGATGGTATGAAAAAAGTGAGTAGTCGTTTTTTTAAGACAGTTTCTTTTTTAAAAAATAGCTCGTTTAAAGGATAAAATCCAGCTCTTTTGGAAATATTAACTGGTAAAATTGAGATAGGAACCCCCCCCCCCCCCCCATTCACCCCTACCCCACCCCTACCCTGGTCTTACTGCTCTTTGGTGGTACAGTATCACCACATTTCAGTGTGTGTGCCTCATCTTTGGAGAAGCAAAGATTCCACCTTGATAACTTGGGGTTTGTTTTTTTTTTAAGGGATAAAACTTGAGTCTTAGTAGCTAAAAAGTACCTTCTTTCACACTCGCACACACTCACTCACAAAAAAAAAAAAAAAAAAGTATGAGCCAGTGGATGTAATACCTAACTTACAGTCTCAAAACTGGGAAGACTGGAGTCTTAAATGCTGCTGTTACAGATATACCAGTCTCTAATGTTGCACTTATGACAGAAGGACCATGGTTTATGACAATGAGACGATCGCCTTTAGCAGCGTTGAAGCAGTGCAGTCTGAATAATGAAGGCTGTGCAAAAATGGCATTCTGAGGTCTCCCTTCCTCTCTACACCTTCCAACGAAAGGGGGGTGGGGGTTGGGGGGGGAGGGACGAGGGGGTCTTAATGATGATGTGTGACTATGAGGAAGAGGATGAGGGGGGAGAGGGCTGGGAGGGCAGCAGGCTGTGTGTGCGCGAAGGTCGCTGAGGTCGCGGCTGCTGGGTGGCGGCGGCGGCGGCGGTTCCGGAGTCGGAGGAGTCCAGACCCGGGGTGCCTTCGTTGACCTCCGTGTCCAGCTGGGCCGGACACTCGAAGTGAACGCAGTGGAACACCTGCGGAGAGATCAGAGTCGAGTCAAAACGCAGACGGGAGCGAGAGAAACCATCACCACACACACACACACACACACACGAGATTCTACCAAGAACGGGAATAAGACAGACGTCCTCGGTAAACAGTGTCTTCACCTCATTAGCAGTGTTATGAGTCCCCACGATCCGTATGAAGGAAGCTGGCTGCTTGTCAAACTTCAGCGTCTGCCACGATCTGCAAGACAAGGTGGTAAAAATATAAAAACAATGACGTGAAAGATGGACTGCATGTCATGTTCACCTGTCACAGTGCCAGGATCCTGGCTTTACTGACCACTCATCAGCTGACTCATTTGTAAATAAACATTATATCTACTAGAGCTGCAACTAACTGACTCAAAATGATAAACTGATTAAAAAGTTGGCAACTAATCAATTTACTAATTGTTGCAACTCTTAATATCTACAATAAAATATGTTAACCTGACCAACTTCACATTTTCCGAAACCTTCCAGAGCAGATGAAGTCAACAGTATCTGGAGTAAAATAGGACTTTTTAAGTTTTCCCCACTAAGGAAGTTCAGAGGAGGAACCACTGTTCGTCAGGCTTTCACAATAAAATGTGTGCTGAGAATTAGTTGAGTTCCTCTGTTGTTAGACTCGGTCAGAAATGTTTAAAAATTGAGTAAAAGTAAAGAACGTTATGTAATATGAAGACGTGTGTGTGTGTGTGTTTGTATGATGTAACTACAGTGATTCATGCAAACGCTTTAGTATAAAATAAAACATTCGACTGTCCTCATGTTGCTTTGATTGCTTAAAAACACAGGTGTTCATTGATTTAAAAAGGTGTGGAGTCTCACCGACAGGCCACCCGGGTACGATCCACCACCTTCGTCCACTGCTGCTGATTGGTGGAGACTTCGATGTAGTAGCTGTAGGAGCGTTCGTCACAGTCCCACAGCAGCAGCCTGAACAGCAGGAGGAGTAACCGTTTAATAACAGATCACTAAAAAAGGACAGTGATTATAGAAACAGCTTTAAATATGACGCCATTAAATGTTAAAACTACCAAAACAACCTTCTGTTTGACAGAAAAGCATGAACGCTGGTTTGTCAATCATCAGTTTCTGCAGCACACTGAGAGCTGATGATGATGATGAAGATGATGATGATGATGGTGGTGGTCTACCTTAAGGATCCGATGGAGTAGGGCTGAGCCAGCTGGATGACGATGGCCCCGGAGCCCAGCTGATGGCAGGTGTAGCCGGAGTCCCAGTCGTAGTTCCGCGTGTCGCCGTTGAGCAGAGCGTTCCTGCTGCGGCTGACGCCCTCGATGACGCTGGCGCACGACGCCACGGTCGCCACGTTCTCACCGGGGACTGCGGAACGACGATCACAAACACACACAAAGTTACGCACACTCGGTTTGCACTTGAAATTAATTTAACTGATAAATACGAGACAAACGATTCAACCTTCATCTGTGTGGGTGGAACTTACCCAGAAGTCCGTTCTCCAGGGTGTACGAGCGGTTGGTAAACATGCATTCGAAGGCCACGAGGTGGAAGACCTTGTTTACCGTGTTGTGTGTTCCCACGATGCGAACATACCTGAGACACAGAGAGCAGCAGCACATAATGAGTGAGCGGCAAAACAGAAACAACAATAATATGATATTTAAAGCAGAGCAGAGCCACACAGAAGAAAATATATATATATAATAGAATTCTTAAAACATCAGCTAAAAGTGATGGATTCAACATTTTTAATCATTTTCTCTGTCCTCTTTCAGTTTTGAATATTTATCGTCTCTTATTTTTATTGATACTTCCTTGCCTTTATTTTTTCTTTCTTCTTTTATTAAACTATGAGAATAATTTACTCCTGATACTCCTTTACTCCCAATAACTCATATATAAGTGAACAACAACTACATATTTTCTTTGTTTTAGGGTGAAAATACATGAAAATGTGCTTTTAACCCTCTTTTCTCTGGTAAAATGAGAATAAAGGTGAAACACGGTTACTGCATTCCTCAGAGAAAGCTCGACTCATATCTTCTGACATCCGTTTGGATGTTTACACTCTCTTATCTCAAACAGGCCGCGGCACATTATTCCCAATCTGGAGAGTCTCCAACTCTGTGTTGGATTGTTTGAACAGGTAAGAACAAGGACGCTGGAAATGAAGTGAAAAGCTAGAAAAATATGATTTTTTTTGGTCTTCATGCAAGACAAACAGCTGTGTGGTTTGTAAACACTGAGAATATAATCCAAACAAAGTGCCTCCCAACGCTCCTAATTAGTACGTACGTCATGTTAAAGCAAGTTATGGCGAAGAGCGGAGACGAGCTCGGCAATAATTACAGAGATGGGATCGGATTTGTTTTGACTCGTCCCGGTGCCAAAACTTCCAGGCTGGCAGGACGCTGGCTGGCTGGGTGGGTGGATGGATGGATGGATGGATGGGTGGGTGGATGGATGGATGGCTGGATGGATGGATGGATGGATGGGGGTACATGTGTTTCTCCTTTATGAGCCGTGCTTTTCTTGGGTCAAGCCACAAAGTCAACGTTTCCGCAGTGACTCAGAGCAAATATTACTAACTGCAGGTGTAACCAAACCTGTAGACAAACACTGTAGCTGCCGATTTTTTTTTATTTTTTATTTTTTTTACCTGCAAACCCGCGGCGTGAAGTACAGATTCTGCCAAGAGCGGCAGAGGAACTTGGAATGGTCCACGACACGAACCCAGTCCAGCTCATCCATGGATACCTCGATGTAGTAGGAGTACGACCTGGAACGATCGAGAACGACTCAAGTTTGTCATCATTAGAAAGTCAAGTTCATTAAACAAAGTCAGTTCTATCAGCAGGTATTTTATAAAGAACATTAACTTTTTTTTCCCCCCCACTAGCAAACACACAGAAAAACCTCCAGATTATCACAGTCTGGAAGATGTTTATCTCCATTATGTGGCTCAATAATCCATAAAAACATTGCAAAATATACTAAATATGTCTAAAAACAAGTCATTTTCTTGTCTTAGTGTGTCTTACCGGCTGTCTCTGTCCCACAGCAGGAGGCGGATGTGGTTGATGATGGACGACTGGCCCAGTTTGACCTGGATCCCGGCCCGGCCGTCCTCCTCGATGGGATGTCTGGAGAAGCCGTGGTCCAGGTCGTAGTTCTGGGTGTCTCCGTCCAGCAGCGCCGACTTCAGCTCCCCTTTTACCACCTGGGCTCCGTACTTCATGGTGGCGATGTTCTCCTCCGGGACTGAAACCCACGAAGAAGAAGACGACAAGTACATTAAACACTCAGATATAAACTTTACAACACGTTCTGAAACAGATGGAGGAGGAGGAGGAGCACTCACTGAGCATGCCCCGGTAGTTGAGGTCCATGTTTCGGCTCTCCGAGCGCATCTTGATGGCGTCCAGCAGGTCGTCCGGGCTCAGGAGGCCGGACGGTCGCACGACGTTCAGCATCTCCGTCAGCGTCATGAGCGGCAGCCGCACCGCCGCCATCACCTCTTGGGTTTCAGCGCCTTCCCCGTGCTGCCGGCACCAGCGGCACAAAGCCTGGAAGATCTCCTTCTCGCTGGCAGCAAACGAGTCCCGCCTGACCACGGTGAGCAGAGCAGTCTGTACACACACACACACACACGCAGGGATTTTAGTCGTTACATTGTTTAAAGGTTACATTAATACTAAACGTGGCCCCGGTGTTTCCTCGAGAATAGTTTTCAGGCCTGGTGGTAAAACCCTGAAGAGACGAGGCCCTCACATCGCATTAAGAGTTTCCAAGGTTGACTCACGTTTCAGAGCAGACACACATGATTGTTAATTTCCAGATGAACGTTTGTTTGAGTTATTTGTGGCATTAAAGGAAAGATTTTTTTGTCCCGGTGGTGCCTCTGGTTGACGCCTACAGCTGCTCAATCACAAGTATTTGCTGTCTTCCTGTGTTTCTTTTCACTATAAACCAAATATGTTAAGATTGTTGTAACTGTTGCCAAAACAAATAAACTTTAAAGAGATGTGGTTTTGAAAATTTGAGATGAGAATGTCTTTTTTTTTTTCCTTTTTGCAAGCTGAATGTTAACTGATTAACTGAAAGTGGGAATTACAGCCATACAGGTTATTAAACTAGACAATAAACACAACAGAAAACTATGATATGTCACATGACATAAGATGTGACAACGTGACAGAAAAACACATTAAACGAACCTTCAGGTTTAACTGGATTAACCAAACACTATAAACTGACTTTATGCTACAAACAACCCATAATGCAACACCCCGTGATGCTTTATCCATTCAAAAAGGAAGATCTGATGTTGAGAACACGTAATTGTCTTGCTGTTAGTGGAGTGTGTATGCAAATGAACCTACAGACAGACATGTGTCTCTGTGGTTAACCAATAAGTCTCTGCTTGTCAGTCATAATCACTCACCTGCTGCTGTATCTCAGGTTAATGTTTCACTAAGAGACAGTCCAGATACTGTAGAGCAGACAATCTAATATTCCAAACCATATTTCACAATGTGAGGGGAAATAAAGGCCCTGAAGTACTAAATCAAACTCTTCATACACCGTCTCATCATCGTCCTGCCGCCTCTTACCTTGGAGAGCAGGAGGAAGCCGTCGGAGTTCAACACTTCAGGAGCGTGTCTATCCATGTAGGCGCAGCAGGCCGCGCTGAGCGTGCTCAGAGAGTAGAGGCTGGCCACGTCGAAAACCAGGCAGACGTTGTTAGTGTGCAGGATGGTGCGGAGGAACTCGGAGGTGGAGTCCTCCAACGGCTGGAGGCCATAGCGGTGAGCCAGACCCAGGAAGTCCAGTAGCACCTCTTCCCGGGCGGAGCTGAGGCTGGCCCGGCCCGTGTACAGGTAGTTTAGCAGCATGGAGAAGGCTTCGGCCCGCGTCTCCTCCAGACACACCTCCGCCTGGGGCTGGGACTCCTTCATCCCGCCATACAAAAGGGCCCTAAAGGAGCCAGATGTTAAAAGGGTTCATACTTTTTCAGTGACTTGAAAAAAACTGTGAACTTGTCCTTTGACTCTTACCTGAAGTAATGACAGCGAGCTGCCAGGATGACCCGGTGCGCCGGGAAACGCTTCCCCTCCACGATGAAGGTGACATCGCTGTACTCCTCGCCAAGCACCAGGGCTCCCAGCTGCTCCGACAGCAGGTGGATGTGGTCGATCTCCGACACGGAGGCCAGTGGACGCAGAGGGTGACTGTTACTCATGGTGGACGGCTGCCAGGGTCACATCTGGACAACACGGGGAGAAACACGTCAGACCCAAAGGAAACCAGACAGTCGCTCATGAGGAGCAGAGGTACAGCCGGTGTTTCGGTTCAACTGGTGACCCTGTTAACCGATGACGTATTTTAAATGGCGTCGCCGACAACAAACCTTCACATTTCTTCACTTATTTTCCTGACATTCATCGTTTTAAACAGTTTGCTTGAGAGGAAACACCGATGATCACAGGTGATTAGTGACACCGGTGGCTGTTAAGTAACCTGCAGTCAACTTCCTGTTCAGTGTTTCCTCTAGGTCTAGGTTGACTGCTTTGGGGAGGCGGCAGTGACAGCCAGGACCATATATATATATATATATATATTAATTAAAGTAAAAATGATAAGGCTTTTTAGGAGAACACCTCATCACGTGATCCTGAAAGCAGAAGAATGTATCCCATGTACAAATCTGTCAGAGTAGAAGTTCTCCTGATGGGATATTTCTGCGGAATTAGTCTCTTTATTGTGGGCGCTTTGGTGGCTGGAGGATGGAGGTTTGGGTGAAGTTGTCTTGTGCACTGATTCATTATCTGCCAGTTTAGGCAGAGATAGTGTAGATGCGCAGGTGCCATTTGGCAGGATGGAGCGCCGCAGCATCATCGGCGAGAGACTGAATCATCAGAGCGGGATGCAGACAGCAGAGGGAGAAAGCTACGCAACATCCAACCATCTGTTAAAGCTGGCGATGGAGCCAACCGCGCCTCGGAGAGATGAGATCAAATTGACGAGGCTGTAAAGCTGCTGAGACGCTGCGGAGCGGGGTTTGGTGCTAGTCAGGAAGCGCAAATATGAATACTGTGGAGTCCTGGAGTCTGTACAACATGTCTGCTCGCTCCACGCCAGGGGAAAGGAGGGGTTATTCATGGTACTGGGCAAACTGGGAATTAAAGAGTGTTTCCCTTAGCACACAGCTGGGTGACGAGGAGATTTAAAAAGAAAGCTAGGGAAGCAGTACTCAAACAAAACCACAGATCTATATCATAAGATATACAGCAGGCCTTTACATTAACTGCATATAAATAAGGACGACATGTGCCTTAATATATCTCCTTTCCAGGAGCTGCCATCTTTGCCTCTGGTCATTTGGCGCCAGAGTCTGCGCAGTAGAGTCGGGCGGCGAGCGGGACACGCCCCCTCAGCTGCTCCATTGCCTGTGTTGCCTGCCCCGTGGTATTTTTTTAGTCACGTCTCATTCACTAACATGGAGGGGGAGGGGCTTATACTGCAGCCAGCCACCAGGGGGCGATCTAGATGTTTTGGCTTCACTTTTAGGGGAGCTGTCATGACATTCATACTTATAAAAGAGCTGGATATCGGACTGAAAATGATGTCCATTCAGTTCAATAAGAATTGGCTAGTGCGTATGCCCCTCCCCCAAAAAGCTTGCGAGTTTATGACCCACTGAATATTGGCAGTAGTGTTTCTCCCACTTGGCCCATAGACTTTACATTGTGATGACATCACAGATTGTTAGATTGCTTTCATCGGCTCAAAGGACGTTTTACAAATATAAAACCTCCAAGGATCAGAAGTTCATAATTGAAAGAGTCAATATTGATCCTGTTTGCAGTTTGAGGTGTCCTGTCAACAGTTTTATAAATGTCTCTTTTATAATGGTGGTCTATGGGGGGGGGGGGTGCTTTATGGGCTGCGGGGGGGATTTTTAGCTGCAATACCTTAAGTGACCACCGGGAAAAATGGGCAGCAAGGCTGAGCCGCGGAGCCCTACCCAGCTCTTATTATACATCTATGATTTATATACAGTGTAATTGTCTCAGAGGGCACAAATAGCAATGACGTTACTGCGCCGGTGGGAGGCAGCAATACGCTAAAACAGCGTCTAGTCTGCCGGAAAGAAGTAGGTCGTGTCACCAGTTAACACGGTCGCTCGTTACACCAAAACACCGGCTCTATCGCACACAGCTAATGCTAAATGCTAACTAGAATGCAAAGAGAAGCAGAAGCTGGCTTAAAGGAAAATGTAGTCTTTTTAACAGTGTCTGTTATTCATAATAGCAGGTTATTGATAATCTAACAGGATAATGTGACTAGCTGGGACATTGATATGTCTTGTTTACAGCCGCTGGTCTCGCGGATATTTGACACCTAAACAGCCGTTAGCTTAACGGCTCAGTAACGTAACGGTTTGTTTTCTTTCCGTTTAACTCCGCGTCTCTACTCACCAAGCAGCTCCCGTCCACTCCGTGTGCTTCACTGGAGACGGTATCAAACAGTTACAGTCGCGGTTTGGCTTCCAAGAGAGTAGAAAAATATTAAGCACCAAAGTCACGATTCCTCCAACATCCCGACGGAAGCCGATCTGGGTCAACGGCAGTCACTTCCGGTTCAGAGACAGTTTTTTTTTTTTAAAGGCGCATTGCAAGTCGCTCCCTCTCCTTTGATTCAGTCATTTAACTATCGAATATCTGATCAATTTCATTATTTTATATGAAAAGTTTTTTTTATTCACCTTTTCACTGTTAAATCAGTTTGTTAAACAACAACAACAAAAAAACTAATAAACTACTGAGTCATTATGGAACATTTTTATCTCTAAAAAAGAAACCCACAAGAAGTAAAGCAAAAATTAGAAGAAAGCTTGAATGGAACATAGTTTTGTGTCCAAAATATGTTTTTTTTTTCTGTATCCTATCTTGTCCAATCATCTCACGGCCCAGATTTGATCATTCCAGCGACCCCTTGTAGATGCTACAACAATATATTGGTGCCCTCTGATCTTTGCTATTGGTGTTCCTTTTGATGGTAATTTATATCTTGTCAAACAGTCCGTTAGTGTACAGATATTCCAGCAGTTATCCAGGTTGAGTAAAAACTGTTTCTCCAGCTGATCCCAGATCTCTGAACAGTGAGTGATTCTTGAACTTTCTGTCTCTGAGCCTCCACACTCACATTTGCCATGCGAGTGTTTTCCAGTCAGAGGCGGCCCACTCCTGAGCCCACAATGCCTGAGCCTCAACCTGGTATGACGACTGCTGGCCTCCTCATGTATTCTGCCACATTTCTTTTACTGACTCGTTTATGATTGAAATGTATTGTGATTTGTATCGTAGAGCAATTTCTATTCTGTCCTCATTAGTAATCTGCTTCCTCGGTACCCAAATAAAACCCACCTCACACCCTGCTTTATGGATTCTGTGTAATGTTTGATAAATCTCTGTCAGTGTTATCAGGTCTGAACTTTAATCTGGTTTCTCTTATTGTAGTTAAAGCTGCTGCTGAATCGCTGCACATTACTGAGTTAATCTGTTCTTCTTTACTATATTATAAATATATTAGTAGATACACATCAGCCAATACAAGAAATCTGTCAGTCTCTGGTGTTCTGACCAAGACTGCATGTTTTTATTTATTCAATTAATTATCTTTGTGTTTATTGGCCAAGTTTGTTTTCACATACAAGGATTTTAGTGGCGCTCAGTGTACTTAAACTATATATCATCTTCTTCAGGAATATTCACAAAGGATGACTATAAACAGGTGAAACTGTTTCTGTGAACTGTAAACAGAATCCAAATAGTGCAAATAAGTGAAGAGTGCTGAGATAAATATTAAATTCTAAAAAAAAATATGGACATGATACTTTATACACATAGTAGGTGGTTGTGTACAGGACATAAAACCTGTGATTAGTGAGTGAAATATTGTATATTAGACTAAAATAAACATGTATAATTTGTGGGTAGAGTATTAGTGTTACAGGGTCATTGCACGGTGCCACAGTGAGTCCCTGTGTCTGATGGTTGTAGTGTGCAGCGCTCTGTAGCACCTCCCAGTGGAGAGAAGGTGAAACAGGTTAAATCCAGAGTGTGAAGGGATCTGCACAGGATCTCAGTATATAAATGATTTATGGTTCATTTATATGTGCATCTATGTTTGTTTTTTGTAAATGTAGCCTTGCTCTTTTTTTTAAAATCAGCTTCTTTTTTTTTTTTAAAGGAATGCATAGTGCATATAGTTTTAAAAAGTGTCATAAAGTCCCTCTTTTTGTTTCTATACTTCCACCTGCAGCTCAACAGGGAAACACAAAGAGGAGAATTTGATGCTAAAAAGACTGTAAATGTGTCAGATATACACTTGACTAACTCAGACTGCTGAAGCTGAATAGAAGCTACACACACACTTTTAAATGACTGTGTGGATTTTGTGAGGAAAACCTCTTTCAGACTTGTGATCTTGTCCTTTAATGTTTTTATGCCTTAAACTGAGTTTTACCCTTTTTTACTTCTTCACAGTAACTTTGAGATACTTTTGGATTTCCACAGTTTTTATTCACTCAACCGTTTAATATAACTTTCAAGCATGACATCATTATTTAGTTAATAATATCCTGTAATGTCACAGTCCAACTCTTTTTTGCTTTGTTTGTTTACTTTGAACACTTTCATGCCAGGATATTCAAAACTAACTAAACAAACACATAAATTGTCAAATTAATGCACATTAAAAAATGAACAGTGAAACTACTCTGAAAAAAAAAAAATACTGTAAATAAAGAATAAAAGCATTTTAAAAGCAAGTCACTATATTATTCAAAACTGATCATTAAGTGCAACAAAAATGAAAACAAGATTTTAAAGCTTGAACTTCAAATGCTCCCACATTCATCACTGAGCACAATAAGCTTTTGACAGCAGGTTCATCAAGCAAAATATAACGATCTTATGCCAATGTACATTTTAAGAATGTTGCTTCATTACTTCTCCTTTTTACATTGTGCTACTACTTAACTTGCAACACCTCTTCTGTATAAATAGCTTTTTGAGCAAAGCATTGTGAAAATGACCATTTAAAAATGAATCATGTGACAACCGGCGTTTGGTTTGTTTGGTTAGCTGACGGAAGCATAGAGGTCGCTGGGATCAGTGGAGGCTGCAGCAGAAGAGGAGGAAGCTTTTACAGTGCTGTAGGTCACTGCATCACCTTCATCAGCGTCATCTTTACCCCGAACCTGGAAAACAGCACAACATAAATTACACAACAGGATGCCAACTATGTGAAATCCACCACAACGTGTTGCCACATGTTAAAAGACAACAGAAGCATCAGACTTCTTACCCGGGCTTTACTGTCGGCCTTCCTTGTGTAGCTGATGGAGGCGTAGGAAACATCACCTTCAGGATCAGCCTACACAGTGAAGACAACATACTGCTCAGTACAACAATACTTCTACTTTATCACAATAAACACTTCTATTACTTCTGCAGAGGAGGTCATGTGATGTCTTGAAATGTTGTGGTTTGACAGGCCACTGTTTAATACTAATGTTCCTTTCTGGTGTTGTCCAGTTGCATCATCTAACTTCCCTTTTTGTCTTTACTGCGCACTGTCAAGACCATGAGAGTTCATCTTTATATAGTTACAACTTAGAGAGCAAACAGAAGCCTCAGTGAGTGTTACTATGTGCTGGGTGTTGTGTGTGATCTCACCGAGTCCTGACTGGTTTCAGGTTGAGTCTCTGCAGGGTTTAAGGGTTTCAGTCCCTGGACAAATAAAGTATAGTTACATTTGATGAAAAACCATCTCACAGTTCAGTTAATACAGATGTTGTAAGGACACAATAGAAGCAACATCTGTTCAAAGTATTCAAAATATCTGTGCAGGTTTCAGGTAGTATGATGGATGAGTGTCGGGAACATCTATAGCTATAAAACACACACACATACAATTAAAAGTGAAAAATATTTAAAACTCACAATGCTGCCATCCATCTGTGTTTTGTTCACTGAAAAGAGAAAAGAGAGAGTCAACTTTAACTTAAACAAGATTATCTAAACTTTTTGTTAGTAAAGTTTAATCTGTAAATGTTTTCTCACCTTTAGCTCTCTTCCTCCTGATGAGCACCACAACAATTATCAACAGTGCTACTAAAACCACAGCCAGAAGGGCAAACAACCACCACCGGTCTGGAAAAAGAATGAAAACATTAAAAACAGGTTTGGTAGAGTTTTGTGTTCAGTTCAAACTCTGAGTACAAAACAAAGAAAAGTAAGTGCTTTTTGGGAAAGTTTTATAGTTTGATTTAACTTTTTGTACCAACAGTTCAAACAGTGTAGATTGTTTCAAAGATTGTTTCCATTAAAAATACAATCTGCAACTAATTTATCCATCTACATTTCAGTAATGCATAAAGTATACTGTTAATCAATCATAATACAAATAAAACTCTGCTAGAATCTCGTCTTAATGGTCATCTGTGGGCAATTCTTCTGTCATTGTGTCAAAGTCACTTCCATGTAAAGGTGAGTCACATTTCAAAACAATGAAGTGTCTGTCAGTATCTACAAGTTCATAGAGATTCTACAGAGAGAGAGACACATGAAATGTAGAGTTTAAGTCCTAATGATTGATAATTGTTGGCAGGCGCTGTTGTGGTGTTACCTGTTTTTTTGGTGTTTACAGGTAAATCTTCATTTGTTGTCTCTGTTGTTGGTTTACTTGTTGCTGTTTTTCCTTTCTCACCTGGACAAACAATATCACAAACTGTTCAGTAAGAGAATGCATCACATTTACCATCTGCACCAACCAAAGAATAAACAATGATGAAATATTTAAACTTAAAATACATCAAATAAGGAAATGCAGTTTGTTACTTTTAATATCAGAATAAAGTGATTATAAACAGCTCATCATCTTCTCACCTGGTTTCTCACCAGACAACTGATTGAAGTTATACAGCTGCACTTTTCTATTGTTGAGATCTGTGATGTTACACTTCAAATACTTATAATTTGATGTGTAAATATAATGAGAAGTCTTGAAGGACACATTGGCTGAACAGGTAGACTGAGATGTCTTCAACTCTTTGTTATCTTTGTCCACATCTTTACCCTTAAACACCCACTTCACTGTGTGTCTACACTGATCAAATGTCGACACAGAGCACCTTAACGTCACCTCATCAGCGTCCTTATGTTCAGTCACTGGTGAAGATGGAGATATTGTGAGAGAAAGACAACAAGAGTCAGATTAACTTCATCACTGTAATCATAATTATTGTAATGTTTCAGTATATTGTTCTAACAAGGCAGTTTGAGCTGAAAACATTATGATGTAAATACTCACTGGTAACAACAGACAGATGAACCAGAGAGTCTTGACCTTGTTGTTGTCCTGATTTGTACTGTCTGCAGGTGTAACGACCAACATCCTCAAATGTGACCTTCTTTATAACCAGAGAACAGTTCGCTGTAACACTCAGTCTGTCTGATTTAGCTTTGGCATTTTCACCAATCTGCCCAAATTTAATCAGCTCTACTGTTGATGTGTTTCCTGAACCAGCAAAGAGCCAGTCAGTACTGTCACATTTATCCTGATCATTTATCACATTTTCACAAGACAAAGTGACTTCATCTCCATCTCTGACAGTGATGTGGGGAGAAGGATGTCCAGTTACTGCTGTTGAGAATTTGAGAGAGAAATGTGATAAATGAACAGAAATAAGAATATGACTGTAGTGTGAATGTTAAAAACAAACAGCATATTTGACTGTCTCAGTAAAATTAAGGTTATTTATTAAAGTACAATGAGGAAATAAAGCAGATTTTTCATATCAGAATAAAGTGATTTTAAACAGCTCGTCATCTTCTCACCTGGTTTCTCACATGACGACTGATGACTGAAGTTACACAGCTGCACTTTTCTATTGTTGAGATCTGTGACTTCACACTTCAATGACTTTGATGTGTAAATAGAATTAGAAGTCTTCATGGACACAGTGACTGAACAGATAGACTGTGATGTTTGTGTGTCTCTGGTGTTTATGTCCCAGTCTTTTCCATTTAACAGCCACTTCACTGTGTGTCTGCACTGATCAAATGTCGACACAGAGCAGTTTAACGTCACCTTATCAGCGTCCTTATGTTCAGTCACTGGTGAAGATGGAGATATTGTGAGAGAAAGACAACAAGAGTCAGATTAACTTCATCACTGTAATCATAATTATTGTAATGTTTCAGTATATTGTTCTAACAAGACAGTTTGAGCTGAAAACATTATGATGTAAATACTCACTGTTAACAACAGACAGAGAAACATTAGAGTCTTGACCTTGTTCTTGTCCTGATTTGAACTGTCTGCAGGTGTAAAGACCAACATCCTCAACTGTGACCTTCTTTATAACCAGAGAACAGTCCGCTGTAACACTCAGTCTGTCTGATTTAGCTTTGGCTTCTTCATCAATCTGCCCAAAGTTAATCAGCTCTACTGATGTGTTTCTTGAATTAGTGAAGAGCCAGGTAGTACTGTCACATTTATCCTGATCAGTCATCACATTTTCACAAGACAAAGTGACTTCATCTCCATCTCTGACAGTGATGTTGAGGGAAGTTTGTCCAGTTACAGCTGTTGAGAATTTGAGAGAGAAATGTGATAAATGAACTGAAAAAAGAATATGACTGTAGTGTGAATGTTAAAAACAAACAGCATATTTGACTGATATTTAAAAGTTATTCAGAAACATACCATTAGTAATAATGCAGTTTTTTGTATCTTACTTGTAAACTGAAGCCCCAGTATCAGTATCTACACTAGTAAACAGCTGTTTTCACATATTGTCTGGGCAGCAGTGGTTGAATACATTGAATAAAATGTTGAATACATATGAGTGACTTTGTTGCTCACCTTCTTGTGTTGTTGAATTCATTGTTTCAGGTTCTGTTGTTGCAGCCACACCTGATGGATTAAATAATAAAAACCAACAAACTTTAAAATGAGACAAAAACACATTGTTTACCATCTGCTGTGACTAAATGAGAAAGAATGATGTCATCCTAAAACTTAAAATACATCAAATAAACACATGTAGTTTGTTATTTTTCATATCAGAATAAAGTGATTTTAAACAGCTCATCATCTTCTCACCTGGTTTCTCACATGACAACTGAGGACTGAAGTTACACAGCTGCACTTTTCCACTGTTGAGATCTGTGATTTTACACTTCAAATATGTATAATTTGATGTGTAAATAGAATTAGAAGTCAACAAGGACACATTGGCTGAACAGTTAGACTGTGATGTCTTCAAGTCTTTGTCATCTTTGTTCACATCTTTACCCTTAAACAGCCACTTCACTGTGTGTCTACACTGTCCATATGTCGACACAGAGCAGTTTAACGTCACCTTATCAGTGTCCTTATGTTCAGTCACTGGTGAAGATGGAGATATTGTGAGAGAAAGACAACAAGAGTCAGATTAACTTCATCACTGTAATCATAATTATTGTAATGTTTCAGTATATTGTTCTAACAAGACAGTTTGAGCTGAAAACATTATGATGTAAATACTCACTGGTAACAACGGACAGATAAACATGAGAGTCTTGATATTTTTGTCGTCCTGATTTGAACTGTCTGCAGGTGTAACGGCCAACATCCTCAACTGTGACCTTCTTTATAACCAGAGAACAGTCCGCTGTAACACTCAGTCTGTCTGATTTAGCTTTGGCTTCTTCACCAATCTGCCCAAGTTTAATCAGCTCTACTGCTGCTGTGCTTCTTGAACCAGCAAAGAGCCAGTCAGTACTGTCACATTTATCCTGATCAGTCATCACATTTTCACAAGGCAAAGTGACTTCATCTCCATCTCTGACAGTGATGTAGAGGGGAGTTTGTCCAGTTACTGCTGTTGAGAATTTGAGAGAGAAATGTGATAAATGAACTGAAATAAGAATATGACTGTAGTGTGAATGTTAAAAACAAACAGCATATTTGTCTAAAATATGCAGAAAGTTATTCAATAAAGTACAATAAGGTAATAATGCAGATTTTTACACGTAAATTGAAGTCCATTGTGAACCATCATGCTTCTCTGTCTTTCTCTCTGACTTCTCTCAAAATGCAGAAATACACTGTCTACTTCCTGTCATGAGCAAAGTGTCTCGATGCCGATTTTTTTCACTTGTAAGTTACCAAACTTATAACTTTGTGTAGGCGGAGCATATTAGCTTCTCTTTTCTTTGTATTCAAAGGTTTTTTACATTTTACAAGCAAGCATCTGTGGTATCTTATATAATCTTAGATATCAATAAAATATCTGTCCACATATAGGTTTCAATATTAGAGAAGTTAAGGGTGAATGTTTCCACCCACTCACCACCAAGACCACAACACACTTCCTTTGCACTGCTGTCTTTCATGTTTATAATCATGACCTCATCATGTAATGCTTTTAAAACGTGGAAACATTTTTCTTCTCACATCCTGTGAAAAGGACCAGTATTTGTATTTAAAGGCAAATGATTTCCGTTTAGAAAAAGACATTTTCTATGACAATCCAATACTGGTTAAGAGACAGCTCAACTACTGCTGCGTTTCTAGGAGCACATATTCACATTTTTACAAGACAAAGTAACTTCATCTCCATCTCTGACAGTGATGGAGGAATGCTGTCCAGTTACAACAAATGAGAGAGAAATTTGAACAAGTGTGTAAGTGTGATAATCCTTTTCGATACAACAGAACTTTCTAAATGTGTCTCATCTTCAGTTTTCAGTTCATTAAACTCACCATATTAACAACTAACAACAAACTCTGCCGTCTCAATTTAAGAAGGTTAATAAAGAACTAAATGAAGTTTTTTTCTTACCTGAAAACTGAAGCACCAGTATCAGAAACAACATTTGAATCCGTCTGAATTCAACCATCATGCTTCTCTCTCTCATCGATCTCTGGTTCTCTTAAGTGTCGCAGTCTCTAAAGTAATGTGTGAAGTTAAGACGTCTTCTTCCTGTCATTTGTACGTGTGACACTTCCTCTTCCTCACTCTGCTACATGTACAGTCCAGACAGTAAGTATTTGGACAGTTAGACAGTTTTTGTTCTTCAGGCTCTGTGTTTCAGCACATTCAATCTGAAATAAAACAATGAATACTGCATTAAAGTACCAAGTCTCAGCTTTAATTAACAAGGTAACGAAAGATGTTTCTTCATTCAGAGCAGCCATATTAAACTGTATTAAGATTCAACAAGTGCACACTGTGTTCCCACGGTGTATTTGTGACCACAACATCTTTGACCTCCTGAAACGAAGAAGAGGAAGTTGAGGGTGTGAAGTTTGTGAAGTAAGATATATGTTTGCAGCAATGCAACTCCTCTTAGAACACACACAGACAGACGTGTTAATCCATCTGAATTCAACCATCATGTTTTATCATCTCTGTCCTTCTTTGTCGATATCTTCACAACAAGAGATCTTCACTCTAAACTGTCAGAGCCTGTAAAGTAGTTTGTGTTGTAGAGAGATACAGCATCTACTTCCTACAGTTAGTGTGATGTCACTTCCTCATAGTGACACTTAGTCAAACAGTCAAAAACTCATTTTTACTTTTACATTTGTAACTTTTGGTTCTGTCTCATCCACAGTGATGCAACTTTTTTGATGAACAATAACAGAAGCTACCAACAGTCAGAGGTCAGAGGTCACAGCAGCCTGACAAAGATTGAACAGGATGAACATTTAGGATAGAGACATGATTATATATCACTGATTACAAGACAAAGGAATATGTTTCTGCCTTTAAAAGAGAAATTGAGGAAATCTGATGCTGCCAGAAGCAAACTACTGTATATTAAGACTCATATTTTGTCTCAAGTGCACACTGTGTTCGTTCCCACGATGTATTTGTGACACTGAGGTGTTTGACCTCCTGAAAGGAAGAAGATAAGAATTGAGGAAGTTGAACGTGTGAAGGTTAAGAAACATGTTTGCAATAATGCAGCTCTTCTTTTCTGTAGATAGTGTTTATTAGAAAACAGACAGGATTCATGGTGATGTCTGACAGCACACATGAACAGACAGGTGAGGAGTCAAACTTTGACTCTTAATGCTCAACATGGTGCAACATGGTGATACTGTAGCAGCTGAAAAAGAACACATAAGATGATGTTTTAGTGGTCTGAGACCTGTTAGTTCCTCATTGTATCTCTGCAGTTTTTTTTTTTTTTTTTTTTAGAACTGAGGGGTGTGTGAAGTGTTTTGGTGAGAATGTGGAAACAACAGCAGCAGAGCTCTGGAGGTGTCACCCGCTAATGATGACCAGATAAGAATCAGAAACACAAGAAACTCACAGGAACAAACAGTGAACACTTTATAAAAATACAAAGAGGAACTTTCTGCTGAAATCTACTTTAATCTCTGGAAGGTTTGAGGTCTCTGAGACTCCAGCAGTGCACGTTGATACATGCTGGTGCTGAATTAACTTGTTTATGACTAGTTTAGTTCAGGCAGGATTAACATTTGATATGAAAGTTTTTCATGCTATATGCACATTGCAGAGGTGACTTTGGTCATTTAAGGTACATGAAATGTATTAACACTCATCACAATCAAGTGGCAACTACCACAGCTTGAGGCTGAATGTATGCTAGATGCTCCATCAGACTCCCATTCAAAAAGCCTCAATTTCTCTGTAGAAACACTGAGTCAAGCATCTTTTTCAATGAGTCATTATGGTCTCAATTTGTAAGGCAGCATCAGTAAGTTTGTGAGATCACTGTTGTTCCTGTTTAAGACACTTATTGCCACAGTGCACACATATAGAGCGGTTGATTGTTGAGGCTTGATATGGTTATGGTTTATATTTATGAGTGACAAAACATAAAACAAAGATCAGTAATAAAACGCAGTAATTAACTGTATTTCAAAACATATGAATCAGTATTGAAAAGACATCAGTCAGACTAAATGAAAAAAAATGCCATGAGAATCACTTGCCCTCTTGACTGCATATGCGTGCATGTGTGTATGAGTGCGGGCGGGGGGTGGTTAAGATGTGTGAATGTGTGTGTCTGTGAGAGAGAGAGAGAGAGAAAGCAGTCATGTGACATGCAGCCCATATAAGTAGCATCTTTTTAGCTGCTCACATGCGCACACACACACATACACACACACTAGTTTTTCCACACACACATACACCACCCTTGAACATCCATATCAATACAAACACACCATTTTCATGTGAATAAATTTGCTACAATTTCCTGCAAAACTAGATAATACATGAACTGCCCCTGGCATTGCCCCCTAGTGGAGAGTAATGGTAATGGTATGTATTTGTTATTCAGAGCAAACAGGAGAAAACTACTCAGTCAGCTTGAAAATAGTAAAAAACACATTTTTTTAAAGCCAGGGCTTCATGTTTGAAAGCCTTATAAAATAGAATGCATGATTTTATGCTACTGTGGCCATGGGATCAGAAATTACAGTTTTTATGGGTTCACATTGGGCCATTTTAAGTGGATACACACACACACACACACACACACACGCACACACACACACACACACACACACACACAGCTTCTCCATGCACACAAATACATCACATTTAGACATCCCTACTCACATATACAATTCATTGAAGTTGTACTATACTTGGCTGCAGTATTCATAATAGAGGATTGATGCCCCTAGTGGGAACAGAAAAATAGCATCCACTTAATCTCCTGTTACTGACACTGAAGCATTTGCATGTTGTATGAAACACAAGTGAATGTGTTAAACATTTTAATTAGCAGATTATATCAGTCATAGTAAAGAAGAGACTGTTACTGACTCAACAGTAAACAACAATACACAATAAAAGTTAACTAAAATAAGTTCTTCTTTACATAGAGTGATAAAACTAAAGCAAATCTACTCACAAATTAAACAGCAAAGTTAAAGGAGGGGTTCACAATTTTTCATGTCTGTCTTAAAGCAGCAGTCAGGTGTCCATATGAACAGTGAAAGAGGTTTTCCTCACTGTAATCATTCCTCCTGTTCATACTGGCTATTAAAAGATCTCCTTCAAATGTGATTTCAATATAAGTGATGGAGGCCTAAATCCACAGTGTGTCCACTCAGTCATTTAAAATGTTGATGTGAAGCTTCTATTCAGCTTCAGCAGTCTGAGTTAATCATATCAAGTGGATATCTGACACATTGACAGTCTTTTTAGCATCAAATTCCCTCTTTGTGTTTCCCTGTTGAGCTGAAGTATAGTTACAAAAAGAGGGACTTTGGCTCTAAAAAGACTGTAACGTTGAAAGATATTTACTTGAAACTTCATATTAGCTTCAGATAAACTTGTTTAAAAAAATCCATTTTTGCAGAGAAGGAGGACTGTGGATTTTGTCAGTGTAAGTGCATTATGAAGGGATCTTCTAATGGTCAGTATGAACAGGAGGGATGATTTACAGCAAGGAAAACATGTTTCACTGTTCATCTGGGTTCCTGACTGTTGTTTTAAGACACATTTGAAAATTTGTGAACCTTTAAGAAAGTTGTTCAACTTCTTTTCCTTATGAAATCCAAAATGGTGTCAATTTTTGTCATTTAACATACAATTAAACAAGCCAAAGCAAAAAAACAAAAAAACAAAAACAAAAACAAAAAAACCCAAAACAAAACAAAATCTTACTAAGTTTTTGTCAAAGTTGTTTTTCTTACATGTCTTTGCTAACTGTGAATGTAGACAGTGACTGAGACAGACTGAATAAGAGAATATCACCGTCCACTGTCAAGTGTGAGTCTCACATTTATACTTAAGAATTCAAAAGAGGAGAGAGAGAGATACTGTAAAACATGACACACAAAATGTTGAATTACCTTGAGGTGTAATTGTAGCATCTTTGGTTGCAGGTGTTGTGGTTGTAGCTGCCATTGTGCTGCTTTGAACTGTTGTTGATTCAGTCGTTGTGGCGCCCCCACCTGGACAAATGAAGAAATCCCAGAAAGTGTAAAATGAGAAAATACTTCATATTTACCATCTGCAGTACCTCAATGAGAAAGAATATCATCTTAAAACTTCAAATCTATAAAATGCACAAATATTTTATGTAAATCTTTACATCAGTCTGAAGTGATTTTAAACAGCTCATCATATTCTCACCTGTTTTCTCAGCTGTGGTCCAACAGCTGAAGATAAACAGCTGCACTTTTCTGTCATTATCATATGTCACAATACACTTTCTGCAGTTTGAACTGATTAAAAGTCTTTGGGAAAGAATGTAGACATCTACACTAGTAAACAGCTGTTTTCACATATTGTCGGGGCAGCAGTGGTTGAATGCATTGAATAAGATGTTGAATACATATGACTGACTTTGTTGCTCACCTTCTTGTGTTGCAGTTTATCAAATTGTTTCATTTTCTTTGGTTACAGCCACACTTGACAGATTAAATAACAAAAACAAAAACTTTAAAATGAGAAAAAAACATTTGTACAAATGTAGAACAACCACAAATATGAATTGTAATTGACCTTATTGACAAATGAGCAAACAGATGGAATCCAGCAACTTAATAATAATACAGAGTCCAGAGTTTGTAAGGGGTGTAGTGAGTGGGGAAATAGTCACAGGGCCGGGCCTCCAGGCAGTGATAAGAGTTTGGGGGAAGGCAGCAGAGTTACTGTAGGGGATCGAAAGAAAATCCAAAGAAAGTAGCTGGAGAGTTGAGCATGACATAAAGACAATCTGGCAGGGAGTGAGTGGAGCTGTGGCTTATATACTGGGACTGATTGCAGAGGATGAGTTGCAGATGGGTTGATTGCAAAGTGAGAGCAGGTGAGGTGAGTGCAGAGGAATCTTGCAAAAACCGGGGAAGTGGGAGAGGCAGACTGTGACAGGACGTAATAAAAGCTGTTAAAGCCAATTCATTTAGAAAGCACAACAGCCAATGGGAAAACTGACCAATGGTGTAACTTCATCACTCAGTCAGTGAGTCAGGCAGTGATGGACAGACACTTGAGGTTACAAGGCTGGTCCCTGCAGTCCAGACAAAAATTGTGAACCTGTCCTTTAATGTTTTTATGACAACTTATTGTGACTTTTAACCCTTTTTTATTCTTTCTCTTATTTTATGTGCTTCCCAACTTCTTTATAGTAACTTTGGATTTCCATAGTTTTTATTCACTCAGCTGTTTAATACAGCTTTTCAGGATGACATCATTACTTAGTTAATAATATCCTGTAATGTCACAGTCCAACTCTTTCACTTTGCTTTGAAGACTTTCATACCAGGATATTCAAAACTAACTACACAAAGACATAAATGGTCAAATTATTGCATATCAAACAATTAATGGCGATAATGCACAGAAAATATAATGTAAATAAAGAAAAAAATAATTTTAAAAGTAATAAAATGAATAATCCTCATTAAGTTTAAAAATGAAAACTTTAGCATTATTACTTCTCCTTTTTACATTGTGCTCCTACTTAACTTACGGCACCCCTTCTGGATAAATAGCTTTTCTGAGTAATACATTGTGAAAATGATCCTAAAAAATGAATCATCTGATGACAGGAATTTGGTTTGTTTGGTTAGCTGATGGTAGCGTAGAGGTCGCTGGGATCAGTGGAGGCTGCAGCAGAAGAGGAGGAAGCTTTTACAGTGCTGTAGGTCACTGCATCACTTTCATCAGCTTCATCTGTACCCCGAACCTGGAAAACAGCACAACATGAATTACACAAGATACGACTGTGTGAAATCCACCACAACATGTTGCCATATGTTGAAAGACAACAGAAGCATCAGACTTCTTACCCGGGCTTTACTGTCGGTCTTCCTGATGAAGCTGATGGAGGTGTAGGAAACACCACCTTCAGGATCAGCCTACACAGTGAAGACAACATACTGCTCAGTAACATGTAGACTGATGTGGACTCACTACAACACTACTTCTATTTTATTACAATAAACACTTCCATTACTTCTGCAGAGGAGGTCATGTGATGTCTTGAAATGTTGTGGTTAGATGTATGTTTAATACTAATGTTCCTTTCTGGTGTTGTCCAGTTGCATCATCTAACTTCCCTTTTCGTCTTTACTGCACACTGTCAAGACCATGAGAGTTCATCTTTATATAGTTACAACTTAAGAGAGCAAACAGAAGCCTCAGTGAGTGTTACTATGTGCTGGGTGTTGTGTGTGATCTCACCGAGTCCTGACTGGTTTCAGGCTGAGTCTCTGCAGGGTTTAAGGGTTTCAGTCCCTGGACACATAAAGTATAGTTACATTTGATGAAAATCCATCTCACAGTTCAGTTAATACAGATGTTGTAAGGACACAATAGAAGCAACATCTGTTCAATGTATTCAAAATATCTGTGCAGGTTTCAGGTAGTATGTAAGTGAATAATATTTAAAACTCACAATGCTGCCATCCATCTGTGTTTTGTTCACTGAAAGGAGAGAAGAGAGAGTCAATTTTAACTTAAACAAGATTATCTAAACTTTTTGTTAGTAAAGTTTAATCTGTAAATGTTTCCTCACCTTTAGCTCTCTTCCGCCTGATGAGCACCACAACAATTATCAACAGTGCTATTAAAACCACAGCCAGAAGGGCAAACAACCACCACCAGTCTGGAAAAAGAATGAAAACATTAAAACATGTTTGGTAGAGTTTTCTGTTCAGTTCAAACTCTGAGTACAAAACAAAGAACAGTCAGTGCTTTTTGGGAAAGTTTTATAGTTTTAATTAACAAATCAAACAGATTGTCTCAAAGATTGTTTCCATTAAAAATACAATCTGAAACTAATTTAACCATCTACGTTTTGCCAATGCATAATGTATACTGCTAATCAATCATAATATAAGTAAAACACTATTAAAAACTCGTCTACATGGTCATCTGTGGGCAATTCTTCTGTCATTGTGTCAAAGTCACTTCCATGTAAAGGTGAGTCACATTTCAAAACAATGAAGTGTCTGTCAGTATCTAAAAGTTCATAGAGATTCCACAGAGAGAGACATGAAATGAGTTTTTACCTTGAAGTCCTAATGATTGATAATTGTTGGCAGACGTTGTTGTGGTCTTACCTGAGTCTTTACTCTTTCCACTTATATTTTCATTTGTTGTTACTGGACAAACAAAATCACAAACTGTTCAGTAAGAGAATGCATCACGTTTACCATCTGCACCAACCAAAGAATAAACAATGATGAAATATTTATACTTAAAATACATCAAATAAACAAATGCAGTTTGTTATTATTAATATCAGAATAAAGTGATTTTAAACAGCTCATCATCTTCTCACCTGGTTTCTCACATGACAACTGAGGACTTAAGTTACACAGCTGCACTTTTCCACTGTTGAGATCTGTGATTTTACACTTCAATAACTTTGATGTGTAAATAGAATTAGAAGTCTTCATGGACGCAGTGACTGAACAGGTAGACTGTGATGACTTTATTTCTTTGGTATTTACACCCCAGTCATTTCCATTTAACAGCCACTTCACTGTGTGTCTGCACTGTTCATATGTCGACACAGAGCAGTTTAACGTCACCTTATCAGCATCCTTATGTTCAGTCACTGGTGAAGATGGAGATATTGTGAGAGAAAGACAACAAGAGTCAGATTAACTTCATCACTGTAATCATAATTATTGTAATGTTTCAGTATATTGTTCTAACAAGACAGTTTGAGCTGAAAACATGATGTAAATACTCACTGGTAACAACAGACAGATAAACATGAGAGTCTCGACCTTGTTTTTGTCCTGATTTGAACTGTTGGCAGGTATAAAGACCAACATCCTCAACTGTGACCTTCTTTATAACCAGAGAACAGTTTGCTGTAAGACTCAGTCTGTCTGATTTAGCTTTGGATTTTTCACCAATCTGCCAAAGGTTAATCAGCTCTACTGCTGCTGTGCTTCCTGAACCAGCAAAGATCCAGGTAGTACTGTTACATTTATCCTGATCAGTCATCACATTTTCACAAGACAAAGTGACTTCATCTCCATCTCTGACAGTGATGTAGAGGAGAGTTTGTCCAGTTACTGCTGTTGAGAATTTGAGAGAGAAATGTGATAAATGAACTGAAATAATTGAATATGACTGTAGTGTGAATGTTAAAAACAAACAGCATATTTGACTGATATTCAAAAGTCATTCAGTGACATACCATTGGTATCAATACAGATTATTGTACTTTACATGTAAACTGAAGCCCCAGTATCAGAAATAAAGACATTTGAATCCATCTGAGTTCAACCATTGTGCTTCTCGGGCTTTCTCTCTCTCCTCTCACTCTTCTCTCAGAATTCACAAATACACTGTCTACTTCCTGTCATGAGCAAAGTGTCTCCTCCTCCTATTTTTATTCACTTGTAAGTTACCAAACTTGTATCTTTTTGTAGGCGGAGCATATTAGCTTCTCTTTTCTTTATATTCAAAGATTTTTACATTTTACAAGCAAGCATCTGTGGTATCTTATATAATATTAAATATAAAAAAAATATCCATCTACATATAGGGTTCAATATTAGAGAAGTTCAGGGTGAATGTTTCCAACCACTCACCACCAAGACCACAACACACTTCCTTTGCACTGCTGTCTTTCATGTTTATAATAATGACCTCATCATGTAATGCTTTTATAATGTGGAAACATATTTTTTCTTCTCACATCCTGTGAAAAGGACCAGTATTTGCATTTAAAGGCAAATGATTTCCGTTTGGAAAAAGACATTTTTCTATGACACTCCAATACTGGTTAAGACAAAGGTCATTGTTCTAAAAAGACAGTTTGACCTCAACTCAACTGTGACCTTCTTTATAACCAGAGAACAGTTCACTGTAACACTCAGTCTGTCTGATTTATATATAGCTTTTTCACCAATCTGCCCAATTTTAATCAGCTTTACTGTTACTGTGCTTCTTGAATCATTGAAGAGCCAGGTAGTACTGTTACATTTATCCTGATCAGTCATCACGTTTTTACAAGACAACTTCATCTCCATCTCTGACAGTGAAGGAATGTTGTCAAGTTACGGCTGATATGAGAGAGAAATATGAACAATTAACTGAAATAAATAGAAATATAACGGCATGTTCATTGTAAGTGTGAGGATCATTTTAGATACAACAGAACTTTCTAAATGTGTCTCATCTTCAGTTTTCAGTTCATTAAACTCACCATATTAACAACTAACAACAAACTCTGCCGTCTCAATTTAAGAAGGTTAATAAAGTACTAAATGAAGTTTTTTTCTTACCTGAAAACTGAAGCACCAGTATCAGAAACAACATTTGAATCCGTCTGAATTCAACCATCATGCTTCTCTCTCTCATCGATCTCTGGTTCTCTTAAGTGTCGCAGTCTCTAAAGTAATGTGTGAAGTTAAGACGTCTTCTTCCTGTCATTTCTACGTGTGACACTTCCTCTTCCTCACTCTGCTGCATGTACAGTCCAGACAGTAAGTATTTGGACAGTTAGACAGTTTTTGTTCTTCAGGCTCTGTGTTTCAACACATTCAATCTGAAATAAAACAATGAATACTGCATTAAAGCACTAAGTCTCAGTTTTAATTCACAAGGTAACGAAATATGTTTCTGCATTCAGAGCAGCCATATTAAACTATATTAAGATTCAACAAGTGCACACTGTGTTTGTTCCCACGGTGTATTTGTGACAATGACGTGTTTGACCTCCTGAAACCAAGAAGAGGAAGTTGAGGGTGTGAGGTTTGTGAAGTAAGATAAATGTTTGCAGCAACGCAACTCCTCTTAGAACACACACAGACAGACATGTTAATCCATCTGAATTCAACCATCGTGTTTCACCGTCTCTGTCCTTCTTTGTGGATATCTTCACAACAAGAGATCTTCACTCTAAACTGTCAGAGTCTGTAAAGTAGTTTGTGTTGTAGAGAGATACAGCATCTACCTCCTGCTGTTAGTGTGATGTCACTTCCTCATAGTGATGAACATGTAGGATGGAGACATGATTATGTGTCACTGATTACAAGATAAAGGAATATGTTTCTGCCTTTAAAAGAGAAATTGATGCAATCTGATGCTGTAAGAAGCAAACTACTGTATATTAAGACTCATATTTTGTCTCAAGTGCACACTGTTTGTTCCCACGATGCATTTCTGACACTGACGTGTTTGACCTCCTGAAAAGAAGAAGATAAGAATTGAGGAAGTTGAACGTGTGAAGGTTAAGACACATGTTAGCAATAATGCAGCTCTTCTTTCTGTAGATAGTGTTTATTAGAAAACAGACAGGATTCATGGTGATGTCTGACAACACACATGAACAGACAGGTGAAGAGTCAAACTTTGACTCTTGATGCTCAACATGGTGCAACATGGTGATACTGTAGCAGCTGAAAAAGAACAGATAAGATGATGTTTTAGTGGTCTGAGACCTGTTAGTTCCTCATTGTATCTCTGCAGTTTTTTTTGTTTTTGAGAACAAAGGAGTGTGTGAAGTGTTTTGGTGAAAATGTGGAAACAGCAGCAGAGTTCTGGAGGTTTCACCCATTAATGATGATCAGATGAGAATCAGAAACACAAGAAGCTCATATACAGTCAACACTTTATAGAAATACAAAGAGGAACTCTCTGCTGAAATCTACTTTAATCTCTGGAAGGTTTGAGGTCTCTGAGACTCCAGCAGTGCACGATGATACATGCTGATGCTGAATTAACTTGTTTATGACTAGTTCAGTTCGGGCATGTTTAACATTTGATATGAAAGTTTTTCATGCTATATGCACATTGAAGAGGAGACTTTGGTCATTTAAGGTGCATGAAATGTATTAACACTCATCACAATCAAGTGGCAACTACCACAGCTTGAGGCTGGAAATATGCTGGATGCTCCATCAGACTCCCATTAAGAAAGTCTCAATTTCTCTCTAGAGACACTGAGTCAAGCATCTTTTTCAACGAGTCATTATGGTCTCAATTTGTAAGGCAGCATCAGTAAGTTTGTGAGATCACTGTTGTTCCTGTTTAAGACACTTATTGCCACAGTGCACACATATAGAGCGGTTGATTGTTGAGGCTTGATATGGTTATGGTTTATATTTATGAGTGACAAAACATAAAACAAAGATCAGTAATAAAACACAGTAATTAACTGTATTTCAAAACATATGAATCAGTATTGAAAAGACATAAATCAGACCAAATGAAAAAAATGCCATGAGAATCACTTGCCCTCTTGACTGCATATGCGTGCATGTGTGTATGAGTGCGGGTGGGAGGTGGTTAAGATGTGTGAATGTGTGTGTCTGTGAGAGAGAGAGAAAGCAGTCATGTGACATGCAGCCCATATAAATAGCATCTTTTTAGCTGCTCACATGCGCATACACACACACACACACACACACACACACACACACACACACACACACACACACACACACACACACACACACACACACCTAGTGGAGAGTAATGGTAATGGTATGTACTTGTTGTTCAGAGCAAACAGGAGAAAACTACTCAATCAGCTTGAAAATCGTAAAAAACACATTTTTTAAAGCCAGGGCTTCAGTTTGAAAGCCTTATAAAATAGAATGCATGGTTATATGCTACTGTGACCATGGGATCAAAAAATACAGTTTTTATGGGTTTACAGTGGGCCATTTTAAGTGGATACACACACACACACACACACACACACACACACACACACACACACACACACACAGCTTCTCCATGCACACATATACATCACATTTAGACATCCCTACTCACATATACAATTCACTGAAGCTGTAATATACTTGGCTGCAGAATTCATAATAGAGGATTGATGCCCCTAGTGGAAACAGAAAAATAGCATCCACTTAATCTCCTGTTACTGACACTGAAGCATTTGCATGTTATATGAAACACAAGTGAATGTGTTAAACATTTTATTTAGCAGATATCAGTCATATTAAAGAAGAGACTGTTACTGACTCAACAGTAAACAACAATACACAATAAAAGTTAACTAAAATAAGTTCTTCTGTACATAGAGTGATAAAACTAAAGCAGGGAGGGGTTCACAATTTTTCATGTCTGTCTTAAGACAGCAGTCAGGTGTCCATATGAACAGTGAAAGAGGTTTTCCTCACTGTAATCATTCCTCCTGTTCATACTGGCTATTAAAAGATCTCCTTCAAATGTGATTTCAATATAAGTGATGGAGGCCTAAATCCACAGTGTGTCCACTCAGTCAAAAGTTAAAAGTTGATGTGAAGCTTCTATTCAGCTTCAGCAGTCTGAGTTAATCATATCAAGTGGATATCTGACACATTTACAGTCTTTTTAGCATCAAATTCCCTCTTTGTGTTTCCCATTTGAGCTGAAGTACAGTAACAAAAAGAGGGACTTTGGCTCTAAAAAGACTGTAACGTTGAAAGATATTTACTTGAAACTTCATATTTGTTTAAAAAAAAACAATTTTTGCACAGAAGGAGGACTGTGGATTTTGTCAGTGTGAGTGCATTATGAAGGGATCTTCTAATGGTCAGTATGAACAGGAGGGATGATTTACAGCAAGGAAAACATGTTTCACTGTTCATCTGGGTTCCTGACTGTTGTTTTAAGACACATTTGAATCTGTGAACCTTTAAGAAAATTGTTCAACTTCTTTTCCTTATGAAATCCAAAATGGTGTGAATTTTATCTTTGATTGTGTTATTAAACCAAATTCAGTTTTAACATACAATTAAACAAGCCAAAGCAAAAAAACAAAACAAAAACAAAAAAACCCAAAACAAAACAAAATCTTACTAACTTTCTGTCAAATTTCTTTTTCTTACATGTCTTTGCTAACTGTGAATGTAGACAGTGACTGGGACAGACTGAATAAGACAATATCACCATCGACTGTCAAGTGTGAGTCTCACATTTATACTTAAGAATTCAAAAGAGGAGAAGAGATACTGTAAAGCAAGACACAAAATGTTGAGTTACCTTGTGGTGTAATTGTAGCATCTTCTCTTGTAGACGTTGTGGTTGTAGCTGTCTTAGTGCTGCTTTGAACTGTTGTTTATTCAGTCATTGTGGCGCCCCCATCTGGACAAATGACGAAAGCCCAGAAAGTGTAAAATGAGAAAATACTTCATATTTACCATCTGCAGTACCTCAATGAGAAAGAATATCATCTTAAAACTTAAAATCTATAAAATGCACAAATATTTTATGTAAATCTTTACATCAGTCTGAAGTGATTTTAAACAGCTCATCATATTGTCACCTGTTTTCTCAACTGTGGTCCAACAGCTGAAGATAAACAGCTGCACTTTTCTGTCATTATCATATGTCACAATACACTTTTTGCAGTTTGAACTGATTAAAAGTCTTTGGGAAAGAATGTAGACATCTACACTAGTAAACAGCTGTTTTCAAATATTGTTGGGGCAGCAGTGGTTGAATACATTGAATAAAATGTTGAATATATTGTGACTTTGTCGCTCACCTTCTTGTGTTGCAGTTTATCTAATTGTTTCATTTTCTTTGGTTACAGCCACACTTGACAGATTAAATAACAAAAACAAAAACTTTAAAATAAGAAAAAAACATTTGGATAGGACCCAAATGTAGAACAACCACAAATATGAATTGTAATTGACTTTATAGACAAATGAGCAAACAGATAGAATCCAGCAACTTAATAATAATACAGAGTCCAGAGTTTGTAAGAGGTGTAGTGAGTGGGGAAATAGTCACAGGGCCGGGCCTCCAGGCAGTGATAAGAGTTTGGGGGAAGGCAGCAGAGTTACTGTAGGGGATCGAAAGAAAATCCAAAGAAAGTAGCTGGAGAGTTGAGCATGACATAAAGACAATCTGGCAGGGAGTGAGTGGAGCTGTGGCTTATATACTGGGACTGATTGCAGAGGATGAGTTGTGGGTGGGCTGATTGCAAAGTGAGAGCAGGTGAGGTGAGTGCAGAGGAATCTTGCAGAAACCGGGGAAGTGGGAGAGGCAGACTGTGACAGGACGTAATAAAAGCTGTTAAAGCCAATTCATTTAGAAAGCACAACAGCCAATGGGAAAACTGACCAATGGTGTAACTTCATCACTCAGTCAGTGAGTCAGGCAGTGATGGACAGACACTTGAGGTTACAAGGCTGGTCCCTGCAGTCCAGCCAAAAATTGTGAACCTGTTCTTTAATGTTTTTATGACAACTTATTGTGACTTTTAACCCTTTTTTATTCTTTCTCTTATTTTATGTGCTTCCCAACTTCTTTATAGTAACTTTGGATTTCCAGTTTTTATTCACTGAGCTGTTTAATACAGCTTTTCAGGATGACATCATTATTTAGTTAATACTATCCTCTAATGTCACAGTCCAACTCTTTTCAGTTTGCTTTGAACACTTTCATACCAGGATATTCGAAACTAACTACACAAAGACATACATGGTCAAGTTATTGCATATCAAACAATTAATGGTGATAATGCACTGAAAATATATACTATAAATAAAGTATAAAATCATTTTAAAAGTAATAAAATGAAAGAATGAAAACTTGAACTACAATGCTAACACATTCATCACTGAGCAAAGGATTTGATAGCAGCATCAAGCAAAATGTTACATATCTTATACTAATTTATACTTCAAGAAACCATCATATTTATTAAGCATTATTACTTTTCCTTTTTACATTGTGCTGCTACTTAACTTATGACACTCCTTCTGGATAAACAGCTTTTCTGAGTAATACATTCTGAAAATGATCCTAAAAAATGAATCATGTGATGACAGGAGTTTGGTTTGTTTGGTTAGCCGATGGTAGCGTAGAGGTCGCTGGGAGCAGTGGAGGCTGCAGCAGAAGAGGAGGAAGCTTTTACAGTGCTGTAGGTCACTGCAACTTCATCTTTACCCCGAACCTGAGAAACAGCACAACATGAATTACACAAGATACGACTATGTGAAATCCACCACAACGTATTGCCACATGTTGAAAGACAACAGAAGCATCAGACTTCTTACCCGGGCTTTACTGTCGGTCTTCCTGGTGAAGCTGATGGAGGTGTAGGAAACATTACCTTCAGGATCAGCCTAAACAGTGAAGTCAACATACTGCTCAGTAACATGTAGATTGATATGGACTCACTACAACACTACTTCTATTTTATCACAATAAACACTTCTATTACTTCTGCAGAGGAGGTCATGTGATGTTTCCTTTAAATGATGCCTTGAAACGTTGTGGTTTTACTGTTTAATACTAATGTTCCTTTCTGGTGTAGTCCAGTTGCATCATCTAACTTCCCTTTTCATCTTTACTGCACACTCTAACTTGCATGTTACTAACTTGGCTTCTTCCTGGAGTTTTTTGTGCTTTCTCATCTTGCAGCAAACCCTGGGATGCAGGACCAACCTTTGCGGTTCTGTTGGTGTCTTTCCCTGGCTATTGCTGCTGTTATTGTTGTTACTATGATTGTTATTATTCTGTGCACACTATGTCCCATGATGCATTTGTGACAATGGCGTGTTTGACCTCCTGAAAGGAAGAAGATAAGAATTGAGGAAGTTGAACATGTGAAGATTGTTAGTTGAGATAAATGTTTGCACTAATGCAGCGTTTCTTTTCTGTAGATAGTGTTTATTAGAAAACAGACAGGATTCATGGTGATGTCTGACAGCACACATGAACAGACAGGTGAAGAGTCAAACTTTGACTCTTGATGCTCAACATGGTGCAACATGGTGATACTGTAGCAGCTGAAAAAGAACAGATAAGATGATGTTTTACTGCTCTGAGACCTGTTAGTTCCTCTTTGTGTCTTTGACGTCAGTTTTTCTGAGAACTGAAGTGTTTTGGTGACAATGTAGTAACAACAGCAACAATACTCAACGCACCATCATTTAGTCAATCTCCAGCTGTCGTTGAACGAAAAAAAAAAATTAAAGAGAGGCTCTAGGAGATCTCTTACAAGGAAAAAGCCTCGTCCTCTTCTCCCAAAGAATCCAGGATCCTCTCTCCCCTTGAACGTCTCTAGGCTTTACTTTTTATATCTCTACAACGTCCTCATTTTAATATTACCACATAGCATCCACCTACAAAACATCCAACAATTTCATGCTGATGTTACAATTACTTTGCACAGAATAGTGAGCTTTTCTTCATCTGTCACTTATATCAGAGTACATGGAACTTTTGAACTTCTCCTTCTTCACTTTTTGAGGTTGTTATCGAAGGATTTCTGCAAGATGCATGAACACAGCTCCTCTATTGCCTCAGAATTTCAGATGGTTGCCTCAGTTCTGTACATTCATTCTCAAAGATTCAGTTACAGTTTAGTACACATTGCACAAGGCATGCAAATTCCTCAGAAACTAGTGCAACACATTAAGTTCTGTTAATTTGTCTTCACTTTTAATTCTTTAATACTTTTAATAAAATAGTTAAAAGTAGACTTGAATAGAGTTTGTCTCGGCCACATGTAGTGGAACTTTCACCACACTCATCACAATCAAGCAGTATCTTCCACAGCTGGAGACTTCAAACCGTCTTTATATGCAGCCTATGATCACAATGCACCATCATGTGCTTTAACACTGCTGAATATATATTGAATTATTGTATTTCTGTGCATTCTCTGGTAACTTTGAGTGTATTTCTATTTGTATTTAGACACATTTTAGATCTGAGTGTGAACAGAGGGAAGGTTTAGAGGTGAAAGAACAGACAGAAAAGGGAAGTTGTGGTCTGAGTAGAAGCAGGACGTCTATAGCTGAGAATATCCACCTTTCATCATCAGTCAGGACACTGTTTGAACATGAAATAATTACACAACACACTGTAGATTTAAATGTTAAACATTTCTTTATTTGCATGTTATATTATTATCAGATATAATAAAGAGAAGATTGTTACTGACTGCAGTAAGACTCAAAGCTCATTCAAACCAAACACATGTTGGCTTCCTGACAAACATGTTAACAATGATAAATGAAAGTTCAAATTAATTCTTCTGTACATTTAAAGATGAAACTGATCTGAAGCTGCTGCAGCTTAAAAAGCATCAACGAAAGTCTTAAAGTCAAGTCTAAATTCTTCCACTTGAAGCAGATTTAAGGAAGTTAAATGAGTTAAAATGTGAGAAAAGTTTGAGAAATAATGCAGGAAAAGACATTTAATAAAACTCACAGCTTCTTAACAAGAGATAAAATCCAGATTTGAATATTGTTGTCCAAGTCAGACTAAAAATAAAAATGTCTCAGCACACAAAACATACAAATCTCAAAGTTATCTTATGATTCTTTCTTTATGTAAAGAATTCAACTACTGATGTAAAACTGAGAGCATATTAATGATATAACAGCAAGGGAGTCATTTCTCTGCTGAGTTGATGTTGGTGTGGAAGTCGTTGATCAGTGGGGTCTGACAGAAGCAGAAGGTTCTCCATCGTTTTCATAGTTCACCTCACCATCATCTTCATCATTATGCTGCTGTGAAAAACAACACAAAGAAACCCACTCTGACACACTCACACTGAAAAGTCACAAATCACAACCCTACTTCTTTGACCTTTAGCTTTCTGCTGCTGCACATTCAACACAATCAGAAATAATCATACAAACATATACAAATAAATTAATTAGTTTCTCCCCAAAAGAGCCTCAAACTCCCAGATTTTCCTCCCAGCTGATTGTTGAAGTTTAAAAACTGAACACAGGTCACAGTGGAGTCAGCAGAACCTGAACGCACCATCAGATATTTACCTGACTGGCTGCTGGACCAGAACGCTTCACTCTTCGCTTTCTTATTGAGTTTAAAACCTGCACAAACACAAACAGTGAGACATTCACAGTCCAGCACTGACTTACAGTCTCTTAATATTCACATTTGTCTTTTTATACATCAGTTCAGTTGTTATTTTCAACTCACAATGTTGTCATCAGGTGGTCTCTGGTTCCCTGGAAAAGAAATCACAGAGTAACATTTCAGTTGTAAAGTTCCAGTTTGTTTTCCACTTAACAAATGTTGGTGTGAATTTTCTCACCTCGAGCTCTGAAGAGAAGAACAGTAACCACAGTGATGAGGAGGAGTTCAGCCACACGCATCACCAACATTATGTAGCTCAGAGCAGAACAACCTGTAACAGATGTGCAATAAAACAAATGTGTGATTGAAGAGAAGCAAAAAGATGTGAAGTAGTGTGGCTGTAGGGATGAAAATGTCAGGTGGTCTGTTTGTCCTCCAACAATTGCGACAGAGAGAGATACACATGAAGAGTTTTTACCTTGAAGGCTCGAATCATTATTGGTGTCAGACGCTGTTGTGGTCGGATCTGTTATATTTTCACTTGTTGTTATTGTTGTTGGTTTAGTTCTTTGCTCACCTGGACAAACAACATCAAACAAACTGTTTAGTAACAGAATGCATCACATTTACCATCTGCACCAACCAAAGAATAAACAGTGATGAAATATTTGAACTTAAAATACATCAAATAAGGAAATGCAGTTTGTTATTTTTCATATCAGAATAAAGTGATTTTAAACAGCTCATCATCTTCTCACCTGGTTTCTCACATGACAACTGAAGACTGACGTTACACAACTGCGCTTTTCCACTGATGAGATCTGTGACTTCACACTTCAATAACTTTGATGTGTAAATAGAATTAGAAGTCTTCATGGACACAGTGACTGAACAGTTAGACTGTGATGACTTTATTTCTTTGGTATTTACACTCCAGTCATTTCCATTTAACAGCCACTTCACTGTGTGTCTACACTGATCATATGTTGACACAGAGCAGCTTAACGTCACCTTATCAGCGTCCTTATGTTCAGTCACTGGTGAAGATGGAGATATTGTGAGAGAAAGACAACAAGAGTCAGATTAACTTCATCACTGTAATCATAATTATTGTAATGTTTCAGTATATTGTTCTAACAAGACAGTTTGAGCTGAAAACATTATGATGTAAATACTCACTGGTAACAACAGACAGAACAACATTAGAGTCTTGACCTTGTTCTTGTCCTGATTTGAACTGTCTGCAGGTGTAAAGACCAACATCCTCAACTGTGACCTTCTTTATAACCAGAGAACAGTTCACTGTAACACTCAGTCTGTCTGATATAGCTTTGGCTTTTTTACCAGTCCGCTTAATCAGCTCTACTGATGTGTTTCTTGAATTAGTGAAGATCCAGGTAGTACTGTCACATTTATCCTGATCAGTCATCACATTTTCACAAGACAAAGTGACTTCATCTCCATCTCTGACAGTGATGTAGAGGAAAGTTTGTCCAGTTACTGCTGTTGAGAATTTGAGAGAGAAATGTGATAAATGAACTGAAAAAAGAATATGACTGTAGTGTGAATGTTAAAAACAAACAGCATATTTGACTGATATTTAAAAGTTATTCAGAAACATACCATTAGTAATAATGCAGTTTTTTGTATCTTACTTGTAAACTGAAGCCCCACCACACTAGTAAACAGCTGTTTTCACGTATTGTCGGGGCAGCAGTGGTTGAATACATTGAATAAAATGTTGAATACATATGAGTGACTTTGTTGCTCACCTTCTTGTGTTGTTGATGTTGTTGTTTCAGGATGTGTTGTTGTTGCAGCCACACCTGAAGGATTAAATAACAAAAACCAACAAATGTTAAAATGAGATAAAAACACATTGTTTATCATCTGCTGTGACTAAATGAGAAAGAATGATGTCATCCTAAAACTTAAAATACATCAAATAAACACATGTAGTTTGTTATTTTTCATATCAGAATAAAGTGATTTTAAACAGCTCATCATCTTCTCACCTGGTTTCTCACATGACAACTGAGGACTGAAGTTACACAGCTGCACTTTTCCACTGTTGAGATCTGTGATTTTACACTTCAAAAATGTAGAATTTGATGTGTAAATAGAATTAGAAGTCAACAAGGACACATTGGCTGAACAGTTAGACTGTGATGTCTTCAAGTCTTTGTCATCTTTGTTCACATCTTTACCCTTAAACAGCCACTTCACTGTGTGTCTACACTGTCCATATGTCGACACAGAGCAGTTTAACGTCACCTTATCAGTGTCCTTATGTTCAGTCACTGGTGAAGATGGAGATATTGTGAGAGAAAGACAACAAGAGTCAGATTAACTTCATCACTGTAATCATAATTATTGTAATGTTTCAGTATATTGTTCTAACAAGACAGTTTGAGCTGAAAACATTATGATGTAAATACTCACTGGTAACAACGGACAGATAAACATGAGAGTCTTGATATTTTTGTCGTCCTGATTTGAACTGTCTGCAGGTGTAACGACCAACATCCTCAACTGTGACCTTCTTTATAACCAGAGAACAGTCCGCTGTAACATTCAGTCTGTCTGATTTAGCTTTGGCTTTTCTACCAGTTTGCCCAAGTTTAATCAGCTCTTCTGATGTGTTTCTTGAATTAGTGAAGATCCAGGAAGTACTGACACATTTATCCTGATCAGTCATCACATTTTCACAAGGCAAAGTGACTTCATCTCCATCTCTGACAGTGATGTAGAGGGGAGTTTGTCCAGTTACTGCTGTTGAGAATTTGAGAGAGAAATGTGATAAATGAACTGAAATAAGAATATGACTGTAGTGTGAATGTTAAAAACAAACAGCATATTTGTCTAAAATATGCAGAAAGTTATTCAATAAAGTACAATAAGGTAATAATGCAGATTTTTACACGTAAATTGAAGTCCATTGTGAACCATCATGCTTCTCTGTCTTTCTCTCTGACTTCTCTCAAAATGCAGAAATACACTGTCTACTTCCTGTCATGAGCAAAGTGTCTCGATGCCGATTTTTTTCACTTGTAAGTTACCAAACTTATAACTTTGTGTAGGCGGAGCATATTAGCTTCTCTTTTCTTTGTATTCAAAGGTTTTTTACATTTTACAAGCAAGCATCTGTGGTATCTTATATAATCTTAGATATCAATAAAATATCTACATATAGGGTTCAATATTAGAGAAGTTAAGGGTGAATGTTTCCACCCACTCACCACCAAGACCACAACACACTTCCTTTGCACTGCTGTCTTTCATGTTTATAATCATGACCTCATCATGTAATGCTTTTAAAACGTGGAAACATTTTTCTTCTCACATCCTGTGAAAAGGACCAGTATTTGCATTTAAAGGCAAATGATTTCCGTTTCTAGGAGCACATATTCACATTTTTACAAGACAAAGTGACTTCATCTCCATCTCTGACAGTGAAGGAGGAATGTTGTCCAGTTACGACTGCTGATATATGAGAGAGAAATTTGAACAAGTGTCTTTAGATAAAACAGAACTTTCTAAATGTGTCTCATCTTCAGTTTTCAGTTCATTAAACTCACCATATTAACAACTAACAACAAACTCTGCCGTCTCAATTTAAGAAGGTTAATAAAGAACTAAATGAAGTTTTTTTCTTACCTGAAAACTGAAGCACCAGAATCAGAAACAACATTTGAGTCCGTCTGAATTCAACCATCATGCTTCTCTCTCTCATCGATCTCTGGTTCTCTTAAGTGTTGTAGTCTCTAAAGTAATGTGTGAAGTTAAGACGTCTTCTTCCTGTCATTTGTACGTGTGACACTTCCTCTTCCTCACTCTGCTGCATGTACAGTCCAGACAGTATTTGGACAGTTAGACAGTTTTTGTTCTTCAGGCTCTGTGTTTCAGCACATTCAATCTGAAATAAAACAATGAATACTGCATTAAAGTACAAAGTCTCAGTTTTAATTCACAAGGTAAAGAAATATGTTTTTGCATTCAGAGCAGCCATATTAAACTATATTAAGATTCAACAAGTGCACACTGTGTTTGTTCCCACGGTGTATTTGTGACAACAACGTCTTTGACCTCCTGAAACCAAGAAGAGGAAGTTGCGGGTGTGAAGTAAGATAAATGTTTGCAGCAACGCAACTCTTCTTAGAAAACACAAATACATACATGTTAATCCATCTGAATTCAACCATCGTGTTTCACTGTCTCTGTCCTTCTTTGTCGATATCTTCACAACAAGAGATCTTCACTCTAAACTGTCAGAGTCTGTAAAGTAGTTTGTGTCGTAGAGAGATACAGCATCTACTTCCTGCAGTTAGTGTGATGTCACTTCCTCATAGTGACACTTTTCATCTTTTGTCAGGAGTTGAATTTACTGTATATTTACTTTAAATTTGTAACATTCAGTTCTGTCTCATCCACAGTGATGCAACTTTTTTGATGAGCAATAACAGAAGCTACCAACAGTCAGAGGTCAGAGGTCACAGCAGCCTGACAAAGGTTGAACAGGATGAACATTTAGGATGGAGACATGATTATGTGTCACTGATTACAAGGAATATGTTTCTGCCTTTAAAAGAGAAATTGAGGCAATCTGATGCTGTAAGAAGCAAACTACTGTATATTAAGACTCATATTTTGTCTCAAGTGCACACTGTGTTCGTTCCCACGATGCATTTGTGACACTGAGGTGTTTGACCTTCTGAGAGGAAGAAGATAAGAACTGAGGAAGTTGAACATGTGAAGATTGTTAGTTAAGATAAATGTTTGCAAAAATGCAGCTCTTCTTTTCTGTAGATAGTGTTTATTAGAAAACAGACAGGATTCATGGTGATGTCTGACAGCACACATGAACAGACAGGTGAAGAGTCAAACTTTGACTCTTGATGCTCAACATGGTGCAACATGGTGATACTGTAGCAGCTGAAAAAGAACAGATAAGATGATGTTTTAGTGCTCTGAGACCTGTTAGTTCCTCATTGTATCTCTGTAGTTTTTTTTTGAGAACTGAGGGGTGTGTGAAGTGTTTTGCTGAGAATGTGGAAACAACAGCAGCAGAGCTCTGGAGGTGTCACCCGCTAATGATGACCAGATAAGAATCAGAAACACAAGAAGCTTACAGGAACAAACAGTCAACACTTAATAAAAATACAAAGAGGAACTTTCTACTACAGTGCACGTTGATACATACTGATGCTGAATTAACTTGTTTATGACTAGTTCAGTTCGGGCATGATTAACATTTGATATGAAAGTTTTTCATGCTATATGCACATTGCAGAGGTGACTTTGGTCATTTAAGGTGCATGAAATGTATTAACACTCATCACAATCAAGTGGCAACTACCACAGCTTGAGGCTGAAAGTACGCTAGATGCTCCATCAGACTCCCATTCAAAAAGCCTCAATTTCTCTCTAGAAACACTGAGTCAAGCATCTTTTTCAATGAGTCATTATGGTCTCAATTTGTAAGGCAGCATCAGTAAGTTTGTGAGATCACTGTTGTTCCTGTTTAAGACACTTATTGCCACAGTGCACACATATAGAGCGGTTGATTGCTGAGGCTTGATATGGTTATGGTTTATATTTATGAGTGACAAAACATAAAACAAAGATCAGTAATAAAACGCAGCAATTAACTGTATTTCAAAACATATGAATCAGTATTGAAAAGACATCAGTCAGACCAAATGAAAAAATGCCATGGGAATCACTTGCCCTCTTGACTGCATATGCATGCATGTGTGTATGAGTGCGGGCGGGAGGTGGTTAAGATGTGTGAATGTGTGTGTCTGTGAGAGAGAGAGAAAGCAGTCATGTGACATGCAGCCCATATAAGTAGCATCTTTTTAGCTGCTCACATGCGCGCACACACACACACACACACTAGTTTTTCCACACACACATACACCACCCTTGAACATCCATATCAATACAAACACACCATTTTCATGTGAATAAATTTGCTACAATTTCCTGCAAAACTAGATAATACATGAACTGCCCCTGGCATTGCCCCCTAGTGGAGAGTAATGGTAATGGTATGTATTTGTTATTCAGAGCAAACAGGAGAAAACTACTCAGTCAGCTTGAAAATAGTAAAAAACACATTTTTTTAAAGCAAGGGCTTCATGTTTGAAAGCCTTATAAAATAGAATGCATGATTTTATGCTACTGTGGCCATGGGATCAGAAATTACAGTTTTTATGGGTTCACATTGGGCCATTTTACACACACACACACACACACACACACACACACACACACACACACACACACACACACACACACACACACACACACACACACACACACACACACACACACACACACACACACACACACACACACACACACACACACACACACACACACACACACACACACACACACACACACACACACACACACACACACACACACACACACACACACACACACACACACACACACACACACACACACACACACACACACACACACACACACACACACACACACACACACACACACACACACACACACACACACACACACACACACACCTCAAGCTGTAATATACTTGGCTGCAGTATTCATAATAGAGGATTGATGCCCCTAGTGGAAACAGGAAAATAGCATCCACTTAATCTCCTGTTACTGACACTGAAGCATTTGCATGTTATATGAAAAACAAGTGAATGAGTTAAACATTTTAATTAGCAGGTTATATCAGTCATAGTAAAGAAGAGACTGTTACTGACTCAACAGTAAACAACAATACACAATAAAAGTTAACTAAAATAAGTTCTTCTGTACATAGAGTGATAAAACTAAAGCAAATCTACTCACAAATTAAACAGCAAAGTTAAAGGAGGGGTTCACAATTTTTCATGTCTGTCTTAAAGCAGCAGTCAGGTGTCCATATGAACAGTGAAAGAGGTTTTACTCGCTGTAATCATTCCTCCTGTTCATACTGGCTATTAAAAGATCTCCTTCAAATGTGATTTCAATATAAGTGATGGAGGCCAAAATCCACAGTGTGTCCACTCAGTCATTTAAAATGTTGATGTGAAGCTTCTATTCAGCTTCAGCAGTCTGAGTTAATCATATCAAGTGGATATCTGACACATTGACAGTCTTTTTAGCATCAAATTCCCTCTTTGTGTTTCCCTGTTGAGCTGAAGTATAGTTACAAAAAGAGGGACTTTGGCTCTAAAAAGACTGTAACGTTGAAAGATATTTACTTGAAACTTCATATTTGTTTAAAAAAATCATGTTTTGCACAGAAGGAGGACTGTGGATTTTGTCAGTGTAAGTGCATTATGAAGGGATCTTCTAATGGTCAGTATGAACAGGAGGAATAATTTACAGCAAGGAAAACATGTTTCACTGTTCATCTGGGTTCCTGACTATTGTTTTAAGACACATTTGAAAATCTGTGAACCTTTAAGAAAATTGTTCAACTTCTTTTCCTTATGAAATCCAAAATGGTGTGAATTTTATCTTTGATTGTGTAATTAAACCAAATTCAGTTTTAACATACAATTAAACAAGCCAAAGCAAAACAAAAAACAAAAAAAAACAAAAAAACAAAAACAAAATCTTACTAACTCTCTGTCAAATTTCTTTTTCTTACATGTCTTTGCTAACTGTGAATGTAGACAGTGACTGGGACAGACTGAATAAGACAATATCACCATCGACTGTCAAGTGTGAGTCTCACATTTATACTTAAGAATTCAAAAGAGGAGAAGAGATACTGTAAAGCAAGACACAAAATGTTGAGTTACCTTGTGGTGTAATTGTAGCATCTTTGGTTGCAGGTGTTGTGGTTGTAGCTGCCATTGTGCTGCTTTGAACTGTTGTTCGAATCCAGCAACTTAATAATAATACAGAGTCCAGAGTTTGTAAGGGGTGTAGTGAGTGGGGAAATAGTCACAGGGCCGGGCCTCCAGGCAGTGATAAGAGTTTGGGGGAAGGCAGCAGAGTTACTGCAGGGGATCGAAAGAAAATCCAAAGAAAGTAGCTGGAGAGTTGAGCATGACATAAAGACAATCTGGCAGGGAGTGAGTGGAGCTGTGGCTTATATACTGGGACTGATTGCAGAGGATGAGTTGCAGATGGGTTGATTGCGAAGTGAGAGCAGGTGAAGTGAGTGCAGAGGAATCTTGCAGAAACCGGGGAAGTGGGAGAGGCAGACTGTGACAGGACGTAATAAAAGCTGTTAAAGCCAATTCATTTAGAAAGCACAACAGCCAATGGGAAAACTGACCAATGGTGTAACTTCATCACTCAGTCAGTGAGTCAGGCAGTGATGGACAGACACTTGAGGTTACAAGGCTGGTCACTGCAGTCCAACCAAAAATTGTGAACCTGTCCGTTAATGTTTTTATGACAACTTATTGTGACTTTTAACCCTTTTTTATTCTTATTTTATGTGCTTCCCAACTTCTTTATAGTAACTTTGGATTTCCACAGTTTTTATTCACTGAGCTGTTTAATACAGCTATTCAGGATGACATCACTATTTAGTTAACAATATCCTGTAATGTCACAGTCCAACTCTTTTCAGTTTGCTTTGAAGACTTTCATACCAGGATATTCAAAACTAACTACACAAAGACATAAATGGTCAAGTTATTGCATATCAAACAATTAATGGTGATAATGCACTGAAAATATACTGTAAATAAAGTATAAAATCATTTTAAAAGTAATAAAATGAAAACTTGAACTACAATGCTAACACATTCATCACTGAACAAAGGATTTGATAGCAGCATCAAGCAAAATGTTACATATCTTATACTAATTTATACTATAAGAAACCATCATATTAATATAGCATTATTACTCTTCCTTTTTACATTGTGCTACTACTTAAATTATGACACTCCTTCTGGATAAACAGCTTTTCTGAGTAATACATTCTGAAAATGATCCTAAAAAATGAATCATGTGATGACAGGAGTTTGGTTTGTTTGGTTAGCCGATGGTAGCGTAGAGGTCGCTGGGAGCAGTGGAGGCTGCAGCAGAAGAGGAGGAAGCTTTTACAGTGCTGTAGGTCACTGCAACTTCATCTTTACCCCGAACGTGAGAAACAGCACAACATGAATTACACAAGATACGACTATGTGAAATCCACCACAACGTATTGCCACATGTTGAAAGATAACAGAAGCATCAGACTTCTTACCCGGGCTTTACTGTCGGTCTTCCTGGTGAAGCTGATGGAGGTGTAGGAAACACCACCTTCAGGATCAGCCTACACAGTGAAGACAACATACTGATCAGTAACATGTAGATTGATATGGACTCACTACAACACTACTTCTATTTTATCACAATAAACACTTCTATTACTTCTGCAGAGGAGGTCATGTGATGTTTCCTTTAAATGATGCCTTGAAACGTTGTGGTTTTAATGTTTAATACTAATGTTCCTTTCTGGTGTAGTCCAGTTGCATCATCTAACTTCCCTTTTCATCTTTATTGAACACTCTAACTTGCATGTTACTAACTTGGCTTCTTCCTGGAGTTTTTTGTGCTTTCTCATCTTGCAGCAAACCCTGGGATGCAGGACCAACCTTTGCGGTTCTGTTGGTGTCTTTCCCTGGCTATTGCTGCTGTTATTGTTGTTACTATGATTGTTATTATTCTGTGCACACTGTGTCCCATGATGCATTTGTGTGTTTGACCTCCTGAAAGGAAGAAGATAAGAATTGAGGAAGTTGAACATGTGAAGATTGTTAGTTGAGATAAATGTTTGCACTAATGCAGCTCTTCTTTTCTGTAGATAGTGTGTATTAGAAAACAGACAGGATTCATGGTGATGTCTGACAGCACACATGAACAGACAGGTGAAGAGTCAAACTTTGACTCTTGATGCTCAACATGGTGCAACATGGTGATACTGTAGCAGCTAAAAAAGAACAGATAAGATGATGTTTTACTGCTCTGAGACCTGTTAGTTCCTCTTTGTGTCTTTGACGTCAGTTTTTCTGAGAACTGAAGTGTTTTGGTGACAATGTAGTAACAACAGCAGCAATACTCAACGCACCATCATTTAGTCAATATCCAGCTGTCGTTGAACGAAAAAAAAAAAATTAAAGAGAGTCTCTAGGAGATCTCTTACAAGGAAAAAGCCTCGTCCTCTTCTCCCAAAGAATCCAGGATCATCTCTCCCGTTGAACGTCTCTAGGCTTTACTTTTTATGTCTCTACAACATCTTCATTTTAATATTACCACATAGCATCCACCTACAAAACATCCAACAATTTCATGCTGATGTTACAATTACTTTGCACAGAATAGTAAGCTTTTCTTCATCTGTCACTTATATCAGAGTACATGGAACTTTTGAACTTCTTCAATTTTTGAGGTTGTTATCGAAGGATTTCTGCAAGATGCATGAACACAGCTCCTCTATTGCCTCAGAATTTCAGATGGTTGCCTCAGTTCTGTACATTCATTCTCAAAGATTCAGTTACAGTTTAGTGCACGTTGCACAAGGCATGCAAATTCCTCAGAAACTAGTGCAACACATTAAGTTCTGTTAATTTGTCTTCACTTTTAATTCTTTAATACTTTTAATAAAATAGTTAAAAGTAGACTTGAATAGAGTTTGTCTCGGCCACATGTAGTGGAACTTTCAACACACTCATCACAATCAAGCAGTATCTTCCACAGCTGGAGGCTTCAAACCATCTTTATATGCAGCCTATGATCACAATGCATCATCATGTGCTTTAACACAGCTGAATATATATTGAATTATTGTATTTCTGTGCATTCTCTGGTAACTTTGAGTATATTTCTATTTGTATTTAGACACATTTTAGATCTGAGTGTGAACAGAGGGAAGGTTTAGAGGTGAAAGAACAGACAGATAAGGGAAGTTGTGGTCTGAGTAGAAGCAAGATGTCCATAGATGAGATTATCCACCTTTCATCATCAGTCAGGACACTGTTTGTACATGAAATAATTACACAACAGTGTAGATTTAAATATCAAACATTTCTTTATTTGCACATTATATTATCAGATATAATAAAGAGAAGATTGTTACTGACTGCAGTAAGACTCAAAGCTCATTCAAACCAAACACATGTTGGCTTCCTGACAAACATGTTAACAATGATAAATGAAAGTTCAAATTAATTCTTCTGTACATTTAAATATGAAACTGATCTGAAGCTGCTGCAGCTTAAAAAGCATCAACGAAAGTCTTAAAGTCAAGTCTAAATTCTTCCACTTGAAGCAGATTTAAGGAAGTTAAATGAGTTAAAATGTGAGAAAAGTTTGAGAAATAATGCAGGAAAAGACATTTAATAAAATTGACAGCTTCTTAACAAGAGATAAAATCCAGATTTGAATATTGTTGTCCAAGTCAGACTAAAAATAAAAATGTCTCAGCACATAAAACATACAAATCACAAAGTGATCTTGAAGTCGTTGATCAGTGGAGTCTGACAGAAGCAGAAGGTTCTCCAAAGTTTTCATAGTTCACCTCACCATCATCTTCATCATTATGCTCCTGTGAAAAACAACACAAAGAAACCCACTCTGACACACTCACACTGAAAAGTCACAAATGTTCATTCAACACAATCAGAAATGATCTAACATATACAAATAAATGAATTTGTTTCTCCCCAAAAGAGCCTCAAACTCCCAGATTTTCCTCCCAGCTGACTGTTGAAGTTTGAAAACTGAACACAGGTCACAGTGGAGTCAGCAGAACCTGAACGCACCATCAGATATTTACCTGACTGGCTGCTGGACCAGAACGCTTCACTCTTCGCTTTCTTACTGAGTTTAAAACCTGCACAAACACAAACAGTGAAACATTCACAGTCCTGCACTGACTTACAGTTTCTTAATGTTCACATTTGTCTTTTTATACATCAGTTTAATTGTTATTTTCAACTCACAATGTTGTCATCAGGTGGTCTCTGGTTCCCTGGAAAAGAAATCACAGAGTAACATTTCAGTTGTAAAGTTCCAGTTTGTTTTCCACTTAACAAATGTTGGTGTGAATTTTCTGACCTCGAGCTCTGAAGAGAAGAACAGTAACCACAGTGATGAGGAGGAGTTCAGCCACACGCATCACCAACATTATGTAGCTCAGAGCAGAACAACCTGTACAATCTGCGGAATATAGAAATGTGTCAGTCAAGAAAGTAGTAAGCGAAAAGATGTGAAGTAGTGTGGCTGTAGGGATGAAAATGTCAGTCAGTCTTTTTGCCAACAATTGTCACAGAGAGAGAGACACATGAAATGTTGAGTTTTTACCTTGAAGTCTCAAATCATTTTTGGTGTCAGACGCTGTTGTGGTCGGATCTGTTATATTTTCATTTGTTGTTACTGTTGTTGGTTTAGTTCCTTTCTCACCTGGACAAACAACATCACAAACTGTTCAGTAAGAGAATGCATCACATTTACCATCTGCACCAACCAAAGAATAAACAATGATGAGATATTTAAGCTTAAAATACATCAAATAAACAAATACAGTTTGTTATTCTTAATATCATAATAAAGTGATTTTAAACAGCTCATCATCTTCTCACCTGGTTTTTCACATGACAACTGAGGACTGAAGTTATACAGCTGCACTTTTCCACTGTTGGGATCTGTGACTTTACACTTCAATGACTTTGATGTGTAAATAGAATTAGAAGTCTTCATGGACGCAGTGACTGAACAGGTAGACTGTGATGTCTTTGTGTCTCTGGAATTTATGTCCCAGTCATTTCCATTTAACAGCCACTTCACTGTGTGTCTACACTGTTCATATGTCGACACAGAGCAGCTTAACGTCACCTTATCAGTGTCCTTATGTTCAGTCACTGGTGAAGATGGAGATATTGTGAGAGAAAGACAACAAGAGTCAGATTAACTTCATCACTGTAATCATAATTATTGTAATGTTTCAGTTTATTGTTCTAACAAGACAGTTTGAGCTGAAAACATTATGATGTAAATACTCACTGGTAACAACAGACAGATCAACATTAGAGTCTCGACCTTGTTGTTGTCCTGATTTGTTGAACTGTCTGCAGGTATAACGACCAACATCCTCAACTGTGACCTTCTTTATAACCAGAGAACAGTTCACTGTAACACTCAGTCTGTCTGATTTAGCTTTGGCTTCTTCACCAATCTTCCCAAGTCTAATCAGCCTTACTGCTGCTGCTGTGCTTTCTGAAACACTAAAGATCCAGGTAGTACTGTTACATTTATCCTGATCAGTCATCACATTTTCACAAGGCAAAGTAACTTCATCTCCATCTCTGACAGTGATGTCGAGGAAAGTTTGTCCAGTTACTGCTGTTGAAAATTTGAGAGAGAAATGTGATAAATGAACTGAAATAAGAATATGACTGTAGTGTGAATGTTAAAAACAAACAGCATATTTGACTGTCTCATAAAAATAAAGCTTATTCAATAAAGTACAATAAGGTAATAATGCAGATTTTTGTATCGCACCTGAAAACTGAAGCCCCGGTATCAGAAATAAAGAAATTTAATCCATCTGAGTTCAACCATCGTGTTTCTCTGTATTTCTCTCTGTCTTCTTCTCTCACTCTTTGCTCTCAAAATGTCCTTATTAGTGATTCATACAGAGAAATACACTGCCTACTTCCTGTCATGAGCAAAGTGTCTCCTCCTCCTATTTTTCTCACTTGTAAATTACCAAAATTGTATCTATTTTTAGGCGGAGCATATTAGCTTCTCTTTTCTTTATATTCAAAGATTTTTACATTTTACAAGCAAGCATCTGTGGTATCTAATATAATATTAAATATAAAAAATATCCATCTACATATAGGGTTCAATATTAGAGAAGTTGAGGGTGAATGTTTCCACTCACTCACCACCAAGACCACAACACACTTCCTTTGCACTGCTGTCTTTCATGTTTATAATCATGACCTCATCATGTAATGCTTTTAAAACGTGGAAACATTTTTCTTCTCACATCCTGTGAAAAGGACCAGTATTTGCATTTAAAGGCAAATGATTTCCGTTTAGAAAGAGACATTTTCTATGACACTCCAATACTGGTTCAGAGACAGCTCAACTACTGTTGTGTTTCTAGGAGCACATTTTCACATTTTTACAAGACAATGTAACTTCATCTCCATCTCTGACAGTAAAGGAGGAATGTTGTCCGGTTACGACTGCTGATATATGAGAGAGAAATTTGAACAAGTGTGTAAGTGTGATAATCCTTTTCGATAAAACAGAACTGTCTAAATGTGTCTCATATTCAGTTTTCAGTTCATTAAACTCACCATATTAACAACTAACAACAAACTCAATTTAAGAAGCTTAATAAAATACTGAAGTTTTTTACCTGAAAACTGAAGCACCAGTATCAGAAACAACATTTGAATCCGTCTGAATTCAACCATCATGCTTCTCTCTCTCATCGATCTCTGGTTCTCTTAAGTGTCGCAGTCTCTAAAGTAATGTGTGAAGTTAAGACGTCTTCTTCCTGTCATTTGTACGTGAGACACTTCCTCTTCCTCACTCTGCTACATGTACAGTCCAGACAGTAAGTATTTGGACAGTTAGATAGTTTTTGTTCTTCAGGCTCTGTGTTTCAGCACATTCAATCTGAAATAAAACAATGAATACTGCATTAAAGTACAAAGTCTCAGCTTTAATTCACAAGGTAAAGAAATATGTTTCTTCATTCAGAGCAGCCATATTAAACTATATTAAGATTCAACAAGTGCACACTGTGTTTGTTCCCACGGTGTATTTGTGACAACAATGTCTTTGAAAGAAGAATAGGAAGTTCAGGGTGTGAAGTCTGTTATGTAACATAAATGTTTGCAACTCCTCTTAGAACACACACAGACAGACATGTTAATCCATCTGAATTCAACCATCATGTTTTATCATCTCTGTCCTTCTTTGTCGATATCTTCACAACAAGAGATCTTCACTCTAAACTGTCAGAGTCTGTAAAGCAGTTTGTGTTGTAGAGAGATACAGCATCTACCTCCTGCAGTTAGTGTGATGTCACTTCCTCATAGTGACACTTTGTCTCTTGTCAGGTGTTGGATTTACTGTAATTTCATCCAAATACTGAAAAACTAATTTTTACTTTTACATTTGTAACTTTTGGTTCTGTCTCATCCACAGTGATGCAACTTTTTTGATGAGCAATAACAGAAGCTACCAACAGTCCGAGGTCAGAGGTCACAGCAGCCTGACAAAGATTGAACAGGATGAACATTTAGGCTGGAGACATGATTATGTGTCACTGATTACAAGACAAAGGAATATGTTTCTGCCTTTAAAAGAGAAATTGAGGCAATCTGATTGTGTAAGAAGCAAACTACTGTATATTAAGACTCATATTTTGTCTCAAGTGCACACTGTTTGTTCCCACGATGCATTTGTGACAATGACATGTTTGACCTCCTGAGAGGAAGAAGATAAGAACTGAGGAAGTTGAACGTGTGAAGGTTAAGAAACATGTTTGCAATAATGCAGCTCTTCTTTTCTGTAGATAGTGTTGATTAGAAAACAGACAGGATTCATGGTGATGTCTGACAGCACACATGAACAGACAGGTGAAGACATTTTCAAGTGAATAAATTTGCTACAATTTCCTGCAAAACTTAATAATGCATGAACTGCCCCTGGCATTGCCCCCTAGTGGAGAGTAATGGTAATGGTATGTATTTGTTATTCAGAGCAAAAAGGAGAAAACTACTCAGTCAGCTTGAAAATAGTAAAAAACACAATTTTTGAAGCCAGGGCTTCAGTTTGAAAGCCTTATAAAATAGAATGCATGGTTACATGCTGCTGTGGCCATGGGATCAAAAAATACAGTTTTCATGGGTTTACAGTGGGCCATTTTAATTGGATGCGCGCACACACACACACACACACACACACAGCTTCTCCATACACACATATATACATCACATTTAGACATCCCTACTCACATATACAATTCATTGAAGCTGTAATATACTTGGCTGCAGTATTCATAATAGAGGATTGATGCCCCTAGTGGAAACAGGAAAATAGCATCCACTTAATCTCCTGTTACTGACACTGAATCATATGCATGTTATATGAAACACAAGTGAATGAGTTAAACATTTTAATTAGCAGATATCAGTCATATTAAAGAAGAGACTGTTACCGACTCAACAATAAACAACAATACACAATAAAAGTTAACTAAAATAAGTTCTTCTGTACATGGAGTGATAAAACTAAAGCAAAGCTACTCACAAATTTAACAGCAAAGTTAAAGGAGGGGTTCACAATTTTTCATGTCTGTCTTAAAACAGCAGTCAGGTGTCCCTATGAACAGTGAAAGAGGTTTTCCTTGCTGTAATCATTCCTCCTGTTCATACTGGCTATTAAAAGATCTCCTTCAAATGTGCTTTCAATGTCAGTGATGGAGACCAAAATCCACAGTGTGTCCACACAGTCATTTAAAAGTCGATATAAAGCTTCTATTCAGCTTCAGCAGTCAGAGTTAGTCATATCGAGTGGATATCTGACACATTGACAGTCTTTTTAGCATCACATTTATGGAGATTCCCTCTTTGTGTTTCCCTGTTGAGCTGAAGTATAGTAACAAAAAGTAACAAAACAGACAGCACACATGAACAGACAGGTGAAGAGTAAAACTTTGACTCTTGATGCTCAACATGTTATTTTTTTCTGAGAACCAAGGGGTGTATAAAGTGAGATCTCTGAGACTCCAGCAGTGCACGTTGATACATACTGATGCTGAGTTAACTTGTTCATATTTAGTTGAGCTTCAGTTCAGGCAGGTTTACCATTTAATATGAAGGTTTTTCATGCTATATGCACACTGCAGAGGAGACTTTGGTCATTTAAACAGTGTGAAATGTATTAACACCAAAGTTGTTTCTGTCCTGCAGGCTGTCCTCTACCTCTGAACTAGATATCGAACATAGTTCCCAAAATCTGCACACACGACCATCCTCGCCTTGCTTAGGGATTTCAGTCTCAATTATATAATCATCAGCTGTCATTGAACAAAAAAACCCAAAAATGAAAGAGAGGCTCTGGGAGATCTCTTACAAGGAAAAAGCCTCGTCCTCTTCTCCCAAAGAATCCAGGATCCTCTCTCCCTTTGAACGTCTCTAGGCTTTACTTTTTATGTCTCTACAACATCTTCATTTTAATATTACCACATAGCATCTACCTACACCCAACAAAAGTACATGGAACTTTTGAACTTCTTCTTCTTCACTTTTTGAGGTTGTTATTGAAGGATTTCTGCAAGATGCATGAACACAGCTCCTCTATTGCCCAGAATTTCAGATGGTTGCTTAAGTTTTGTACAGTTATTCTTGAAGGTTCAGTTCCAGTTTAGTACACGTTGCACAAGACAAGACAAGACAAGAAAATTCCTCAGAAACTATTGCAACACATTAAGTTCTTTTAATTTGTCTTCACTTTTAATTGAATAAAATAGTTAAAAGTTGGCTTGAATAGAGTTTGTCTCGGCCACATATATCAAGCAGTATCTTCCACAGCTTGAGGCTTCAAACTGGCTTTATATGCATCCTATGATCACAATGCATCATCATGTGCTTTAACACTGCTGAATGTATGTTGAATTATTGTATTTCTGTGCATTCTCAGGTAACTTTGAGTGTATTTCTATTTGTATTTAGACACATTTTAGATCTGAGTGTGAACAGAGGGAAGGTTTAGAGGTGAAAGAACAGACAGATAAGGGAAGTTGTGGTCTGAGTAGAAGCAGGTTGTCTATAGCTGAGAATATCCACCTTTCATCATCAGTCAGGACACTGTTTGTACATGAAATAATTACACAACACAGTGTAGATTTAAATGTTAAACATTTCTTTATTTGCATGTTATATTATTATCAGATATAATAAAGAGAAGATTGTTACTGACTGCAGTAAGACTCAAAGCTTATTCAAACCAAACACATGTTGGCTTCCTGACAAACATGTTAACAATGATAAATGAAAGTTCAAATTAATTCTTCTGTACATTTAAAGATGAAACTGATCTGAAGCTGCTGCAGCTTAAAAAGCATCAGCGAAAGTCTTAAAGTCAAGTCTAAATTCTTCCACTCGAAGCGGATTTAGTTAAATGAGTTAAAATGTGAGAAAAGTTTGAGAAATAATGCAGGAAAAGACATTTAATAAAACTCACAGCTTCTTAACAAGAGATAAAATCCAGATTTGAATATTGTTGTCCAAGTCAGACTAAAAATAAAAATGTCTCAGCACATAAAACATACAAATCTTAAAGTTATCTTATGATTCTTTCTTTCTGTAAAGAATTCAACTACTGATGTAAAACTGAGAGCATATTAATGATTTAACAGCAAGGGAGTCATTTCTCTGCTGAGTTGATGTTGGTGTGGAAGTCGTTGATCAGTGGAGTCTGACAGAAGCAGAAGGTTCTCCAAAGTTTTCATAGTTCACTGCACCATCATCTTCATCATTATGCTGCTGTGAAAAACAACACAAAGAAACCCACTCTGACACACTCACACTGAAAAGTCACAAATCACAACCCTACTTCTTTGACCTTTAGCTTTCTGCTGCTGCACATTCAACACAATCAGAAATAATCTAACATATACAAATAGATGAATTTGTTTCTCCCCAAAAGAGCCTCAAACTCCCAGATTTTCCTCCCAGCTGACTGTTGAAGTTTGAAAACTGAATACAGGTCACAGTGGAGTCAGCAGAACCTGAACGCACCATCAGATATTTACCTGACTGGCTGCTGGACCAGAACGCTTCACTCTTGGGCTTCTTACTGAGTTTAAAACCTGCACAAACACAAACAGTGAAACATTCACAGTCCAGCACTGACTTACAGTCTCTTAATGTTCACATTTGTCTTTTTATACATCAGTTCAGTTGTTATATTCAACTCACAATGTTGTCATCAGGTGGTCTCTGGTTCCCTAAAAAAGAAATCACAGAGTAACATTTCAGTTGTAAAGTTCCAGTTTGTTTTCCACTTAACAAATGTTGGTGTGAATTTTCTCACCTCGAGCTCTGAAGAGAAGAACAGTAACCACAGTGATGAGGAGGAGTTCAGCCACACGCATCACCAACATTATGTAGCTCAGAGCAGAACAACCTGTATGAACGATTCAACAAAGAAATGTGTCAGTGAAGAAAGGAGGAAGTGAAAGCATGTGAAGTAGTGTGGCTGTAGGGATGATAATGTCAGTCGGTTCAGTTGTATTTTCATTTGTTGTTACTGTTGTTGGTTTAGTTCCTTCCTCACCTGGACAAACAACATCACAAACTGTTCAGTAAGAGAATGCATCACATTTACCATCTGCACCAAACAAAGAATAAACAATGATGAAATATTTAAACTTAAAATACATCAAATAAGGAAATGCAGTTTGTTATTTTTAAATATCAGAATAAAGTGATTTTAAACAGCTCATCATCTTCTCACCTGGTTCATCACGGGACAACTGAGGACTGAAGTTATACAACTGCACTTTTCTGTTGGGATCTGTGACTTCACACTTCAATGACTTTGATGCGTAAATATAATTAGAAGTCTTCATGGACGCAGAGGCTGAACAAGTAGACTGTGATGTCTCCAACTCTTTGTTATCTCTGTTCACATCTTTACCCTCATACACCCACTTCACTGTGTGTCTGCAGCGATCAAATGTCGACACAGAGCAGTTTAACGTCACCTTATCAGCGTCCTTATGTTCAGTCACTGGTGAAGATGGAGATATTGTGAGAGAAAGACAACAAGAGTCAGATTAACTTCATCACTGTAATCATAATTATTGTAATGTTTCAGTATATTGTTCTAAAAAGACAGTTTGAGCTGAAAACATTATGATGTAAATACTCACTGCTAACAACAGCCAGAAAAATCTCAGAGTCTCGACCTTGTTCTTGTCCTGATTTGAACTGTCTGCAGGTGTAAAGACCAACATCCTCAACTGTGACCTTCTTTATAACCAGAGAACAGTCTGCTGTAACACTCAGTCTGTCTGATTTAGCTTTGGCTTCTTCACCAATCTGCCCAAAGTTAATCAGCTCTACTACTGCTGTGCTTCCAGGACCAACAAAGAGCCAGTTACTTCTGTCACATTTATCCTGATCAGTCATCACATTTTCACAAGACAAAGTGACTTCATCTCCATCTCTGACAGTGATGTAGGGGGTAGTTTGTCCAGTTACTGCTGTAGAGCAAAAATACAAAAATTATTAATTAATTATTAATTATTAATATAAACAATTTAAAGTACAAACATGGAAAATATTGTGTGGAAAGTTTTTTTTTAATTACACCTGATGATAATTCTCAACAAATCACTCACTGCACCCAAAAAATAATAATTATTTTCTAGAGTTCCGAGAGTTAAATGAATGTTTATTAAATGCTGTCTTATGTATTTAAAGCAGTCTTACCTGTCAGAAAAATCGGCATCATCAGAAACAATGAAATCCACCTGAAACCAGACATTCTGCTCTTTCTCTCTCAGTGTCTAACAAACTAATGTGTCCTCAGATAAAAAAGTGGTTTGTATGGTGAAGAGATGTAGAAGTCACTCCCCTATGATTGCTTCAGTTGTTGTTTCTTTGCTTGTGCTTTTTTTATGGGATGAACTTTTGGTATCACGTCCTCCTGGTTGCTGAACTTCATATTTCTGTCATTAAGAGAGGAGATTGTTTGATGTTAATGTTTGATTTAAAAAAAATGAGAACATGCAGAATAAATAATAATAAAAAAAAAACAACTAAACAACCCAAACAAAACACATAAGAACATATTAAAACCAGATTGACAAAGTTGATAACATGATGAAATGATGGTGTGTCAATGGTTGGGGAGCTGTCAGTTCCTTATTCTGTTGAAAAATTGATAAGAAGTTACACCACTGCGATGGATTCACAGTTTTTAGACCTGCCACTTCCTCTTTTAGGTTCCCTCAGCAAAAATAATACTTACAGACCAGATCACTAAGGCTGTCCTCCTGGGGGATCCCAGGCCAGAAGAGATATGTAGTCCCTCCAGTGTGTTCTGGATCTGCCCCGGGTCTCCTACCAGTTGGACGTGCTTGAACGTCCAGAGGGAGGTGTCCAGGAGGCATCCTAACCAGGTGCCCAAACCACTTCAGCTGGTCCATTTCGATATGCTGAGCTCTCTCCGGATCTCCTAGCTCCTCATCTTATCTCTAAGGTTGAGCCCAGACACCCTCCAGAGGAAACTCATTTTGGCCGCTTGTGTCAGTGATCTCATTCTTTTGGTCACTCAAAGCTCATGACCGGAGGTCTTGGTTGGAACGTAGACTGACTGGTTCAGCTCCTTCTTCACCACATCACCGGGTCAGCATTTTAGTTTTGTCCAAAACACTAAATACCTGCAAAACTAATGACAGTTAAGGCTTTAAGTGTAATTGGTAAGAAAACAGAATCAGCTGCTAAATATCACTAATTATGTTTACTTTTGTTCTCTCAGAAAACTGCTTGTCTTCAACTGTGTCAGTGATAAAACCGAACAGCCAACCAAAGGTCATGGTCAGTATTCAAGGTGACCAATCAAAGGAGCGGACTGTCTATTCCATTCCTGCCTTCAAAGTCTCAAAAGTCAATGAGTGAGTGAGTGCTGAGAAGCTCTGAGGATGTATGAAGGGTCGAGCTCACTCTTGTTAGAGCCCTGTGTTTGCAGGGCTGGATATGTGCACGCGGAATAGAAATACTTCCTTGTGAGGATGGTTTTCTGCTTGCGGATACTGTTCTATGCGCTCATATCATGGACATGCACCTGGTTTTTATGTGCATGGCTTTTGAGAGTAATGAACAGTTAGAGCCGATTCAACAGCCAATGGGGAAATTATGAAATTTGACTGGTTGACCAATGCTGAATCATGTCCCCTACAGAGCCACTGGGGGTGCTGTTGCAGACTTGGGAGGTGGAGCCACGGGGAATGCTGCAGGCTCCAAGGACGATGCCACGGGTGCTGCTGGTTCGTTCAATTCATCACTCAGTCAGTGACACACAGACATTTGTGGTTACAGGGCTGGTCCTTATAGTCCAGCCAAAAAATTTTAAAATGTCCTTTAATGTTTTTATGACAACTTATAGTGACTTTTACCCTTTTTACTTTTCTTTCTCTTATTTCATGTGCTTCCCAACTTCTTCATAGTGACTCTGAGATACTCTTGAATTTCCACAGTTTTTATTCACTCAGCTGTTTAAATTTTCACTGTGATATCATTATTTAGTTGATAATATCCTTTAATGTCACAGTCCAACTCTTTTTATTTTGCTTTGAACTCTTTCATACCAGGATATTCAAAACTAACCAGACAAAGACATAAATGGTAAACTTATTGCAAATGAACTGAACTGAAAAATATATATACTGTAAATAAAGAAACAGAGAGGGTTGAAAGAGAACAGCAACAACAACAACAATCAACAATACATAACTAGCAGCAATAAACAGTAGCAACAGAAGGAACAGCTGGCAAAGGACAGAAGAAGGACGCCAACACATCAGCATAGTTTATGGGGCTTCCTGTGGATTAGAAAGCACAAAGAATTCTGGGAAAGAAGTAAAGTTAGTAACATGCTATAATGGTAAAAAAAAAAAAAAAATACATGCAGATGGAGAAAAGGAGAGAGGAGCTCAGTGCATCATTGGAAGTCCCACGGCAGTCTAGGCCTATAGCAGCATAACTAAGGGCTGGTCCAAGGTAAGCCTGGTCAGACCTAACTATAAGCTTTATCAAAAAGGAAGGTTTTAAGCCTACTCTTAAACATAGAGAGGTAATGTAACATATCTTATGCTCATTTACATTTCAAGAACCCATCATATGGAATTTGCTTCATTACTTCTGCTTTTTACATCGTGCTACTACTTAACTTACGACACCTCTTCTGGACAAATAGCTTTTTTGAGCAACACATTCTGAAAATGATCATAAAAAAATGAATCAACTGATGACAGGAGTTTGGTGTGTTTGGTTAGCCGATGGTAGCGTATAGGTCGCTGGGATCAGTGGAAGCTGCAGCAGAAGAGGAGGAAGCTTTTACAGCGCTATAGGTCACTGAAGCTTCATCTTTACCCCGAACCTGGGAAACAGCACAACATAAATTACACAACAGGGTGCCAACTATGTGAAATCCACCACAGCGTATTGCCACATGTTGAAAGACAACAGAAGCATCAGACTTCTTACCCGGGCTTTACTGTCGGTCTTCCTTGTGAAGTTGATGGAGGCGTAGGAAACACCACCTTCAGGATCAGCCTAAACAGTGAAGACAACATACTGCTCAGTAACATGTAGATTGATATGGACTCACTACAACACTACTTCTATTTTATCACAATAAACACTGCTATTACTTGTAGAGGAGGTCATGTGATGTTTCCTTTAAATGGTGTCTTGAAATGTTGTGGTTTGACAGGCCACTGTTTAGTACAAATGTTCCTTTCTGGTGTAGTCCAGTTGCATCATCTAACTTCCCTTTTCATCTTTACTGCACACTCTAACTTGCATGTTACTAACTTGGCTTCTTCCCCTGAGTTTTTTGTGCTTTCTCATCTCGCAGGAAACCCTGGGATGCAGACTGAACCTTTGCGGTTCTGTTGGTGTCCTTCCCCGGCTATTGCTATTGTTATCCCTCCGCCCTCTTTCTCTCTTTCTCTTTCAACCTATCCCGTCAAAGCAGATGGCCGCCCACCAAAATCCAGGTTCTGATTGAGGTTTCTACCCGTTAAAGGAGAGTTTTTCCTTACTGCTGTCACCTACTGCTTGCTAATGGGGGTATTGTTGGGTCTCTGTAAATTAAAGAGTACAGTCTAGACCTGCTCTTTGTCAAAAGTGCCCTGAGATGACTTTTGCTATGATATGGCGCTATATAAATAAAAATTCATTGATTGATTGATTGACTCTCAATACTGTGAGAATTTAGAGAACAACTAGAAGCCACAGTGAGTGTTGCTCATCTTATGCACACAAATTAACCAAAATGTGGGAACGAATTGTATCTCTTGCGCACTCAACAGCAGAGTGCTCGATGAAGTAAATGTGGCCTTCATATGTGTACATTTCTGCTCATGTCACCTTAAGGACTCTATAAAAACACAATTAAAAGTGAATATTTTTAACTCACAATGATGTCATCCATCTGTGTTTTGTTCACTAAAAAGAGAGAAGAAAGAGTCAACTTTAACTTCTAGTGAAAAATTTAACTAAACTTTTTGTTAATAAAGTTTAATCTGTAAATGTTTTCTCACCTTTAGCTCTCTTCCATCTGATGAGTACCACAACAATTATCAACAGTGCTACTAAAGCTGCAGCCACAAGGACGTACAACCACCACCAGTCTGGAAAAAGAATGAAAACTAAAATCATAGTGGTAGAGTTTTCTGTTTAGTTCAAAACCATCTAATTAAAGAAAGGAGAGATGTGAGTGCATTTTGGGAAAGTTTTGTGGCATCTATTTAACTTTTTTGTATCAAATCGGACAGTTCAGATTGGTTCAAAGATTGTCTCCATTAAAAATGCAATCAGCAACTAATTTAAAGTTGCAATACATGATATTCAGCCCCTAGATGTTGCACTAGAGCATCATCATCTCAGGCCAAAACAAACGTGTGAGTCGTTTAGTCAAGAAAGAGAAAAAAACGACAGCAGCCCTTGAACAGACAGCTCATGAAACTTATGGAGATTATTCCCTATCTTTATTCAGGAGTGTAGTATATAAATTTGAGAGCAAACTTTATTTATTTTACGTTCAAATTTTGTAATTTGTCCCTCAAAACCCTCCCCTTGCACTCAAACAGCCTCTGCTTGCGCTCAGATTTGCTCCGCTTGTGCTCAAACTGTGTGCTTGCACTCGGATACAATGTTGCTCGCTCACATTTCCTGCGCTCAAACTTCAACTCTTCTCCATATTGTACTGTACTGTTTAGCTGTGATTTGAAAAAGTTCATCTTGGAAATGGATGTGGAGGGTATAGAGAGACTCACATGCACTAACATGCAACTAAAATGCGCTAACATTCACGTGTAGCCAGTGCAGCCACGAAAACAAAGATAAGAAAAGCTCTGATAACAGCACATACGGAGAGAGTGCGACTTCATTCTCTGCTCAGGACGCCATTACTCCAATATATCTTTACATAGCAAATAGTTGTGTGCTGACATCCAGTGAGGCTCAGTGTCATTTCTTTCACCTTTAAATACCTACTTTTTGGTAATGCATAAAGTATACTGCTAATCAATCATTATATAAAGTTAAATAAAGTAAATCCCTATGAAAAAATCTTGACTTCCTCCTCTTCTTCAACCCCTTTTCCTTTTCTAAAAGGTTTGTTTTCTTCTTCATTGTGTCAAAGTCAATTCCATGTAAAGATGAGTCACATTTCAAAACAATGAAGTGTCTGTCAGTATCTACAAGTTCATAGAGATTCTACAGAGAGAGAGACATGAAATGTTGAGTTTTTACCTTGAAGTCTTGAATCATTATTGGTGTCAGACGCTGTTGTGGTCGGATCTGTTATATCTTCATTTGTTGTTACTGTTGTTTGCTGAGTTGTTGCTGTTTTTCCTCCCTCACCTGGACAAACAACATCACAAACTGTTTAGTAACAGAATGCATCACATTTAACATCCATACCAACCAAAGAATAAACAATGATGAAATATTTCAACTTAAAATACATCAAATAAACAAATGCAGTTTTGTTATTTTTCATATCAGAATAAAGTGATTTTAAACAGCTCATCATCTTCTCACCTGGTTCATCACGGGACAACTGAGGACTGAAGTTATACAGCTGCACTTTTCTATTCAAGAGATCTGTGACTTTACACTTCAAAAACTTATACTTTAATTGGTAAATAAAATGAGATGTCAACAAGGACGCAGCAGCTGAGCAGGTAGACTGTGATGTCTGTGCGTCTCTGGTGTTTACGTCCCAGTCGTTTCCACTGTACACCCAATTTACTGTGTGTCTGCACTGATCAAATGTCGACACAGAGCAACTTAATGTCACCACATCAGTGTCCTTATGTTCAGTCACTGGTGAAGATGGAGATATTTTGAGAGAAAGACAACAAGAGTCAGATTAACTTCATCACTGTAATCATAATTATTGTAATGTTTCAGTATATTGTTCTAACAAGACAGTTTGAGCTGAAAACATTATGATGTAAATACTCACTAGTAACAACAGACAGATCATTCTCAGTGTTTTGACCTTGTTGTCGTCCTGATTTGAACTGTCTGCAGCTGTAACGACCAACATCCTCAACTGTGACCTTCCTTATAACCAGAGAACAGTTCGCTGTAACACTCAGTCTGTCTGATTTAGCTTTGGCTTCTTCACCAATCTGCCCAAGTTTAATTAGCTCTACTGATGCTGTGCTTCTTGAATGACTGAAGATCCAGATAGTACTGCCACATCTATCCTGACGCCTTATCACATTTTCACAAGGCAAAGTAACTTCATCTCCATCTCTGACAGTGAAGGAGAGGAAAATTTGCCCTGTTACTGCTCCTAAGAAGATGACAGAAATATGAAAAATCAAAGAAATCAAAAATATTACCAATAATGTCAGAATCAAATTATTTTTAGATACAACAAAGGTGTAAATGGGTCTCATTCTTGGCTCGAAAGAGTCCATTAAACTCACCATTCACCTTGCTTGAAAACTACTATCTTAAGAATTAATCTTTCTGTACATGTTACATGTATCCTTACCTGTAAACTGAAGCAGCAGTGTCAGAAATAAAAGCATTTTATTCCATCTGAATTTGACCATCGTGATTCTCCGTTCCTCTTTTCTGACTTCTTCCTACTTCTAAAGTCTCTAAACGAGTGTTTCTCAAAGAGAAATGTAGTCTCTACTTCCTGTAAGTAGTGAGGTGTCACTTCCTCATTGTTTTGCTCTTCTTCTCTGTCTTATGCCAGTTGTTGCTTTTATGTTCCTCTGTTGTTTATGGCTGACATGAGGTTCATCTGACCTGATGTATCTGGAGTTAAAAGGGTCATATTTTCACTGCTGTTGAGTTTCCACAGTTTCTTCTCATTCAGCCGTTTAACTCGACTCAGTAAAATAACTCTAGACTAGACAAGTATTGTTCCTCCTTTAAGTTTGCTTTAATTACTTTGATATCAGAGCATAAAAAGTGAACAATAGAGATACATATGTTCAACAAATACTGTAATAACAGGTGATACATACATAACAAAGTAAAAAGTTAAAACTAACACATCTTTAACTAGAACACCAGCACATTAAAGTGCCTGACAGCAAGTTCATCAATCAAACTGTATCATAAACTGTATTTTGCTCATTTACATTTCAAGCAGCCTCCTTTGCACATGTTGCTACTAGTTAACCTACTGCACCCTCTGCTGGACAACAAAGCTTTTCAACAATAAATCATGAAAATCATCATGAAAACATAGTTAAACATTTATGTGATAAATGAGAAGCAACATGACAATATTAATCAAACTAAACTTAACCAATCAGGCATCAATGTAATGAAATGAGAGGAGCTGTAACTCTTATTTGTTGGGTTTGTTGATGGTAGCGTAGAGGCTGCTGAGATCAGTGGAGGCTCCAGCAGAAGAGGAGGAAGCTTTCACAGTGCTGTAGGTCACTGCATCATCATCATCATCTTGAACCTGGAAAACAATACACATAAATTACACATCATGACATGACACAGAACGCTACAAGTCAATGCAACATGAAGACATCCAACACCACAAACATGCCACAGTCAATAGTGACATAGCAAACATGATCACATGGTGCAACACAAAGATTCTTTGGAGGGGCCCGACCTCTAGGTTGGGAACCTGTGGACTAAACTCGCTAGCTGTATATAAAGTAGTTGAAACTAGCTCCACCTCCAGCAGCTACAACAGTAACATGCTGCTCTAACACTGATGCTTCAGTATTAATAATCTAATGATGTCATATATAATAATATATCAGTCAGAGGGACCAAACCACTACTTTTACTTTTACTTTTACTTTAACTACATCAAGCTCATAATACTCATGTACTTTTACTGTTTTTTAGGATTTAGGATTTTTCATGCAGGACATTGCTGTATTCATACTGGATCTGAACACTTCTTCCACAACTAAAGCTTAAAGATGAATCCTCTGGAGATCATATATATCAACAGCTAATTCACTGACAATGTGGTTCATAGCTGTTTAAATATCTTATTTTGGACCAGAGTGGTTCTCTTCCTGTCATTCACTGCTGAATTGTTTTTCTTTGTTCACCAACATCACCAGTGTAACCAATCAGACAGCTTACCCGGGCTTTACTGTTGGTCTTCTTGATGTAGCTGATGGTAGGAAACAACATCTTCAGGATCAGCCTACACAGTGAAGACAACATGATGGGTGTCATGTGTGATCTCACTGGTCCTGACTGGTTTCTGAACCAGACTGAGTCACTACAGGGTTTAAGCTCAGTCTCTGACTGATTTGATCACTTTTAATTGAAAATTTTATTTTCACAGCACAGTCAGTACTGTTTATTCTTTTACAGAACTTAAAATAACAATGACTGAAAAGGACCACACATACTGGTTTGTTCTGTAAAGTCTTATAGTATCAATCATATAATTACAATAATAATCATCACATAAACTTGATTAAAATTTAAACTCACAGTGTTTTCATCCATCTGTGTGTTGTTCCCTGAAAGACAAAAGAGAGTCAACTTTAGTTTCAACACTGAAAATCCAGGTTTTTTCTAAAAGTTTTATCTGTGGACTTTCTCACCTGTAGTTTTCTTCTGTCTGATGACGACCACAACAACAGTTAGTGAGAGTGCTGCTAAACCCATAGCCAGAATGATGTACCACCACTGAACTGGAAAGAGAAAGAAAACATTAAAAACATTCAGGCTGCAGCTTTCTGTTCTGTTCAAAATCCTGCTGCTAAACTAGAAGAGAATTCACTCACTGCTACTATTGTTTCCTTCACACAAACCTTAGTTTTCTTCTGTTATCATGTCTTGAACAAAAACAATCCAATTCAACTTCAAAATACTGATTTGCAAATATTCACAGTGAGGAGCATTACTAAACACTGGGCCATTTACTCAGACATGTGTTTGAACACACTGACTGAGACTGACTGACTGAATAAGAACAGTGTTCATTCATGTATTCATACTTTAGACTTTAAAAGAGGAGAAAGAGAGATATTGTAAAAAAACATACAGAAAAATATTGAGTTACCTTGTGGTGTATCATCATTGATTGCAGGTTTGGCTGCCTCTGTGCTGCTTTGAGTTATTGTTGATTTAGTCGTTGCTGTTGTGGCGCCCCCACCTGGACAGATGAACAAAACCCAGAAATTGTACAGATAGAAAATACTTCATGTTTACCATCTTCAGTACCTCAATGAGAAAGAATATCATCTCAAAACCTAAAACCTATCAAATACACAAACGTATTAGGTAAGTCTTTACATTACTGCTGATAATGGGGTCAGATTATAAAACGCTCCTATGTGTCGTTCAAGTGTTTATGGTCAAGCTGTATTTGAAGGTTTAGTTTGGAGGACTTTTTCTTTTTTTCCTGCTGTAATCACTCATCCTGTTCATAGTGACCATTAGAAGATCCCTTCATAATGCTCTTACAATATAAGTGATGGGGATCAAAACCTACAGTCCTCGTTTTGAGCAAAAATGTATTTAAAGGTTTATCTGTAGGTACAACCATGCCTCCTAGAAATCATATACACCTTAACTGTTGGCAAATTGCTGCCTGGATCACGTTCGGAGGCAACATTTTTTCAAATGAATGATGTGATCTATTTATATTATCACTGTGACGTCTCAGGGAGGAAGTTGTGGTGTACAAGAAACACCAGAGAACGAGGTTTACATCCTGAGTCTGTGGTTAGATTTAGGCAACAAAAGCACTTTGGTTAAAGTTAGTAAAAGATTGTGGTTTCACTTTATTGCTAATAAATATGTTGTGCTTAAGTCACTGAAAGCTTTTGTCTGTATTAAACCAAGACCATGATCTTTCCCCAACCTTAACAAAGTGCTGCCAGAGCCTAAACATCATCATACAAGGTTTAACGTTTCTATAGTTTCTTCTAGTGGATATACTGCAAGATCGCATATTTTAATGGAAAAAACCCTGACTATGTTGTCTGTGAACATTTCACTCAGATGTTCAATATCTACAGTTTTGCAATTTTTCCAAATACATTAATTAACAACATTATTTACTGTTGAGAGAAAACATAATTCAGCCAGTATTAAGTTTCTACCAAAAGTGCGTTATATTGAAAAGTGTTCCTAATATTTTTTCCACTTCATTAACAAACATGTTAATGTTAGAAACACTTTAATATAATATAATGCACCTCAGTAGATCAGCATCCACTATGAACTAAATAATAACATAAAGTAGAATTTTCGCCTTTCTGACAATATCAAAGAAATCTGAAACTGTATAAACTTTGTAAAAGTTGAATTTATGGCAGAGCTGTTGTTGTTCCTAATAAAGTGCCTGGTCAGTGTACAGTATATGACACACAGTAAATGTCATTTCTAGTAGACGGGGTCAGAAGAAAATATGAGACCTTGTGGTGAAAGTTTAGCATCTTTGGTTGTAGATGTTGTGGTTGTACCTGTCTTTGTGCTGCTTTGAATTGTTGTTGATTCAGTTGTTGTGGCGCCCCCACCTGGACAAATGAAGAAAATACAGAAATTCAATGATTACCTTAGAAAATCCTTCATGTTTTCCATCTGCACTACCTCAATGAGAAAGAATATCATCTTAAAGCTTCAAATCTATAAAATACAACAGCTGAAAATAAACAGCTGCACTTTTCTGTAATTATCTGTCACAATACACTTTTTGTAGTTTGAACTGATTAAAAGTCTTTGGGAAAGTATGTCTACATCTACTCTAGTAAACAGCTGTTTTCACATATTGTCGGGGCAGCAGTGGTTGAATACATTGAATAAAATGTTGAATACATATGAGTGACTTTGTTGCTCACCTTCTTGTGTTGTTGTTTCAGGTTTTGTTGTTGTTGCAGCCACACCTGAAAGATTAAATAACAAAAACCAACAAACTTTAAAATGAGACAAAACACATTGCTTACCATCTGCTGTGACTAAATGAGAAATGATATCATCCTAAAACTTAAAATACATTAAAAAATTGTTTGTTATTTTGCATATCAGAATAAAGTTATTTTAAACAGCTCATCATCTTCTCACCTGATTTCTCACATGACAACTGAGGACTGAATTTAAACAGCTGCCCTTTTGCACTGTTGATATCTTTGACTTCACACTTCAAAGGCTGATCATTTGATGTGCAGATAAAATGAGAAGTCTGGAAGGACGCAGTGGCTGAACAGGTAGACTGTGATGTCTTCAACACCACATCTTTACCCTTAAACATCCACTTCATTGTGTGTCTGCACTGACCATATGTCGACACAGAGCAGTTTAACGTCACCTTATCAGTGTCCTTATGTTCAGTCACTGGTGAAGATGGAGATATTGTGAGAGAAAGACAACAAGAGTCAGATTAACTTCATCACTGTAATCATAATTATTGTAATGTTTCAGTATATTGTTCTAACAAGACAGTTTGAGCTGAAAACATTATGATGTAAATACTCACTGGTAACAACAGACAGAAAAATCTCAGAGTCTTGACCTTGTTGTTGTCCTGATTTGAACTGTCTGCAGATGTAATGACCAACATCCTCAACTGTGACCTTCTTTATAACCAGAGAACAGTTCACTGTAACACTCAGTCTGTCTGATTTAGCTTCGGCATTGTTATGAATTTTCCCATGTTCAAACAGTGTTGTTACTGATTTTCTTGAACCACTGAATATCCAGGTAGTACTGTCACATTTATCCTGATCATTTATCACATTTTTACAAGATAAAGTGACTTCATCTCCATCTCTGACAGTGAAGGAGGAAGTGTGTCCAGTTATGGCTGCTGAGAGATATGAGAGAGAAATATGAACAATTAAATGAAATCAATAGAAATATAACTGTCATGTTCATTGTAAGTGTGAGGATCATTTTAGATGCAACAAAACTTTCTAAATGTGTCTCATCTTCAGTTTTCAATTCATTAAACTCACCATATTAACAACTAACAACAAACTCTCAATTTAAGAAGGTTAATAAAGAACCAAATGAAGTTTTTTTCTTACCTGAAAACTGAAGCACCAGTATCAGAAACAACATTTGAATCCGTCTGAATTCAACCATCATGCTTCTCTCTCTCATCGATCTCTGGTTCTCTTAAGTATTGCAGTCTCTAAAGTAATGTGTGACGTTAAGACGTCTTCTTCCTGTCATTTTTCCGTGTATCACTTCCTCTTCCTCACTCTGCTGCATGTACAGTCCAGACAGTATTTGGACAGTTAGACAGTTTTTGTTCTTCAGGCTCTGTGTTTCAGCACATTCAATCTGAAATAAAACAATGAATACTGCATTAAAGTACCAAGTCTCAGCTTTAGTTTGAGTAGTAACTGTAACGGTAAATGTCCAAATACTTCCTGTCTGGACTGTGTTTTTTCTCACAGTGTATTTGTGACAATCTTCACACCTTCAACTTCCTCTTCTTAGTATCAGAATGTCAAACACATCATTAACTCTTCTTAAAAACAGACGTATTAATCCATCTGAATTCAACCATCATGTTTCACCGTCTCTGTCCTTCTTTGTTGATAACGTCACAACAAGAGATCTTAACTCTAAACCCATGCGAAGACTGTGAAAATATTTGCAATAATGCAGCTCTTCTTTTCTGTAGATAGTGTTTATTAGAAAACAGACAGGATTCATGGTGATGTCTGACAGCACACATGAACAGACAGGTGAAGAGTCAAACTTTGACTCTTGATGCTCAACATGGTGCAACATGGTGATACTGTAGCAGCTGAAAAAGAACAGATGAGATGATGTTTTAGTGGTCTGAGACCTGTTAGTTCCTCTTTGTATCTCTGCAGTTATTTGTTTCTGAGAACTGAGGGGTGTGTGAAGTGTTTTGGTGACAATGTGGAAACCACAGCAGCAGAGCTCTGGAGGTTGAAGGTTTAGAAGTGAAAGAACAGACAGATAAGGGAAGTTGTGGTCTGAGTAGAAACAGAACAGGTTGAGAATATCCACCTTTTATTATCAGTCAGGACAATTAATTACACAAGACAGTGTAGATTTAAGTCTAAAATATTTCTTTATTTGCATGTTATATTATTATCAGATATAATAAAGAGAAGATTGTTACTGACTGCAGTAAGACTCAAAGCTCATTCAAACCAAACACACGTTGGCTTCCTGACAAACATGTTAACAGTGATAAATGAAGGTTAAAATTAATTCTTCTATACATTAAAACATGTAACTGATTTAAGGAAGTTAAATGAGTTAAAATGTGAGAAAAGTTTGAGAAATAATGCAGGAAAAAAATAAAACTCACTTCTTAATAAGAGATAAAATCCAGATTTGAATATTGTTGAATAATTATTCTTTCTTTCTGTAAAGAATTCAACTACTGATGTAAAACTGAGAGCATATTAATGAATTAACAGCAAGGGAGTCATTTGTCTGCTGAGTTGATGTTGGTGTGGAAGTCGTTGGTCAGTGGAGTCTGACAGAAGCAGAAGGTTCTCCAAAGTTTTCATAGTTCACCTCACCATCATCTTCGTCATTATGCTGCTGTGAAAAACAACACAAAGAAACCCACTCTGACACACTCACACTGAAAAGTCACAAATCACAACCCTACTTCTTTGACCTTTAGCTCTCTGCTGCTGCACATTCAACACAATCAGTAATAATTTAACATATACATAAAAAGGAACTTGTTACTCTCCAAAAGAGCCTCGAACTCCCAGATTTCCTCCCAGCTGACTGTTGAAGTTTGAAAATATCACACCGTGGTGAAATTTAGTTATTTAATTGGGTTTTTGTCCTGTCTCCATTTTTTATATTAACTATTCCTCCTCATTTCTGGTCACTTGCCCTTCCTCATGTGTCTGTCTGATTACCCAAGTGTTACCACCTGGCCCCTCACCAGTTCCTCATTCCCTCGTCAGTTCTGTCTGTGTATTTTAGCCTGACCCCATGCCACAGCCCATGCCCCAGCCCATGCCCCAGCCCATGCCCCAGCCCATGCCCCAGCCCATGCCCCAGCCCATGCCCCAGCCCATGCCCCAGCCCATGCCCCAGCCCATGCCACAGCCCAAGCCTGACCCCACGCAGTACGCTGTAGTGAAATTTAGTTGGGTGTTTGTCCTGTCTCCATGTTTTGTCTCATCATTTCCTGATTTATTTTGAAAATTATTCCTCATTTATGGTCACTTTCCCTTCCTCATGTGTCTGTCTGATTACCCAAGTGTTACCACCAGTTCCCCATTCCCTCATCAGTTCAGTCTGTGTATTTAAGCCCTGGTTTTCGGTTCTGTCTTTGTCAGTTCATTTGCTTTGTTCATAGTCTTGCCTATTTCGCATCTTATGGAAGTCATAGTCACAGTCTTGCCTGATCGCAGAAGTAAAGGACTTTTTTCACATTACATCTCTGTATCTGGGTCCTGCTTCCGCATTCCTGTGACAGAAAACTGATGTTTTCTGAAAGCTGACAGTGGAGTCAGCAGAACGTGAACGCACCATCAGATATTTACCTGACTGACTGCTGGACCAGATCACTTGTACACATGTAGTTTGTTATTTTTCATATCAGATCAAAGTGATTTTAAACAGCTCATCATCTTCTCACCTGGTTTCTCACATGACAACTGAGGACTGAAGTTTCACAGCTGCGCTTTTCCACTGTTGAGTGTTACCCTTCAAAAACTTACAATTTGTCATGTAAATATAATGAGAAGTCAACAATGACAGACTGTGATGTCTTTGTTTCTTTGGTATTTCGGTCAGAAATTCCATCTGAATTTGACCATTGTGATTCTCTGTTCCTCTTTCCTGACTTCTTCCTACTTCTAAATCTCTAAATGAGTGTTTCTTAAAGAGAAATGTAGTCTCTACTTCCTGAAAGTAGTGAGGTGTCACTTTTACTCCTCTTCTGTCTTATGCCAGTTGTTGTTTTTCTGTTCCTCTATTGTTTATGGCTGACATGAGGTTCACTCTGACCTGACCTGACCTGGAGTTAAAAGGGTCATATTTTCACTGCTGTTGAGTTTCCACAGCTTCTTCTCATTTAGCTGTTTAACTCGATTCACTAAAATAATTCAGTTGAGACAAGTTGTAGAAAAGCCTCCTTCCTGCCCAAACCTAGATGGGCGGGGCACCAGCTAACCAGCCACACCTGAGCTGATAAGAGGCCTGGCTCAGGTCCCCCCTCCCTTTCCCTTTGTCTGGTCAAGCATGGTGAGCTTTATGTTGGTTCATGCTCCTGTCGACTATGTATCAGATGCATTCTTTGAGTAAGTTATGGACATTTGTCCATGATTTCTTAGTTTATGATAAATTACTGTTTTGAGTTGCTATTTCAAGTATTACAGTACCTTTGTTTTCTTATTATTCATCTGCCAGTCTATGAGTATGTGTGAACCTGACAAAAGAAGGAAAATAAACTGTTTCATTGATCACCTCCCTGGTCCTCCATACTTTGATCGGTGTGCCAGGCTCTCTAAGTATCCAGCAGAGAAAGTCAAGTTTTTACACAAGTATTGTTACAATTTTTCCACAAGTTTATTTTAATTTTTTTTTTTTAAACTGATGATTAAAAATAAACAACAGAGATATAGATGTTAAAAAATATTGTATGTCAACCAATAACAGGTGATATATTTAAAAAAGACACAAAAACAAGTTAGAAGTTAAAACTAACACATCTTTAACTAGAACATCAGCACATTTAAGTGCCTGACAACAAGTTCATGAATCAAACTGTATCATAAACTGTATTTTGCTCATTTACACTCCAAGCAGCCTCCTTTGCACATGTTGCTACTAGTTAACCTACTGCACCCTCTGCTGGACAACAAAGCTTTTCAACAATAAATCATGAAAACATAGTCAAACATTTATGTAAGAAATGAGAAGTAACGTGACAATATAAATCAAACTAAACTTAATCAATCAGGGATCAATGTAATGAAATGAGAGGAACTGTAACTATACTGTGATCTCTTATTTGTTGGGTTTGTTGATGGGAGCGTAGAGGCTGCTGAGATCAGTGGAGGCTCCAGCAGAAGAGGAGGAAGCTTTCACAGTGCTGTAGGTCACTGCATCATCATCATCATCATCAACCCGAACCTTGAAAACAATACACATAAATTACACATCATGACATGACACAGAACGCTACAAGTCAATGCAACATGAAGACATCCAACAGCACAAACACACCACAGTCAATAGTGACATAGCAAGCATGATCACATGATGCAACACAAAGATTCTTTGGAGGGGCCCGACCTCTAGGTTGGGAACCAGTGGACTAAACTAGCTGACTGTGTATAAAGTAGTGTAAACTAGCTCCACCTCCAGCAGCTACAACAGTAACATGCTGCTCTAACACTGATGCTTCACTATTAATAATCTAATGATGTCATATATAATAATATATCAGTCAGAGGGGCCAAACCACTACTTTTACTCATGTACTTTTACTGGTTTTTTTTAGGATTTTTCATGCAGCACTTTTACTTGTAATGGAGTATTTTTACATTGCTGTATTGATACTTTTACTTAAATAAAGGATTTGAATACTTCTTCCACCACTGCTGAGCTTAAAGATGAATCCTCTGGAGATCATATATATATCCACCGATATCCATGTGGATTTATACTGACTCACCTCTTCAGTTCAGTTCTAGTTGTATTCTGTCTTCTTCTATCTTGCAGACAACAGTTAGACTCAAGAGTTTCTATCATACTGTCACATTTTGGAGAATAAATAAAACTCAGTGTAATGTTGTACTGGGTGTAATGTGTGATCTCACTGGTCCTGACTGGTTTCTGAACCAGACTGTGTCACTGCAGGGTTTAAACTCAGTCTCTGACCGATTTGATCACTTTTAATGAAACTTTTATTTTCACAGCACAGTCAGTACTGTTTATTCTTTTACAGAACTTAAAATAACACTGACTGAAAAGGACCACACATACTGGTTTGCTCTGTAAAGTCTTATAGTATCAATCATATAATCACAATAATAATCATTACACAAACTTGATTAAAATGTAAACTCACAGTGTTTTCATCCATCTGTGTGTTGTTCCCTGAAAGACAAAAGAGAGTTGACTTTAGTTTTTTAAAAAAAAAACTTATAAGCTACTAAATCATTATGGAACATTTTTATCTCAAGGACTTATTTTGTTTTATTTCAATAACTTTTAGAGGCTTGAGGAGGTAAAATAGAGAAACCCACAAGAAGTAAGAAAGCTTAAACAGAACACAGTTTTGTGTCCAAAATATGTTTGTTTTTTTCTGTATCCTGTCCTGTCCAATCATCTCAAGGCCAAGCTTTGATTAATCCAGCGACCCCTTGTGGGGGTCCCAACCCCCAGGTTGGGAACCACTGGACTAGATGCTACAACAATATATTGGTGCCCTCTAATCTTTGCTATTGGTGTTCCTTTTGACGGTAATTTATATCTTGTCAAACAGTCCGTTAGTGTACAGATATTCTAGCAGTTATCCAGGTTGAGTAAAAACTGTTTCTCCAGCTGATCCCAGATCTCTGAACAGTTTCCTCTTCTCAAGTGAGTGATTCTTGAACTTTCTGTCTCTGAGCCTCCACACTCACATTTGCCATGTGAGTGTTTTCCAGTCAGAGGCGGCCCACTCCTGAGTCCACAATGCCTGAGCCTCAACCTGGTATGACGACTGAATTTCTCCTCTGCTGGCTTCCTCATGTATTCTGCCACATTTCTTTTACTGACTCGTTTATGATTGAAATATATTGAGATTCGTATCGTAGGGCAATTTCTATTCTGTCCTCATTAGTAATCTGCTTCCTCGGTACCCAAATAAAACCCACCTCACACCCTGCTTTATGGATTCTGTGTAATGTTTGATAAATCTCTGTCAGTGTTATCAGGTCTGAACTTTAATCTGGTTTCTCTTATTGTAGTTAAAGCTGCTGCTGAATCGCTGCACATTACTGAGTTAATCTGTTCTTCTTTAGTAATATTAGCAGATACACATCAGCCAATACGAGAAATCTGTCAGTCTCTGGTGTTTTGACAGAGACTGCATGTTCTTATTTATTCATTTAATTATATTTGCCACCACGTGGGTCAGCAGTGTTTATTGGCCAAGTTTGTTTTCACATACAAGGATTTTAGTGTCTCTCAATGTACTTAAACTAAATATCAACACAACAATCTTCAGAAATACTCACAAAGAATGACTATAAACAGGTGAAACTGTTTCTGTGAACTGTAAACAGGATCCAAATAGTGCAAATAAGTGAAGAGTGCTGAGATAAATATTAAATTCTAAAAAAAAAAAAAGGGACATGATACTTTATACACACAGTAGGTGGTTGTGTACAGGACATAAAACCTGTGATTAATGAGTGGAATATTGTAAATTTTGTATGTCAGACTAAAATAAACATGTATAATTTGTAGGTATTGTAGTGTTACACAATCTTTTCAGGGTGCCACAGTGAGTCCCTGTGTCTGATGGTTTTGGTGTGCAGTGTTCTGTAGCGCCTCCCAGTGGAAAGAAGGTGAAACAGGTTAAATCCAGAGAGCCCTATTTTAACGATCTAAAGCGCATAGTGCAATTGCATTTACGGTGTGTCCAAATCCAATTTAGCTATTATAACGGCAGGAAAAAAATGGTCAATGCACCAGGCGCACGGTTCAAAGTTTAAATTGCTGATCGTGTGGAAACCTGATCACTGTAATCTCAAGAATGTTCAAGAATATATATATAAGAATATAGAAGCAGTGCAGATTTATTCCCTTTGTTAGTTTAATAATTGTTTTCACCTCATTTATTTCCTCATGTGTTCCTCATGTCATCATGTATTGATGAAGTAGGAAAGTCGATCTGTGTCACGTATCATGTATCACTTGTTGTCCGTCTGTTTAAATACCTACGTGTCACAATTTGGTCAAATAATTAAACAATTTAATCCATAATTACTGCGATTAGTTAATTCTGATAAATATTATGACTAAGCATTATGACATGTATTTTTTAAAAATTATATTAATATACACAATGATAATATTTCACATTGTAATCCTTTTATTTGTTACCTTTTGCATATGTGTGAGCTGCGACGCGTCAGGCAGAGTGCATGTTGTGCACCCGCCCGTGTAGCTGCATATTACATAATGCGCCCATAAAATAACATAAAAAACATTGCGCCATTGACTTCAGACCAGGTTGGTCAATAGATCTATCGTTCTCTGCTGCCTCAAGATAGCAATGCGCAAACAATGCGCCTGACCACACCTTACTTTTAAACCAACACGCCCATGGGAGCACTGATGGGCGCAAGTGCCATTGCTATTGACTACTGCGTTTGTCTTAAAATAGCAAAGAGACTTACACTGTGCTTAGCGCTGCTCTGCACCGGGCATAAGATAGGGCCCAGAGAGTGAAGGGATCTGCACAGGATCTCATATAAATGATTTATGGTTCATTTATATGTGTATCTCTTTTTGTATTTTGTAAATGTAGCCTTGCTCTTGTTTTAAATCTGCTTTTCTTTTTTTTAAGGAATGCATATTCAGTGCTCCTACCAGCAATTGTACATATATTGTACTGTTCTAAATTAAGTCTTAAAAAAGTGTGGTAAAGAGGTTCATGTCCTAAAATAACATTCAGGAGCCCAAATAGACATCAAACATGTTTTTCTTGCTGTAATCATTCCTCTTGTTCGTACTGACCATTCGAGGATCCCTTCATTGCACTTGCAATGGAAGTGATGGAGGACAATTCCATAGTCCTCATTCTGTATAAAAAATGTATTTAGATGTTTATGTGAAGCTAATATGAAGCTTCAGTGTCCAAATTAGTCAAATCAAGCAGATATCTTTCAACGTTACAGTCTTTTTAGTGGCAAAGTCACTATACTTCCCCCTGCAGCTCAACAGGGAAACGAAAAGAGGAGAATTTGATGCTAAAAAGACTGTAAATGTGTCAGATATCCACTTGATATGACTAAACTCAGACCGATGAAGCTGAATAGAAGCTTCACACAGACTTTTAAATGTCTGCGTAAACACACTGTGGATTTTGTGAGGAAAACCTCTTTCAGACTTGAAAAACTGTTATGCTTTAGTGGTCCATTAATGTTTTTATGATGCCTTAAATTGATGCTTACCCTTTTTTATTTCTTCATAGTAACTTCGAGATACTTTAGTGTAGCGATCGCTGGGATCAGTGGAGGCTGCAGCAGAAGAGGAGGAAGCTTTTACAGTGCTGTAGGTCACTGCATCACCTTCATCAGCTTCATCTTTACCCCGAACCTGGAAAACAGCACATAAATTACACAACAGGATGTGAAATCCACCCCAACGTGTTGCCACATGTTAAAAGACAACAGAAGCATCAGACTTCTTACCTGGGCTTTACTGTTGACCTTCCTTGTGAAGTTGATGGAGGCGTAGGAAACATCACCTTCAGGATCAGCCTACACAGTGAAGACAACATACTGCTCACTACAACAATATTTCTATTTTATTACAATAAACACTTCTATTACTTCTGCAGAGGAGGTCATGTGATGTCTTGAAATGTTGTGGTTAGACAGGCCACTGGTTAATACTAATGTTCCTTTCTGGTGTAGTCCAGTTGCATCTGCTGGGTGTTGTGTGTGATCTCACCGAGTCCTGACTGGTTTCAGGTTGAGTCTCTGCAGGGTTTAAGGGTTTCAGTCCCTGGACAAATAAAGTATAGTTACATTTGATGAAAAACCATCTCACAGTTCAGTTAATACAGATGTTGTAAGGACACAATAGAAGCAACATCTGTTCAATGTATTCAAAATATCTGTGCAGGTTTCAGGTAGTATGATGGATGAGTGTCGGGAACATCTGTCAGCTATAAAACACACACAAACATACAATTAGAAGTAAATACTATTTAAAACCCACAATGCTGCCATCCATCTGTGATTTGTTAACTGAAAAGAGAAAAGAGAGAGTCAACTTTAACTTCAGGTGAAAAATTTTAACAAGTTCATCTAAACTTTTTGTTAGTAAAGTTTAATCTGTAAATGTTTTCTCACCTTTAGCTCTCTTCCGTCTGATGAGTACCACAACAATTATCAACAGCGCTACTAGAACCACAGCCAGAAGGACGTACAACCACCACCAGTCTGGAAAAAGAATGAAAACATTAAAAACATGTTTGGTCGAGTTTTCTGTTCAGTTTAAACTCCAAAATAAAAAACTCCAAAATAACTACAAAATGAAGAAATGTAAGTGCTTTTTGGGAAAGTTTTATAGTTTGATTTAACTTTTTTATACCAATAGTTCAGACAGTTTAGATTGTTTCAAAGATTGTTTCCATTAAAAATACAATCTGCAACTAATTTATCCATCTACATTTCAGTAATGCATAAAGTATACTGTTAATGAATCATAATACAAATAAAACTCTGCTAAAATCTTGTCTACATGATCATCTGTGGGCAATTCTTCTGTCATTGTGTCAAAGTCACTTCCATGTAAAGGTGAGTCACATTTCAAAACAATGAAGTGTCTGTCAGTATCTACAAGTTCATAGAGATTCTACAGAGAGAGACATGAAATGTTGAGTTTAAGTCCTAATGATTGATAATTGTTAGCAGACGCTAACCTGTTTTTTTGGTGTTTACAGGTAAATCTTCATTTGTTGTCTCTGTTGTTGGTTTACTTGTTGTTGTTTTTCCTTCCTCACCTGGACAAACAACATCACAAACTGTTCAGTAACAGAATGCATCACATTTACCATCTGCACCAACCAAAGAACAAACAATGATGAAATAATTCAACTTAAAATACACCAAATAAACACATGTAGTTTGTTATTTTTCATATCAGAATAAAGTGATTTTAAACAGCTCATCATCTTCTCACCTGGTTTCTCACATGACAACTGAGGACTGAAGTTACACAGCTGCACTTTTCCACTGTTGATATCTTTGACTTTACACTTCAATAACTTTGATGTGTAAATAGAATTAGAAGTCTTCATGGACGCAGTGACTGAACAGGTAGACTGTGATGACTTTATTTCTTTGGTATTTACACCCCAGTCATTTCCATTTAACACCCACTTCATTGTGTGGCTGCACTGTTCATATGTCGACACAGAACAGCTTAACGTCACGTTATCAGTGTCCTTATGTTCAGTCACTGGTGAAGATGGAGATATTGTGAGAGAAAGACAACAAGAGTCAGATTAACTTCATCACTGTAATCATAATTATTGTAATGTTTCAGTATATTGTTCTAACAAGACAGTTTGAGCTGAAAACATTATGATGTAAATACTCACTGGTAACAACAGACAGAGAAACATTAGAGTCTTGACCTTGTTGTTGTCCTGATTTGAACTGTCTGCAGGTGTAAAGACCAACATCCTCAACTGTGACATTCTTTATAACCAGAGAACAGTCCGCTGTAACACTCAGTCTGTCTGATTTAGCTTTGGCTTCTTCACCAATCTGCCCAAGTTTAATCAGCTCTACTGCTGCTGTGCTTCTTGAAGCACTAAAGATCCAGGAAGTACTGTCACATTTATCCTGATCAGTCCTCACATTTTCACAAGACAAAGTGACTTCATCTCCATCTCTGACAGTGATGTAGAGGGAAGTTTGTCCAGTTACTGCTGTTGAGAATTTGAGAGAGAAATGTGATAAATGAACTGAAATAAGAATATGACTGTAGTGTGAATGTTAAAAACAAACAACATATTTGACTGATATTCAAAAGTCATTCAGTAACATACCGTTGGTATCAATACAGATTATAGTACTTTACATGTAAACTGAAGCAACAGTATCAGAAATAAAGACATTTGAATCCATCTGAGTTCAACCATCTTGCTTCTCTGCCTTTCTCTGTCTTAGCTCTCAAAATGCAGAAATACACTGTCTACTTCCTATCATGAGCAAAGTCTCTCCTCCCCCGATTATTATTCACTTGTAAGTTACCAAACTTGTATCTTTTTTTAGGCAGGGATTAGCAAGCATCTGTGGTATCTTATATGATCTTATATATCAATAAAATGTCTGTCTACATATAGAGTTCAATATTAGAGAAGTTAAGGGTGAATGCTTCCTCTCACTCACCACCGAGACCTCAACACACTTCCTTTGCACTGCTGTCTTTCATGTTTATAATCATGACCTCATCATGTAATGCTTTTAAAATGTGGAAACATTTTTTTCCTCACATCCCGTGAAAAGGACCAGTATTTGCATTTAAAGGCAAATGATTTCCGTTTGGAAAAAGACATTTTCTATGACACTCCAATACTGGTTAAGCTTTGGCTTTTTCACCCAAGTTTAATCAGCTCTACTACAGCTGTACTTCCCGAACCAGCAAAGATCCAGGTAGTACCGTCACATTTATCCTGATCATTTATCACATTTTCACAAAACAAAGTGACTTCATCTCCATCTCTGACAGTGAAGGAGAAATGTTGTCAAGTTACGGCTGATACGAGATATGAGAGAGAAATATGAACAATGAACTGAAATCAATAGAAATATAACTGTCATGTTCATTGTAAGTGTGAGGATCATTTTAGATACAACAGAACTTTCTAAATGTGTCTCATCTTCAGTTTTCAGTTCATTAATCACAGCTAATTAGTGTAGTTTCAGGAGCAGGACCACACCTCAACTTCACTACATCCGGCAATCCTATAAATACCATCCAACCCTCTGCTCCCTTTCCGCTCTTGTTCTCTGCACCCCCACCCTTTTTCTCTATTCTTGCTCCTCTTCTCCTTCCTAGGGCCCTGAGGGGGTCTGCCATTTGCCCGGGTGCTGCGGCAGATTCCCTGTAAGCTTCCCCACAATGCAGCTAGTAACCAGAAGAACTACGCATATTAATTGTTCCTTCAATAAATCACTCAAACGTATCTGTTGATGGTGTGGTCCTTGCTAGTGAAACTCACCATATTAACAACTAACAACAAACTCTGCCGTCTCAATTTAAGAAGGTTAATAAAGAACTAAATGAAGTTTTTTTCTTACCTGAAAACTGAAGCACCAGTATCAGAAACAACATTTGAATCCGTCTGAATTCAACCATCATGCTTCTCTCTCTCATCGATCTCTGGTTCTCTTAAGTGTCGCAGTCTCTAAAGTAATGTGTGACGTTAAGACGTTTTCTTCCTGTCATTTGTACGTGTGACACTTCCTCTTCCTCACTCTGCTGCATGTACAGTCCAGACAGTAAGTATTTGGACAGTTAGATAGTTTTTGTTCTTCAGGCTCTGTGTTTCAGCACATTCAATCTGAAATAAAACAATGAATACTGCATTAAAGCACCAGGTCTCAGCTTTAGTTTGAGTCATAACTGTAAATGTCCAGATACTTACTGTCTGGACTGTCTTTGTTCTCACAGTGTATTTGTGACAATCTTCACACCTTCAACTTCCTCTTCTTAGTTTCAGGATGTCAAACACATCATTGTTAACTCTTCTTAGAAACAGACGTGTTAATCCATCTGAATTCAACCATCATGTTTCACCGTCTCTGTCCTTCCACCGTTTCTGCCTTTAAAAGAGAAATTGAGGCAATCTGATGCTGTAAGAAGCAAACTACTGTATATTAAGACTCATATTTTGTCTCAAGTGCACACTGTGTCCACTCCCATTATGCATTTGTGACAATGACGTGTTTGACTTCTTGAAAAGAAGAGGAAGCTGAATGTGTGAAGTGTTGTGGTCAGATAAATGTTTGCAATAATGCAGCTCTTCTTTTCTGTAGATAGTGTTTATTAGAAAACAGACAGGATTCATGGTGATGTCTGACAGCACACATGAACAGACAGGTGAAGAGTCAAACTTTGACTCTTGATGCTCAACATGGTGCAACATGGTGATACTGTAGCAGCTGAAAAAGAACAGATAAGATGATGTTTTAGTGGTCTGAGACCTGTTAGTTCCTCATTGTATCTCTGCAGTCACGTTTTTTCTGAGAACTGAGGGGTGTGTGAAGGGTTTTGGTGAGAATGTGGAAACAACAGCAGCAGAGCTCTGGAGGTTGAAGGTTTAGAGGTGAAAGAACAGACAGAAAAGGGAAGTTGTGGTTTGAGTAGAAGCAGGACGTCTATAGCTGAGAATATTCACCTTTCATCATCAGTCAGGACACTGTTTGTACATGAAATAATTACACAACACAGTGTAGATTTAAATGTTAAACATTTACTTGCATGTGTAAGGTTTTGATGGTAAGAAAAGCCCTACAATGAGGATGGAAGACGGCAGGATTGAGGTGTAGGTGCAGTGTAGGAATAAACAACCTCACACACTTGGTTTCAGAGCTCTGAGTTTTTGTTTAGTCAGAAATCACTGGCAGATCACAGTTCAATGTTCACAGGGCTTACAAGCAGAAGGGTGGACAAAATGGTGGACAGTTGATTTCAGTGATGACATTCGACCTGACCCCCTTCTCTCTGACACCCTAACCTGCTCTCTCCCCTGGCACAAATACCCCTGGTTTATACCACCACCACTGATAAGCGGGGCCCATGAGTATTCCCACAATATATTGAAAATACCTACTAATATACCCATTTAATTTACCAATATTTACATACACACAGTTCACACAACTAACTAACACAGATGAAAATAAAATACATAAACTGAAGAAATACTAAACCAAATATAACCAAAAATCCCTCTACTCCCTCCCCTCTCTCTTCCCTGGTCACTTGGTTCAGCCTGATCAGCTAATTGACAACTGCTGGCAGCATTCTCATGTGTGCACTCCATGAAAACACGCCCCCCAGAAGTAGACCTCAAAGAAAGAGGAAGTTAGTAAAGGTTCCAAAATAAAAGCACAACTTAACAAAAAAATGAACTTCCTGTGTGAATGTGTATGCGTGTTGTCTCTTTCACCTTAGCGAGGGGGATGCTTTCCAGCTCCCTCACACTTCTCCTCCCCTTCGGCAGTCTCGCCAACCACGTTGCGAGACAAGAAGTCAGCCACCGTGTTCTGCTTTCCTGGCCGGTAATGGATGAAGAACCGATATGGTTGAAGGGACAGGAACCAGCGTGTGATCCAGCTATTTGTATCCTTCATTTGCTCCAGCCATTGCAACGCCTTATGGTCCGTCTCCAGGTGAAACTCTCTCCCAAGCAGGTAGTATTTGAAGGTGTCAATGGCCCATTTAATGGCCAAACACACACTCCAGCTCCACTGCTGAATACCTGGTCTCCCTGGGAAACAGTTTCCTGTTGATGTATGCCACCGGTTTCCTTTCTTCTTCCTTGCCTTGAAGGAGGACTCCACCGATCCCTCGGTGAGAAGCGTCTGTCTGGACTGTGAAGGGTAAATTGAAGTTTTGACTCTGCAACACCGGCTCCTGCCACAGGGCATCTTTAAGGTCCTGGAATGCCTTTTCCTGCATCTCACCCCACCTTGGTTTTTGTTGTGCTGGTGAGATCAGACAGAGGTGCAGCCCTTGCAGAAAAGTCCCGGATGAAGCGCCTGCACCAGCCCACCAGACCCAGAAAAGACTTCACCTGCTTGCGGGTAGTTGGCCTCTCCCTCGCTCGGATGGCTTCCACCTTGTCCTGCACTGGCTTAATGACACCACCTCCGAGAATGTAGCCCAGGTACTGAGTCTCCTGCTTAGCCACCGCACACTCCCTTGGATTGATGGTCAGACCGGCTTCCTTGATTTTCCCCAGCACGATTGCCAGGTGCTCAAATGTTGTCAGGTAGTGCTCGATGTCATCACTCTCCTCTAGTCGAGGAACTGCTGCCTGCCCCCAGCTCCAGCCCGCTTGCTCACTCCGGGCACCTGACTGGGAAACATGCTCCATCTCCTGCTCCTGCAGCAGTGGGTTCAACTGGGGCGAACTTTCTCCCCTCTGCTGCTGCCATTCCACCTCATCATGGAGGTTATTCATTTGCACTTGCATTTGGCGCCATCTTTTGTCCTGTCATATTGTTTCTTTGCCCCACCTTTCACTTAAGTCACGCTGGAACTGAAGACACTGTTGTAACATGCCAGTAATTGAGTCCATCTCTGCAGGCACCAGGTGCTCCTCCCTAGGGTGTATAATCAAAGGCATCCCTCCTACAGCACCCTCCTCCTGGCCCTCTTCAGTCACAACCATCTTTTGAGCTCTGGTGTGTGGTTTAGGTCCCATACTGCCAGCTCTCACAACAATACACCTTCAATCTGGTCGCGTCTCATCCCACTTCTGACACCAAATGTAAGGTCTTGATGGTAAGAAAACCCCTACAATGAGGATGGACGACGACGACGAAAACACGCCCCCCAGAAGTAGACCTCAAAGAGAGAGGAAGTTAGTAAAGGTTCCAAAATAAAAGCACAACTTAACAAAAAATGAGATGAAAATAAAATACATAAACTGAAGAAATACTAAACCAAATATAACCAAAAATCCCTCTACTCCCTCCCCTCTCTCTTCCCTGGTCACTTGGTTCAGCCTGATCAGCTAATTGACAACTGCTGGCAGCATTCTCATGTGTGCACTCCATGAAAACACGCCCCCCAGAAGTAGACCTCAAAGAGAGAGGAAGTTAGTAAAGGTTCCAAAATAAAAGCACAACTTAACAAAAAATGAACTTCCCGTGTGAATGTGTATGCGTGTTGTCTCTTTCACCTTAGTGAGGGGAATGCTTTCCAGTTCCCTCACAGCATGTTATATTATTATCAGATATGATAAAGAGAAGATTGTTACTGACTGCAGTAAGACTCAAAGCTCATTCAAACCAAACACATGTTGGCTTCCTGACAAACATGTTAACAATGAAAAATGAAGGTTAAAATTAATTCGTCTGTACATTTAAACATGAAACTGATTTAAGAAAGTTAAATGAGTTAAAATGTGATAAAAGTTTGAGAAATAATGCAGGAAAAAAATAAAACTCACTTCTTAATAAGAGATAAAATCCAGATTTGAATATTGTTGAATAATTATTCTTTTTTTCTGTAAAGAATTCAACTACTGATGTAAAACTGAGAGCATATTAATGATTTAACAACAGTCTGACAGAAGCAGAAGGTTCTCCAAAGTTTTCATAGTTCACCTCACCATCATCTTCATCATTATGCTCCTGTGACAAAACAACACAAAGAAACCCATTCTGACACACTCACACTGAAAATCACAAATCACAACCCTACTTCTTTGACCTTTAGCTCTCTGCTGCTGCACATTCAACACAATCAGAAATAATCTAACATATACACAAAAAGGAACTTGTTACTCTCCAAAAGAGCCCCGAACTCCCAGATTTCCTCCCAGCTGACTGTTGAAGTTTGAAAATATCACACCGTGGTGAAATTTAGTTGGGTTTTTGTCCTGTCTCCATTTTTTATTTTAATTATTCCTCCTCATTTCTGGTCACTTGCCCTTCCTCATGTGTCTGTCTGATTACCCAAGTGTTACCCCCTGGCCCCTCACCAGCTCCCCATTCCCTTGTCAGTTCTGTCTGTGTATTTAAGCCTGACCCCATGCCCCAGCCCATGCCCCAGCCCATGCCACAGCCCATGCCACAGCCCCTGCCACAGCCCATGCCCCAGCCCATGCCCCAGCCCATGCCACAGCCCATGCCCCAGCCCATGCCATAGCCCAAGCCTGACCCCACGCAGCACGCTGTGGTGAAATTTAGTTGGGTTTTTGTCCAGTCTCCATGTTTTGTCTCATCATTTCCTGATTTATTTTGAAAATTATTCCTCATTTATGGTCACTTTCCCTTCCTCATGTGTCTGTCTGATTACCCTAGTGTTACCACTAGTTCCCCATTCCCTCATCAGTTCAGTCTGTGTATTCAAGCCCTGGTTTTCGGTTCTGTCTTTGTCGGTTCATTTGTTTTGTTCATAGTCTTGCCTATTTTGCATCTTATGAAAGTCATAGTCACAGTCTTGCCTGATCGCAAAAATAAAGGACTTTTGCATGACATATCTGCATCTGGGTCCTGCTCCCGCATTCCTGTGACAGAAAACTGAACACGGGTCACAGTGGAGTCAGCAGAACCTGAACGCACGATCAGATATTTACCTGACTGGCTGCTGGACCAGAGCGCTTCACTCTTAGGCTTCTTACTGAGTTTAAAATCAGTCAATCAGTTCAGTTGTTATTTTCAACTCACATGTTGTCATCACATTTACCACCTGTAGCAACCAATGAATAAACAATGATGAAATTATTTAGCTTAAAATACATCAAATAAATAAATGCAATTTTGTCATTTTTCATATCAGATCAAAGTGATTTTAAACAGCTCGTCATCTTCTCACCTGGTTTCTCACATGACGACTGAGGACCGAAGTTACACAGCTGCGCTTTTCCACTGTTGAGATCTGTGACTTTATACTTCAAAAACTTACAATTTGTCGTGTAAATATAATGAGAAGTCAACAATGACGGACTGTGATGTCTTTGTTTCTTTGGTATTTCGGTCAGAAATTCCATCTGAATTTGACCATCGTGATTCTCCGTTCCTCTTTTCTGACTTCTTCCTACTTCTAAATCTCTAAACGAGTGTTTCTTAAAGAGAAATGTAGTCTCTACTTCCTGAAAGTAGTGAGGTGTCACTTTTACTCCTCTTCTGTCTTATGCCAGTTGTTGTTTTTATGTTCCTCTATTGTTTGTGGCTGACATGAGGTTCACTCTGACCTGATGTATCTGGAGTTAAAAGGGTCATATTTTCACTGCTGTTGAGTTTCCACAGTTTCTTCTCATTCAGCCGTTTAACTGGACTCAGTAAAATAACTCAGTTTAGACAAGTATTGTTACAATTTTTCCACAAGTTTATTTAATTTTTTTTTTTAAACAGATGATAAAAATAAACAACAGAGATATAGATGTTAAAAAATATTGTATATCGACCAATAACAGGTGATATGTTTAAAAAAGACACAAAAACAAGTTAAAATTTAAAACTAACATATCTTTAACTAGAACACCAGCACATTAAAGTGCCTGACAGTAAATTCATCAATCAAACTGTATCATAAACTGTATTTTGCTCATTTACATTCCAAGCAGCCTCCTTTGCACATGTTGATGTGGTTAACTTGTTGACTTAGGTTCGGGAGCAGCACCACGCCTCAACCACACCTCTAATCATCTGCCAAGCCTACTTTTACCGGGTCAACCCATCCTACCCGGTCTGTTTCAGGTTTCTCAAGAGCAGACAGACCATGCTTCTCGCCTAAACGCTCATACAGGAACTTCGTTTTAAACAAAGACAAAACCAATAAATCCTACTACTCACCACGGATCCAGAACTGCCGACCGATCCAGTCATCGGCTTACATTGTCCTTCAACCACTCTTTCTTATGTTACCTGGTCAATAGTTGCATAAACAGCAACCAGCTCTCAGCTAAACTCTAACTATTCATTTCTTTCCTTCTCAGAATCTGCCGTTCACCATGTTCAGGCTACATATTCCCTACAGTGGACTTGACCCTAGCATCCATGATCCATTGGCTTTTGATTCTCAGGGTTATAAAAATCTGCCTTGACTTCATCAGTCCATAATTCTTCTAGTCACCAGTCTACCTTAAAAAATGATCATTCAAAAAATCGCACTCCAAGGAGCAAATTAGATCAGCTGGAACTTTCTTTGCATTACTGTTCTTCTGCCTCTAATCCATCTCAGCCCAAACGAGCCGCGGACCGAATACATCAGTTCTGGGTAAGCCACTAAGAAATCACCTCAAAGCCCATTCTTACTTGCCGAATCAGAGCTCACATTTACATCCATTCCATTAAAATCTACTCTTTTGGGGGCCATCGATCAGCTCGGGCGGAAATATGCCTGAGACAGAACCCCCACGCTGAGTCTCCCTCCAACTGGTCTCCAGTACATCATCCCAGACGGGCCTAACAGATGACATCTTCCTGCTACCTTCACCCACATCCATGGATCTATCCTCAACATTCAATACCTGCTCAATTCCGTTGAATCTTTAAACTACACTTTGTTGTGGCGTGGTTCGTGCTAGTGAACTACAAGTTAACCTACTGCACCCTCTGCTGGACAAAAAAGCTTTTACAACAATAAATCCTGAAAATCAACATGAAAACATAGTCAAACATTTATGTGATAAATGAGAAGTAACGTGACAATATTAATCAAACTAAACTTAACCGATCAATGTAATGAAATGAGAGGAGCTGTAACTATACTGTGATCTCTTATTTGTTGGGTTTGTTGATGGTAGCGTAGAAGCTGCTGAGATCAGTGGAGGCTCCAGCAGAAGAGGAGGAAGCTTTCACAGTGCTGTAGGTCACTGCATCATCATCATCATCTTGAACCTGGAAAACAATACACATATATTACACATCATGACATGACACAGAACGCCACAAGTCAATGCAACATGAAGACGTCCAACAGCACAAACACACCACAGTCAATAGTGACATAACAAGCATGATCACATGATGCAACACAAAGATTCTCTGATTTATCTGCTGACCCTCTGGAGGGGCCTGACCCGTAGGTTGGGAACCAGTGGACTAAACTCGCGAACTGTATATAAAGTAGTGTAAACTAGCTCCACCTCCAGCAGCTACAACAGTAACATGCTGCTCTAACACTGATGCTTCAGTATTAATAATCTAATGATGTCATATATAATAATATATCAGTCAGAGGGACCAAACCACTACTTTTACTGCAATACTTTAACTACATCAAGCTCATAATACTCATGTACTTTTACTGTTTTTTAGGATTTAGGATTATTCATGCAGGACTTCTACTTTAATGGAGTATTTTTACATTGCTGTATTGATACTTTTACTTAAATAAAGGATCTGAATACTTCTTCCATCACTGCTGAGCTTAAAGATGAATCCTCTGGAGATCATATATATCCGCAGCCAATTCACTGACAATATGGTTCATAGCTGTTGAAATATCTTATTTTGGACCAGAGTGGTTCTCTTCCTGTCATTCACTGCTAGATTGTTTTTCTTTGTTCACCAACATCACCAGTGTAACCAATCAGAGAGCTTACCCGGGCTTTACTGTTGGTGTTCTTGATGAAGCTGATGGTGGCGTAGGAAACAGCATCTTCAGGATCAGCCTACACAGTGAAGACAACATGATGGCTGCTCAGTAACATGTGGATTTATACTGACTCTCCTCTTCAGTTCAGTTCTAGTTGTATTCTGTCTTCTTCTATCTTGCAGACAACAATTAGACTCAAGAGTTTCTATCATACTGTCACATTTTGGAGAATAAAAATAAAATTTAAACTCACAGTGTTTTCATCCATCTGTATGTTGTTCCCTGAAAGACAAAAGAGAGTCGACTTTAGTTTCAACACTGAAAATCCAGGTTTTTATCAAAAAGTTTTATCTGTGGACTTTCTCACCTGTAGTTTTCTTCCGTCTGATGACGACCACAACAACAGTTAGTGAGAGTGCTGCTAAACCCACAGCCACAATGATGTACCACCACTGAACTGGAAAGAGAAAGAAAACATTAATAACATTCAGGCTGCAACTTTCTGTTCTGTTCAAAATCCTGCTGCTAAACTAGAAGAGAATTCACTCACTGCTACTATTGTTTCCTTCACACAAACCTTAGTTTTCTTCTGTTATCATGTCTTGAACAAAAACAATCCAATTCAACTTCAAAATACTGATTTGCAAATATTCACAGTGAGGAGCATTACTAAACACTGGACCATTTACTCAGACATGTGTTTGAACACACTGACTGAGACTGACTGACTGAATAAGAACAGTGTTCATTCATGTATTCATACATTGCACTTTAAAAGAGGAGAAAGAGAGATACTGTAAAGCAACATACAGAAAAATATTGAATTACCTTGTGTATCATCATTGGTTGTAGGTTCTGCTGCCTTTGTGCTGCTTTGAATTGTTGTTGATTCAGTCGTTGCTGTTGTGGCGCCCCCACCTGGACAAATGAACAAAACCCAGAAATTGTACAGTTAGAAAATACTTCATGTTTACCATCTTCAGTACCTCAATGAGAAAGAATATCATCTCAAAACCTCAAACCTATAAAACACACAAATATTTTAGCTAAGTCTTTACATTACTGCTGATAATGGCGTCGGATTATAAAACGCTCCTATGTGTCGTTCTAGTGTTTATGGTCAAGCCGTATTTGGTGGTTTAATTTGGAGGACTTCTTCTTTTTTCCTGCTGTAATCATTCGTCCTGTTCATTCAGTATCAACATTTTGCAATTTGCCAAAACAATATTTTATCATGATGTTGAGAGAAAACATACTTCAGCCAGCATGACATTTCTACCAAAAGTGTGTTATATTGTAAAGTGTTCCTAATATTTTTTCCACCTCATTAACAAACATGAAGGAGGCAAAATATTAGGAACACTTTCAATAAAATGCACTTAAGTACATCAACATCCAATATGAACTAAATAATAACATAAAGCATAATTTTCTGACAATATCAAAGAAATCTGAAACTGTATAAACTTTGTAAAAGTAGAATTTATGGCAGAGCTGTTGTTGTTCCTAATAAAGTGCCTGGTCAGTGTAAAGTATATGACACACAGTAAATGTCATTTCTAGTAGACAGGGTTAGAAGATAATATGAGACTAAAGCTTTCTCAGAGAGAGATACTGTAAAGCAACATAAAGAGAATACTGAGTTACCTTGTGGTGTAAGTTTCGCATCTTTGGTTGCAGGTGTTGTGGTTGTAGTTGCCTTTGTGCTTCTTTGAATTGGTGTTGATTCAGTCATTGTGGCGCCCCCACCTGGACAAATTAAGAAAACACAGAAATTCTATGTTTGCCTAAGAAAATCCTTCATGTTTTCCATCTGCAGTACCTCAGTGAGAAAGAATATCATCTTAAAACTTCAAACCTTTAAAATACACAAATATTTTATGTAAATCTTTACATCAGTCTGAAGTGATTTTAAACAGCTCATCATATTCTCACCTGTTTTCTCAACTGTGGTCCAACAGAGCTAAAGATAAACAGCTGCACTTTTCATTATCTGTCACAATACACGTCTGAAAGAATGTCTACATCTACACTAGTAAACAGCTGTTTTCACATATTGTCGGGGCAGCAGTGGTTGAATACAGTGAATAAAATGTTGAATACATATGAGTGACTTTGTTGCTCACCTTCTTGTGTTGTTGTTTCAGGTTTTGTTGTTGTTGCAGCCACACCTGAAAGATTAAATAACAAAGATCAACAAACTTTAAAATGAGACAAAAACACATTGTTTACCATCTGCTGTGACTAAATGAGAAAGAATGATGTCATCCTACAACAAGAGTCAGATTAACTTCATCACTGTAATCATAATTATTGTAATGTTTCAGTATATTGTTCTAACAAGACAGTTTGAGCTGAAAACATTATGATGTAAATACTCACTGGTAACAACAGACAGATCAACCTGAGAGTCTTGACCTTGTTCTTGTCCTGATTTGTACTGTCTGCAGCTGTAACTACCAACATCCTTAACTGTGACCTTCTCTATAACCAGAGAACAGTTCACTGTAACACTCAGTCTGTCTGATTTAGCTTTGGCTTGTTCACCAATCTGCCCAAGTTTAATCAGCTCTACTGCTGCTGTGCTTCCTGAACCAACAAAGAGCCAGGTAGTACTGTCACATTTATCCTGATCATTTATCACATTTTCACATGGCAAAGTGACATCATCTCCATCTCTGACAGTGAAGGAGGAAGTGTGTCCAGTTATGGCTGCAGAGAGATATGAGAGAGAAATATGAACAATGAACTGAAATCAATAGAAATATAACTGTCATGTTCATTGTAAGTGTGAGGATCATTTTAGATACAACAGAACTTTCTAAATGTGTCTCATCTTCAGTTTTCAGTTCATTAAACTCACCATATTAACAACTAACAACAAACTCTGCCGTCTCAATTTAAGAAGGTTAATAAAGAACTAAATGAAGTTTTTTTCTTACCTGAAAACTGAAGCACCAGTATCAGAAACAACATTTGAATCCGTCTGAATTCAACCATCATGCTTCTCTCTCTCATCGATCTCTGGTTCTCTTAAGTGTCGCAGTCTCTAAAGTAATGTGTGAAGTAAAGACGTCTTCTTCCTGTCATTTGTACGTGTGACACTTCCTCTTCCTCACTCTGCTGCATGTACAGTCCAGACAGTAAGTATTTGGACAGTTAGACAGTTTTTGTTCTTCAGGCTCTGTGTTTCAGCACATTCAATCTGAAATAAAACAATGAATACTGCATTAAAGCACCAAGTCTCAGCTTTAGTTTGAGTCATAACTGTAACTGTAAATGTCCAAATACTTCCTGTCTGGACTGTGTTTGTTCCCACGGTGTATTTGTGACAATCTTCACACCTTCAACTTCCTCTTCTTAGTTTCAGGATGTCAAAGACGTCATTGTTAACTCTTCTTAGAAACAGACGTGTTAATCCATCTGAATTCAACCATCGTGTTTCACCGTCTCTGTCCTTCTTTGTCGATATCTTCACAACAAGAGATCTTCACTCTTAACTGTCAGAGTCTTTAAAGTAGTTTGTGTTGTAGAGAGATACAGCATCTACTTCCTGCAGTTAGTGTGATGTCACTTCCTCATAGTGATGAACATGTAGGACGGAGACATAATTAAGTGTCACTGATTACAAGACAAAGGATTATGTTTCTGCCTTTAAAAGAGAAATTGAGGCAATCTGATGCTGTAAGAAGCAAACTACTGTATATTAAGACTCATATTTTGTCTCAAGTGCACATTGTGTCCACTCCCATGATGCATTTGTGACAATGACGTGTTTGACTTCTTGAAACTAAGAAGAGGAAGTTGAATGTGTGAAGTGTTGTGGTCAGATAAATGTTTGCAATAATGCAGCTCTTCTTTTCTGTAGATAGTGTTTATTAGAAAACAGACAGGATTCATGGTGATGTCTGACAGCACACATGAACAGACAGGTGAAGAGTCAAACTTTGACTCTTGATGCTCAACATGGTGCAACATGGTGATACTGTAGCAGCTGAAAAAGAACAGATAAGATGTGGTTTTAGTGCTCTGAGACCTGTTAGTTTCTCATTGTATCTCTGCAGTTATTTGTTTCTGAGAACTGAGGGGTGTGTGAAGTGTTTTGGTGAGAATGTGGAAACCACAGCAGCAGAGCTCTGGAGGTTGAAGGTTTAGAGGTGAAAGAACAGACAGATAAGGGAAGTTGTGGTTTGAGTAGAAGCAGGACGTCTCTAGCTGAGAATATCCACCTTTCATTATCAGTCAGGACAATTAATTACACAACAAAGTGTAGATTTAAATGTTAAACATTTCTTTATTTGCATGTTATATTATTATCAGATATAATAAAGAGAAGATTGTTACTGACTGCAGTAAGACTCAAAGCTCATTCAAACCAAACACATGTTGGCTTCCTGACAAACATGTTAACAATGATAAATGAAAGTTCAAATGAATTCTTCTGCACATGTAAATATGAAGCAGATTTAAGGAAGTTAAATGAGTTAAAATGTGAGAAAAGTTTGAGAAAAAATGCAGGAAAAGACATTTAATAAAACTCACAGCTTCTTAACAAGAGATAAAATCCAGATTTGAATATTGTTGTCCAAGTCAGACTAAAAATAAAAATGTATCAGCACAAAACATACAAATTTCAAAGTGATCTTATGATTCTTTCTTTCTGTAAAGAATTCAACTACTGATGTAAAACTGAGAGCATATTAATGATATAACAGCAAGGGAGTCATTTCTCTGCTGAGTTGATGTTGGTGTGGAAGTCGTTGATCAGTGGAGTCTGACAGAAGCAGAAGGTTCTCCATCGTTTTCATAGTTCACCTCACCATCATCTTCATCATTATGCTCCTGTGAAAAACAACACAAAGAAACCCACTCTGACACACTCACACTGAAAAGTCACAAATCACAACCCTACTTCTTTGACCTTTAGCTTTCTGCTGCTGCACATTCAACACAATCAGAAATAATCTAACATATACAAATAAATGAACTTGTTTCCCCCAAAAAAGTTTCTCCCCTCAAACTCCCAGATTCTCCTCCCAGTTGACTGTTGAAGTTTGAAAACTGAACACAGGTCACAGTGGAGTCAGCAGAACCTGAACGCACCATCAGATATTTACCTGACTGGCTGCTGGACCAGAACGCTTCACTCTTCGCTTTCTTACTGAGTTTAAAACCTGCACAAACACAAACAGTGAAACATTCACAGTCCAGCACTGACTTACAGTCTCTTAATGTTCACATTTGTCTTTTTATACATCAGTTCAGTTGTTATTTTCAACTCACAATGTTGTCATCAGGTGGTCTCTGGTTCCCTGGAAAAGAAATCACAGAGTAACATTTCAGTTGTAAAGTTACAGTTTGTTTTTCACTTAACAAATGTTGGTGTGAATTTTCTCACCTCGAGCTCTGAAGAGAAGAACAGTAACCACAGTGATGAGGAGGAGTTCAGCCACACGCATCATCAACATTATGTAGCTCAGAGCAGAACAACCTGTACAATCTGTGGAATATAGAAAGGTGTCAGTGAAGAAAGTAGGAAGCAAAAAGATGTGAAGTAGTGTGGCTGTAGGGATGACAATGTCAGTCGGTCTCTTTGTCTACCAACAATTGCCTTGAAATTTTGTACAGACATTTATGTTCCCCAGAAGATGAATCCCAATGAACTTTGAGATTTCGTTTTTTTCTTTAGCTCCACCATGATATTCACTTTGTACTTTTAGTGAAATATCTCAGGATGAATTTTAATATCTTTGATGATCTTCTGACTTTCCATCATCAGCTCAACATTTCAATTTTTCTATTACTTTGTTTTCTGACCAAATACTTGCAATCTAACAAACTTCCGATCATCATCTGCTGTACTTTAGATTTTATGATGTTATAATTAATAATAACAAAGTTCAGGAACAAGACCGCACCCTGCTCTCACACTAAATTCAAACACCTGCGTCTTATTAATTCAATCATCTGTGCATACCTATATAGGTGCATCTGTCCCCTTCCTCTCTCGTTTGTCTCAGTTCTCATGTCCCTCCCCCCCAACCCCTTTTTCTCATCCCTCCCTTCTCAATGGGCATCACGGTGGCTCAGTGTTTATCACTTATGCCTCACAGAAAGAAGTTCCTGGGTTCGAACACCATCTGTCCCAGGTCCTTTCTGTGCGGAGTTTACATGTTCTCCCTGTGTTCGTGTGGGTTTCTGCCGGGTACTCTGGTTTCCTCCCACCATCAATATATGCCCGTTAGGTTTAATACTTCAATAATTAATAATTCTTGTCCTATTTTAGGAACCACAGCAATAAAATACACAAACGTGTTAGGTAAATCTTTACATTATTGCTGATAATGGCGTCGGATTATAAAACTCTCCTATGTGTTGTTCTAGTGTTTATGGTCAAGCCGTATTTGGTGGTTTAATTTGGAGGACTTGTTGTTTTTTCTTGCTCTAATCATTCGTCCTGTTCATAGTGACCATTAGAAGATCCCTTCATAATGCTCTTACAATATAATTGATGGGGATCAAAACCTACAGTCCTCGTTAGGAACAAAAATGTATTTAAAGGTTTATCTGAAGGTACAACCATGTCTCCTAGAAATCGTATACACCTTAACTGTTGGCAAATCGCTGCCTGGATCACGTTTGGAGGCAACATTTTTTCAAATGAATGACGTGATTTATTTATATTATCACTGTGAAGTCTCAGGGAGGAAGTTGTCTTGGATGACGAGTGTGCAAAAGACACTAGAGAACGAGGTTTGCATCCTGAGTCTGTGTTTAGATTTAGGCAACAAAAGCACTTTAGTTAAAGTTAGTAAAAGATTGTGGTTTCACTTTATTGTTAATAAATATGTTGTGCTTCAGTCACTTAAACCAAGACCATGATCTTTCCCCAACCTTAGCAAAGTGCTGCCAGAGCCTAAACATCATCATACAAGGTTTAATGTTTCTATAGTTTCTTCTAGTGGATATACTGCAAGATTGCATATTTTAATGGAAAAAAACGACTACGTTGTCTGTGAACATTTCGCTCATATGTTCAATATCAACATTTTGCAATTTGCCAAAACAATATTTTATCATGATGTTGAGAGAAAACATAATTCAGCCAGCATTAAGTTTCTACCAAAAGTTATATTGAAAAGTGTTCCTAATATTTTTCCAACTCATTAACAAACATGAAGGAGGCAAAATATTAGGAACACTTTTTAATATAATGCACCTCAGTGTATCAGCATCCACTATGAACTAAATAACAACATGACGTAGAATTTTCACCTTTCTGACAATATCAAGGAAATCTGAAACTGCATAAACTTTGTAAAAGTTGAATTTATGGCAGAGCTGTTGTTGTTCCTAATAAAGTTCCTGGTCAGTGTAAAGTATATGACACACAGTAAATGTCATTTCTAGTAGACGGGGTCAGAAGATAATATGAGACTTCAGCTTTCTCAGTCAGTCAAATAAAGTAACAGAGAGAGATACTGTAAAGCAACATACAGAAAATATTGAGTTACCTTGTGGTGGAAGTTTAGCATCTTTGGTTGTAGTTGTCTTTGTGCTGCTTTGAATTGCTGTTGATTCAGTAGCTGTGGCGCCCCCACCTGGACAAATGAACAAAACCCAGAAATTGTATGATTAGAAGATACATCATGTTTTCCATCTGCAGTACCTCAATGAGAAAGAATACCATCTTAAAACTTCAAACCTTTAAACCTACAAATATTTTATGTAAATCTTTACATCAGTCTGAAGTGATTTTAAACAGCTCATCATATTCTCACCTGGTTTCTCAACTGTGGTCGAACAGCTGAAGGTAAACAGCTGCACTTTTCTACTGACAGTATCTGTCACAATACACTTAAGTTTATCATTGCTGTTTGATATATAATGGGCAGTGTTGCAGGAAGACTGTGATGTCTTTAAGTCGTTGATGTATTTATCCACATCTTTATCATTAACCAGATACTTCATTGGTTGTTGATACATACTAAATGTCCACACAGAGCAGTTTAACGTCACTTTCTCCTTGATTGTATGTTCAGTCGCTGGTGATAGAAAGATAACAAGAGGAAAATTAACATCAACACTGTGATCATTATTATTGTGATGCTGGAAACTTTTTATGATGTAAATACTCACTTTTAATAACAGACAGATCATACTCAGTGTCTCCACCTTGTTGTTTGTCTGATTTGAACTGTCTGCAGGTGTAACGACCAACATCCTCAACTGTGACCTTCTTTATAACCAGAGAACAGTTCACTGTAACACTCAGTCTGTCTGATTTAGCTTTGGCTTCTTCAACAATCTGCCCAAGTTTAATCAGCTCTACTGCTGCTGTGCTTCCTGAACCACTGAAAAGCCAGACAGTACTGTCACATTTATCCTGATCCTTTATCACATTTTCACAAGACAAAGTGATTTCATCTCCATCTCTGACAGTGAAGGAGGAAGTGTGTACAGTTATGGCTGCAGAGAGATATGAGAGAGAAATATGAACAATGAACTGAAATCAATAGAAATATAACTGTCATGTTCATTGTAAGTGTGAGGATCATTTTAGATACAACAGAACTTTCTAAATGTGTCTCATCTTCAGTTTTCAGTTCATTAAACTCACCATATTAACAACTAACAACAAACTCTGCCGTCTCAATTTAAGAAGGTTAATAAAGAACTAAATGAAGTTTTTTTCTTACCTGAAAACTGAAGCACCAGTATCAGAAACAACATTTGAATCCGTCTGAATTCAACCATCATGCTTCTCTCTCTCATCGATCTCTGGTTCTCTTAAGTGTCGCAGTCTCTAAAGTAATGTGTGAAGTAAAGACGTCTTCTTCCTGTCATTTGTACGTGTGACACTTCCTCTTCCTCACTCTGCTGCATGTACCGTCCAGACAATAAGTATATGACAAGATATTGAATATCTTGATTAGTAATATGACAGGTAAGCGGCACTAAAGAGGTCAGAGGTCAGATGTCACAGCTGTCTGACAAAGATCCTGTGAAACTGGGATGTAATCATGGATCACAAGGTAAAGAAATATGTTTCTGCATTCAGAGCAGCCATATTAAACTATATTAAGATTCAACAAGTTCACACTGTGTTTGTTCTCATGATATATGTGTGACAATCTTCACACCTTCAACTTCCTCTTCTTAGTTTCAGGATGTCAAACACGTCATTGTTAACTCTTCTTAGAAACAGACGTGTTAAACCATCTGAATTCAACCATCGTGTTTCACCGTCTCTGTCCTTCTTTGTCGATATCTTCACTACAAGAGATCTTCACTCTAAACTGTCAGAGTCTGTAAAGTAGTTTGTGTTGTAGAGAGATACAGCATCTTCTTCCTGCAGTTAGTGTGATGTCACTTCCTCATAGTGATGAACATGTAGGACGGAGACATGATTATGTATCACTGATTACAAGACAAAGGAATATGTTTCTGCCTTTAAAAGAGAAATTGAAGCAATCTGATGCTGTAAGAAGCAAACTACTGTATATTAAGACTCATATTTTGTCTCAAGTGCACACTGTGTCCACTCCCATGATGCATTTGTGACAATGACGTGTTTGACTTCTTGAAACTAAGATGAGGAAGCTGAATGTGTGAAGTGTTGTGGTCAGATAAATGTTTGCAATAATGCAGCTCTTCTTTTCTGTAGATAGTGTTTATTAGAAAACAGACAGGATTCATGGTGATGTCTGACAGCACACATGAACAGACAGGTGAAGAGTCAAACTTTGACTCTTGATGCTCAACATGGTGCAACATGGTGATACTGTAGCAGCTGAAAAAGAACAGATGAGATGATGTTTTAGTGGTCTGAGACCTGTTAGTTCCTCATTGTATCTCTGCAGTCATGTTTTTTCTGAGAACTGAGGGGTGTGTGAAGTGTTTTGGTGAGAATGTGGAAACCACAGCAGCAGAGCTCTGGAGGTTGAAGGTTTAGAAGTGAAAGAACAGACAGATGAGGGAAGTTGTGGTCTGAGTAGAAGCAGGACGTCTATAGCTGAGAATATTCACCTTTCATCATCAGTCAGGACACTGTTTGTACATGAAATAATTACACAACACAGTGTAGATTTAAATGTTAAACATTTCTTTATTTGCATGTTATATTATTATCAGATATAATAAAGAGAAGATTGTTACTGACTGCAGTAAGACTCAAAGCTCATTCAAACCAAACACATGTTGGCTTCCTGACAAACATGTTAACAATGATAAATGAAAATTCAAATTAATTCTTCTGTACATTTAAACATGAAACTGATCTGAAGCTGCTGCAGCTTAAAAAGTATCAACAGAAGTCTTAAAGTCAAGTCTAAATTCTTCCACTTGAAGCAGATTTAAGGAAGTTAAATGAGTTAAAATGTGATAAAAGTTTGATAAATAATACAGGAAAAGACATTTAATAAAACTCACAGCTTCTTAACGAGAGATAAAATCCAGATTTGAATATTGTTGTCCAAGTCAGACTAAAAATAAAAATGTCTCAGCACATAAAACATACAAATCTCACAGTGATCTTATGATTCTTTCTTTCTGTAAAGAATTCAACTACTGATGTAAAACTGAGAGCATATTAATGATATAACAGCAAGGGAGTCATTTCTCTGGTGAGTTGATGTTGGTGTGGAAGTCGTTGATCAGTGGAGTCTGACAGAAGCAGAAGGTTCTCCAAAGTTTTCATAGTTCACCTCACCATCATCTTCATCATTATGCTGCTGTGAAAAACAACACAAAGAAACCCACTCTGACACACTCACAGTGAAAAGTCACAAATCACAACCCTACTTCTTTGACCTTTAGCTTTCTGCTGCTGCACATTCAACACAATCAGAGATAATCTAACATATACAAATAAATTAATTTATTTCTCCCCAGTAGAGCCTTGAACTCCCAGATTTTCCTCCCAGCTGACTGTTGAAGTTTGAAAACTGAACACAGGTCACAGTGGAGTCAGCAGAACCTGAACGCACCATCAGATATTCACTTGACTGGCTGCTGTCACATTTTGGAGAATAAATAAAACTCAGTGTAATGTTGCACTGGGTGTCATGTGTGATCTCACTGGTCCTGACTGGTTTCTGATCCAGACTGAGTCACTACAGGGTTTAAGCTCAGTCTCTGACTCATTTGATCTCTTTTAATGAAACTTTTAGTTTCACAGCACAGTCAGTACTGTTTATTCTTTTACAATAACACTGACTGAAAAGGACCACACATACTGGTTTGTCCTGTAAAGTGTCATAATATCAATAATATAATCACAATAATAATCACATAAACTTGATTAAATTAAACTCACAGTGTTTTCATCCATCTGTATGTTGTTCCCTGAAAGACAAAAGAGAGTCGACTTTAGTTTCAACACTGAAAATCCAGGTTTTTATCAAAAAGTTTCATCTGTGGACTTTCTCACTTGTAGTTTTCTTCTGTCTGATGACGACCACAACAACAGTTAGTGAGAGTGCTGCTAAACCCACAGCCACAATGATGTACCGCAACCACCAACCTGGAAAGAGAAAGAAAACATTAAAAACATTCAGGCTGCAGCTTTCTGTTTTGTTCAAAATCCTGCTGCTAAACTAGAAGAGAATTCATTCACTGCTATTATTGTTTCCTTCACACAAACCTTAGTTTTCTTCTGTTATCATGTCTTGAACAAGAACAATCCAATTCAACTTCAAAATACTGATTTGCAAATATTCACAGTGAGGAGCATTACTAAACACTGGGCTATTTACTCAGATATGTGATTGAACACACTGACTGAGACTGACTGACTGAATAATAACAATATTCATTCTTGTATTCATACTTTGCACTTTAAAAGAGGAGAGAGAGAGATCCTGTGATACAGAAAAATGTTGAGTTACCTTGTGGTGTACCACCTTCTGTTGTAGATGTTTTGGTTGTAGTTATATTTGTGCTACTTTGAATTGTTGTTGATTCAGTCGTTGCTGTTGTGGCGCCCCCACCTGGATGAATGAACAAAACCCAGAAATTGTACAGTTAGAAAATACTTCATGTTTACCATCTTCAGTACCTCAATGAGAAAGAATATCATCTTGAAACCTCAAACCTATAAAAAACACAAATATTTTCTCTTTACATTACTGCTGATAATGGCGTCAGATTATAAAACTCTCCTATGTGTCGTTCTAGTGTTTATGGTCAAGCCGTATTTGGTGGTTTAATTTGGAGGACTTTTTTCTTTTTTCCTGCTGTAATCACTCATCCTGTTCATAGTGACCATTAGAAGATCCCTTCATAATGCTCTTACAATATAAGTGATGGGGATCAAAACCTACAGTCCTCGTTTTGAGCAAAATGTATTTAAAGGTTTATCTGTAGGTACAACCATGTCTCCTAGAAATCATATACAGAATTAACTGTAGGCAAATCGCTGACTGGATCACGTTCGGAGGCAACATTTTTTCAAATGAATGACGTGATTTATTTATATTATCACTGTGAAGTCTCAGGGAGGAAGTTGTGGTGTACAAGAAGCACCAGAGAACGAGGTTTGCATCCTGCGTCTGTGGTTAGATTTAGGCAACAAAAGCACTTTAGTTAAAGTTAGTAATAGATTGTAGTGTCACTTTATTGTTAATAAATATGTTGTGCTTAAGTCACTGAAAGCTTGCTGCCAGCGCCTAAACATCATCATACAAGGTTTAATGTGTCTATAGTTTCTTCTGGTGGATATACTGTTAGATCGCATATATTAATGGTAAAAAAACAAACCCTGACTATGTTGTCTGTGAATATTTCACTCAAATGTTCAATATCAACATTTTGCAATTTCCCAAAACAATATTTTGTCATGTTGTCAACATCATGATGAGAAATCATATTTCAGCCAGCATTAAGTTTCGACCAAAAGTGTGTTATATTTAAAAGTGTTCCTAATATTTTTTCCACCTCATTAACAAACATGAAGGAGGCAAAATATTAGGAACACTTTTCAATAAAATGCTATGTACATCAACATCCACAATGAACTAAATAACAACATGACGTAGAATTTTCACCTTTCTGACAATATCAAAGAAATCTGAAACTTTATAAACTTTGTAAAAGTTGAATTTATGGCAGAGCTGTTGTTGTTCCTAATAAAGTTCCTGGTCAGTGTAAAGTATATGACACACAGTAAATGTCATTTCTAGTAGACGGGGTTAGAAGATAATATGAGACTTCAGCTTTCTCAGTCAGTTAAATAAAGTAACAGAGAGATACTGTAAAACAACATACAGAAAACACTGAGTTACCTTGGGGTGTAATTGTAGCATCTTTGGTTGCAGGTGTTGTGGTTGTAGTTGTCTTTGTGCTGCTTTGAATTGCTGTTGATTCAGTCATTGTGGCGCCCCCACCTGGACAAATGAACAAAACCCAGAAATTGTATGATTAGAAGATACTTGATGTTTTCCATCTGCAGTACCTCAATGAGAAATAATACCATCTTAAAACTTCAAACCTTTAAACCTACAAATATTTTATGTAAATCTTGACATCAGTCTGAAGTGATTTTAAACAGCTCATCATATTCTCACCTGTTTTCTCAACTGTGGTTCAACAGCTGAAGATAAACAGCTGCACTTTTCATTATCTGTCACAATACACGTCTGAAAGTATGTCTACGTCTACACTAGTAAACAGCTGTTTTCACATATTGTCGGGGCAGCAGTGGTTGAATACATTGAATAAAATGTTGAACACATATGAGTGACTTTGTTGCTCACCTTCTTGTGTTGTTGATGTTGTTGATCTTCTTTCAGGTTTTGTTGTTGTTGCAGCCACACCTGAAAGATTAAATAACAAAAACCAACAAACTTTAAAATGAGACAAAAACACATTGTTTACCATCTGCTGTGACTAAATGAGAAAGAATGATGTCATCCTAAAACTTAAAATACATCAAATAAACACAAGTAGTTTGCTATTTTTCATATCAGAATAAAGTGATTTTAAACTGCTCATCATCTTCTCACCTGGTTTCTCACATGACAACTGAGGACTGAAGTTACACAGCTGCACTTTTCCACTGTTGCGATCTGTGATGTTACACTTCAAAAACTTATAATTTTGTGTGTTGACATTATGAGAAGTCTGGAAGGACGCAGTGGCTGAACAGGTAGACTGTGATGTCTTCAACTCTTTGTTAGATTTGTCCACATCTTTACCCTTATACACCCACTTCACTGTGTGTCTGCACTGATCATATATCGACACAGAGCAGTTTAACGTCACCTTATCAGCGTCCTTATGTTCAGTCACTGGTGAAGATGGAGATATTGTGAGAGAAAGACAACAAGAGTCAGATTAACTTCATCACTGTAATCATAATTATTGTAATGTTTCAGTATATTGTTCTAACAAGACAGTTTGAGCTGAAAACATTATGATGTAAATACTCACTGGTAACAACAGACAGATCAACATGAGAGTCTTGACCTTGTTGTTGTCCTGATTTGAACTGTCTGCAGGTGTAACGACCAACATCCTTAACTGTGACCTTCTTTATAACCAGAGAACAGTTCGCTGTAACACTCAGTCTGTCTGATTTAGCTTCGGAATTGTTATGAATTTTCCCATGTTCAAACAGTGTTGTCATTGATTTTCCTGAACCACTGAAGAGCCAGGTAGTACTGTCACATTTATCCTGATCATTTAACACATTTTCAAAAGACAAAGTGACTTCATCTCCATCTCTGACAGTGAAGGAGGAAATGTGTCCAGTTATGGCTGCAGAGAGATATGAGAGAGAAATATGAACAATGAACTGAAATCAATAGAAATATAACTGTCATGTTCATTGTAAGTGTGAGGATCATTTTAGATACAACAGAACTTTCTAAATGTGTCTCATCTTCAGTCTTCAGTTCATTAAACTCACCATATTAACAACTAACAACAAACTCTGCCGTCTCAATTTAAGAAGGTTAATAAAGAACCAAATGAAGTTTTTTTCTTACCTGAAAACTGAAGCACCAGTATCAGAAACAACATTTGAATCCGTCTGTATTCAACCATCATGCTTCTCTCTCTCATCGATCTCTGGTTCTCTTAAGTGTCGCAGTCTCTAAAGTAATGTGTGACGTTAAGACGTGTTCTTCCTGTCATTTGTACATGTGACACTTCCTCTTCCTCACTCTGCTGCATGTACAGTCCAGACAGTAAGTATTTGGACAGTTAGACAGTTTTTGTTCTTCAGGCTCTGTGTTTCAGCACATTCAATCTGAAATAAAACAATGAATACTGCATTAAAGCACCAAGTCTCAGCTTTAGTTTGAGTTGTAACTGTAACTGTAAATATCCAAATACTTCCTGTCTGGACTGTGTTTGTTCTCACAGTGTATTTGTGACAATCTTCACACCTTCAACTTCCTCTTCTTAGTTTCAGAATGTCAAAGACGTCATTGTTAACTCTTCTTAGAAACAGACATGTTAATCCATCTGAATTCAACCATCATGTTTCACCGTCTCTGTCCTTCTTTGTCGATATCTTCACAACAAGAGATCTTCACTCTAAACTGTCAGAGTCTGTAAAGTAGTTTGTGTTGTAGAGAGATACAGCATCTACTTCCTACAGTTAGTGTGATGTCACTTCCTCATAGTGATGAACATGTAGGATGGAGACATAATTAAGTGTCACTGATTACAAGACAAAGGAATATGTTTCTGCCTTTAAAAGAGAAATTGAGGCAATCTGATGCTGTAAGAAGCAAACTACTGTATATTAAGACTCATATTTTGTCTCAAGTGCACACTGAGTCCACTCCCATGATGCATTTGTGACAATGACGTGTTTGATTTCTTGAAACTAAGATGAGGAAGCTGAATGTGTGAAGTGTTGTGGTCAGATAAATGTTTGCAATAATGCAGCTCTTCTTTTCTGTAGATAGTGTTTATTAGAAAACAGACAGGATTCATGGTGATGTCTGACAGCACACATGAACAGACAGGTGAAGAGTCAAACTTTGACTCTTGATGCTCAACATGGTGCAACATGGTGATACTGTAGCAGCTGAAAAAGAACAGATGAGATGGTGTTTTAGTGGTCTGAGACCTGTTAGTTCCTCATTGTATCTCTGCAGTTATTTCTATCTGAGAACTGAGGGGTGTGTGAAGTGTTTTGGTGAGAATGTGGAAACCACAGCAGCAGAGCTCTGGAGGTTGAGGGTTTAGAAGTGAAAGAACAGACAGATAAGGGAAGTTGTGGTCTGAGTAGAAGCAGGATGTATATAGCTGAGAATATCCACCTTTCATTATCAGTCAGGACACTGTTTGTACATGAAATAATTACACAACACAGTGTAGATTTAAATGTTAAACATTTCTTTATTTGCATGTTATATTATTATCAGATATAATAAAGAGAAGATTGTTACTGACTGCAGTAAGACTCAAAGCTCATTCAAACCAAACACATGTTGGCTTCCTGACAAACATGTTAACAATGATAAATGAAAGTTCAAATTAATTCTTCTGTACACGTAAAAATGAAACTTATTTAAGGAAGTTAAATCAGTTAAAATGTGAGAAAAGTTTGAGAAATAATGCAGGAAAAGACATTTAATAAAACTCACAGCTTCTTAACAAGAGATAAAATCCAGATTTGAATATTGTTGTCCAAGTCAGACTAAAAATAAAAATGTCTCAGCACATAAAACATACAAATCTCAAAGTGATCTTATGATTCTTTCTTTCTGTAAAGAATTCAACTACTGATGTAAAACTGAGAGCATATTAATGATATAACAGCAAGGGAGTCATTTCTCTGGTGAGTTGATGTTGGTGTGGAAGTCGTTGATCAGTGGAGTCTGACAGAAGCAGAAGGTTCTCCAAAGTTTTCATAGTTCACCTCACCATCATCTTCATCATTATGCTGCTGTGAAAAACAACACAAAGAAACCCACTCTGACACACTCACACTGAAAAGTCACAAATCACAACCCTACTTCTTTGACCTTTAGCTTTCTGCTGCTGCACATTCAACACAATCAGAAATAATCTAACATATACAAATAAATGAAACTTGTTTCTCCCCAAAAGAGCCCAGAACTCCCAGATTTTCCTCCCAGCTGACTGTTGAAGTTTGAAAACTGAACACAGGTCACAGTGGAGTCAGCAGAACCTGAACGCACCATCAGATATTTACCTGACTGGCTGCTGGACCAGAACGCTTCACTCTTCGCTTTCTTACTGAGTTTAAAACCTGCACAAACAGAAACAGTGAAACATTCACAATCCTGCACTGACTTACAGTCTCTTAATGTTCACATTTGTCTTTTTATACATCAGTTCAGTTGTTATTTTCAACTCACAATGTTGTCATCAGGTAGTCTCTGGTTCCCTGGAAAAGAAATCACAGAGTAACATTTCAGTTGTAAAGTTCCAGTTTGTTTTCCACTTAACAAATGTTGGTGTGAATTTTCTCACCTCGAGCTCTGAAGAGAAGAACAGTAACCACAGTGATGAGGAGGAGTTCAGCCACACACATCACCAACATTATGTAGCTCAGAGCAGAACAACCTGTACAATCTGTGGAATATAGAAATGTGTCAGTGAAGAAAGGAGGAAGTGAAAAGATGTGAAGTAGTGTGACTGTAGGATGACAATGTCAGTCGGTCTCTTTGTCTACCAACAATTGCCATGAAATTTTGTACAGACATTTATGTTCCCCAGAGGATGAATCCTTTCTTTTTTTTCCTTTAGCGCCACCATGAGGTTCACTTTGTAGTTTTTAGTGAAATATCTCAGAATGAATTTTAATATCTTTGATGATCTTCTGACTTTCCATCATCAGCTCAGCATTTCAATTTTTCTATTACTTTGTTTTCTGACCAAATAATTGCAATCTAACGAACTTCCCATCATCATCTGCTGTACTTTAGGTTTTATGATGTTATAATTAATAATAACAAAGTTCAGGAACAAGACCACGCCCTGCTCTCACACTAAATTCAAACACCTGCGTCTTATTAATTCAATCATCTGTGCATACCTATATAGGTGCATCTGTCCCCTTCCTCTCCCGTTTGTCTCAGTTCTCATGTCCCTCCCCCCCAACCCCTTTTTCTCATCCCTCCCTTCTCAATGGGCATCACGGTGGCTCAGTGTTTATCACTTATGCCTCACAGCAAGAAGTTCCTGGGTTCGAACACCATCTGTCCCAGGTCCTTCCTGTGCGGAGTTTACATGTTCTCTCTGTGTTTGTGTGGGTTTCCGCCGGGTACTCTGGTTTCCTCCCACCATCAATACATGCCCGTTTAATACATCAATAATTAATAATTCTTGTCCTATTTTAGGAACCACAGCAATAAAATACACAAACGTGTTAGGTAAATCTTTACATTATTGCTGATAATGGCGTCAGATTATAAATCACTCCTATGTGTCGTTCTAGTGTTTATGGTCAAGCCGTATTTGGTGGTTTAATTTGGAGGACTTGTTGTTTTTTCTTGCTCTGATCATTCGTCCTGTTCATAGTGACCATTAGAAGATCCCTTCATAATGTACAATATAAGTGATGGGGATCAAAACCCACAGTCCTCATTTTGAGCAAAAATGTATTTAAAGGTTTATCTGAAGGTACAACCATGTCTCCTAGAAATCATGTACACCTTAACTGTTGGCAAATTGCTGCCTGGATCACGTTCGGAGGCAACATTTTTTCAAATGAATGACGTGATTTATTTATATTATCACTGTGAAGTCTCAGGGAGGAAGTTGTGGTGGATGACGAGTGTGCAAAAGACACTAGAGAACGAGGTTTGCATCCTGAGTCTGTGTTTAGATTTAGGCAACAAAAGCACTTTAGTTAAAGTTAGTAAAAGATTGTGGTTTCACTTTATTGTTAATAAATATGTTGTGCTTCAGTCACTTAAACCAAGACCATGATCTTTCCCCAACCTTAACAAAGTGCTGCCAGAGCCTAAACATCATCATACAAGGTTTAATGTTTCTATAGTTTCTTCTAGTGGATATACTGCAAGATTGCATATTTTAATGGAAAAAAAACGACTACGTTGTCTGTGAACATTTCGCTCATATGTTCAATATCAACATTTTGCAATTTGCCAAAACAATATTTTATCATGATGTTGAGAGAAAACATAATTCAGCCAGCATTAAGTTTCTACCAAAAGTTATATTGAAAAGTGTTCCTAATATTTTTCCAACTCATTAACAAACATGAAGGAGGCAAAATATTAGGAACACTTTTTAATATAATGCACCTCAGTGTATCAGCATCCACTATGAACTAAATAACAACATGACGTAGAATTTTCACCTTTCTGACAATATCAAGGAAATCTGAAACTGCATAAACTTTGTAAAAGTTGGATTTATGGCAGAGCTGTTGTTGTTCCTAATAAAGTTCCTGGTCAGTGTAAAGTATATGACACACAGTAAATGTCATTTCTAGTAGACGGGGTCAGAAGATAATATGAGACTTCAGCTTTCTCAGTCAGTCAAATAAAGTAACAGAGAGAGATACTGTAAAACAACATACAGAAAATATTGAGTTACCTTGTGGTGGAAGTTTAGCATCTTTGGTTGTAGTTGTCTTTGTGCTGCTTTGAATTGCTGTTGATTCAGTAGCTGTGGCGCCCCCACCTGGACAAATGAACAAAACCCAGAAATTGTATGATTAGAAGATACATCATGTTTTCCATCTGCAGTACCTCAATGAGAAAGAATACCATCTTAAAACTTCAAACCTTTAAACCTACAAATATTTTATGTAAATCTTTACATCAGTCTGAAGTGATTTTAAACAGCTCATCATATTCTCACCTGTTTTCTCAACTGTGGTCGAACAGTTGAAGGTAAACAGCTGCACTTTTCTACTGACAGTATCTGTCACAATACACTTAAGTTTATCATTGCTGTTTGATATATAATGGGAGGTGTTGCAGGAAGACTGTGATGTCTTTAAGTCGTTGATGTATTTATCCACATCTTTATCATTAACCAGATACTTTACTGGTTGTTGATACATACTAAATGTCCACACAGAGCAGTTTAACGTCACTTTCTCCTTGATTGTATGTTCAGTCACTGGTGATAGAAAGATAACAAGAGGAAAATTAACGTCAACACTGTGATCATTGTTATTGTAATGCTGGAAACTTTTTATGATGTAAATACTCACTTTTAATAACAGACAGATCATACTCAGTGTCTCGACCTTGTTGTTGTCCTGATTTGAACTGTCTGCAGATGTAACGACCAACATCCTCAACTGTGACCTTCTTTATAACCAGAGAACAGTTCACTGTAACACTCAGTCTGTCTGATTTAGCTTTGGCTTTTTCACTAATCTGCCCAAGTTTAATCAGCTCTACTGCTGGTGTGTTTCTTGAACCAGCAAAGAGCCAGGTAGTACTGTCACATTTATCCTGATCCTTTATCACATTTTCAAAAGACAAAGTAACTTCATCTCCATCTCTGACAGTGAAGGAGGAAGTGTGTCCAGTTATGGCTGCAGAGAGATATGAGAGAGAAATATGAACAATGAACTGAAATCAATAGAAATATAACTGTCATGTTCATTGTAAGTGTGAGGATCATTTTAGATACAACAGAACTTTCTAAATGTGTCTCATCTTCAGTTTTCAGTTCATTAAACTCACCATATTAACAACTAACAACAAACTCTGCCGTCTCAATTTAAGAAGGTTAATAAAGAACTAAATGAAGTTTTTTTCTTACCTGAAAACTGAAGCACCAGTATCAGAAACAACATTTGAATCCGTTTGAATTCAACCATCATGCTTCTCTCTCTCATCGATCTCTGGTTCTCTTAAGTGTCGCAGTCTCTAAAGTAAAGTGTTAAGTTAAGACGTCTTCTTCCTGTCATTTGTACGTGTGACACTTCCTCTTCCTCACTCTGCTGCATGTACAGTCCACGCAGTAAGTATTTGACAAGACATTGATCCAAATATCTTGATCAGTAATATGGCAGGTAAACAGCACTAAAGAGGTCAAAGGTCAGATGTCACAGCTGCCCGACAAAGATCCTGTGAAACTGGGATGTAATCACGGATCACAAGGTAAAGAAATATGTTTCTGCATTCAGAGCAGCCATATTAAACTATATTAAGATTCAACAAGTGCACACTGTGTTTGTTCTCACGGTGTATTTGTGACATCTTCACACCTTCAACTTCCTCTTCTTAGTTTCAGGATGTCAAACACGTCATTGTTAACTCTTCTTAGAAACAGACGTGTTAATCCATCTGAATTCAACCATCATGTTTCACCGTCTCTGTCCTTCTTTGTGGATATCTTCACAACAAGAGATCTTCACTCTAAACTGTCAGAGTCTGTAAAGTAGTTTGTGTTGTAGAGAGATACAGCATCTACCTCCTGCAGTTAGTGTGATGTCACTTCCTCATAGTGATGAACATGTAGGACGGAGACATGATTATATATCACTGATTACAAGACAAAGGAATATGTTTCTGCCTTTAAAAGAGAAATTGAGGCAATCTGATGTGGTAAGAAGCAAACTACTGTATATTAAGACTCATATTTTGTCTCAAGTGCACATTGTGTCCACTCCCATGATGAATTTGTGACAATGACGTGTTTGACTTCTTGAAACTAAGATGAGGAAGCTGAATGTGTGAAGTGTTGTGGTCAGATAAATGTTTGCAATAATGCAGCTCTTCTTTTCTGTAGATAGTGTTTATTAGAAAACAGACAGGATTCATGGTGATGTCTGACAGCACACATGAACAGACAGGTGAAGAGTCAAACTTTGACTCTTGATGCTCAACATGGTGCAACATGGTGATACTGTAGCAGCTGAAAAAGAACAGATAAGATGATGTTTTAGTGGTCTGAGACCTGTTAGTTTCTCATTGTATCTCTGCAGTTATTTTTATCTGAGATCTGAGGGGTGTGTGAAGTGTTTTGGTGACAATGTGGAAACCACAGCAGCAGAGCTCTGGAGGTTGAAGGTTTAGGAGTGAAAGAACAGACAGAAAAGGGAAGTTGTGGTTTGAGTAGAAGCAGGATGTATATAGCTGAGAATATTCACCTTTCATCATCAGTCAGGACACTGTTTGTACATGAAATAATTACACAACACAGTGTAGATTTAAATGTTAAACATTTATTTGCATGTGTAAGGTTTTGATGGTAAGAAAAGCCCTACAATGAGGATGGAAGACGGCAGGATTGAGGTGTAGGTGCAGTGTAGGAATAAACAACCTCACACACTTCGTTTCAGAGCTCTGAGTTTTTGTTTAGTCGGAAATCACTGGCAGATCACAGTTCAATGTTCACAGGGATTACAAGCAGAAGGGTGGACAACATGGTGGACAGTTGATTTCAGTAGTGGCGATGACATTCGACCTGACCCCCTTCTCTCTGACACCCTAACCTGCTCTCTCCCCTGGCATAAATACCCCTGGTTTATACCACCACCTCCAATAAGCAGGGCCCATGAGCATTCCCACAATATATTGAAAATACCTATTAATATACCCATTTAATTTACCAATATTTACATACACACAGTTCACACAACTAACACAAGAGACAGATGAAAATAAAATATATAAACTGAAGAAATACTAAACCAAATATAACCAAAAATCCCTCTACTCCCTCCCCTCTCTCTTCCCTGGTCACTTGGTTCAGCCTGATCAGCTAATTGACAACTGCTGGCAGCATTCTCATGTGTGCACTCCATGAAAACACGCCCCCCAGAAGTAGACCTCAAAGAAAGAGGAAGTTAGTAAAGGTTCCAAAATAAAAGCACAACTTAACAAAAAAATGAACTTCCTGTGTGAATGTGTATGCGTGTTGTCTCTTTCACCTTAGCGAGGGGGATGCTTTTCAAGCTCCCTCACACTTCTCCTCCCCTTCGGCAGTCTCGCCAACCACGTTGCGAGACAAGAAGTCAGCCACCGTGTTCTGCTTTCCTGGCCGGTAATGGATGAAGAACCGATATGGTTGAAGGGACAGGAACCAGCGTGTGATCCAGCTATTTGTATCCTTCATTTGCTCCAGCCATTGCAACGCCTTATGGTCCGTCTCCAGGTGAAACTCTCTCCCAAGCAGGTAGTATTTGAAGGTGTCAATGGCCCATTTAATGGCCAAACACACACTCCAGCTCCACTGCTGAATACCTGGTCTCCCTGGGAAACAGTTTCCTGTTGATGTATGCCACCGGTTTCCTTTCTTCTTCCTTGCCTTGAAGGAGGACTCCACCGATCCCTCGGTGAGAAGCGTCTGTCTGGACTGTGAAGGGTAAATTGAAGTTTTGACTCTGCAACACCGGCTCCTGCCACAGGGCATCTTTAAGGTCCTGGAATGCCTTTTCCTGCATCTCACCCCACCTTGGTTTTTGTTGTGCTGGTGAGATCAGACAGAGGTGCAGCCCTTGCAGAAAAGTCCCGGATGAAGCGCCTGCACCAGCCCACCAGACCCAGAAAAGACTTCACCTGCTTGCGGGTAGTTGGCCTCTCCCTCGCTCGGATGGCTTCCACCTTGTCCTGCACTGGCTTAATGACACCACCTCCGAGAATGTAGCCCAGGTACTGAGTCTCCTGCTTAGCCACCGCACACTCCCTTGGATTGATGGTCAGACCTGCTTCCTTGATTTTCCCCAGCACGATTGCCAGGTGCTCAAATGTTGTCAGGTAGTGCTCGATGTCATCACTCTCCTCTAGTCGAGGAACTGCTGCCTGCCCCCAGCTCCTGCCCGCTTGCTCACTCCGGGCACCTGACTGGGAAACATGCTCCATCTCCTGCTCCTGCAGCAGTGGGTTCAACTGGGGCGAACTTTCTCCCCTCTGCTGCTGCCATTCCACCTCATCATGGAGGTTATACATTTGCACTTGCATTTGGCGCCATCTTTTGTCCTGTCGTATTGTTTCTTTGTTCCACCTTTCACTTAAGTCACGCTGGAACTGAAGACACTGTTGTAACATGCCAGTAATTGAGTCCATCTGTGCAGGCACAAGGTGCTCCTCCCTAGGGTGTATAATCAAAGGCATCCCTCCTACAGCACCCTCCTCCTGGCCCTCTTCAGTCACAACCATCTTTTAAGCTCTGGTGTGTGGTTTAGGTCCCATACTGCCAGCTCTCACAACAATACACCTTCAATCTGGTCGCATCTCATCCCACTTCTGACACCAAATGTAAGATTTTGATGGTAAGAAAACCCCTACAATGAGGATGGACGACGAAAACACGCCCCCCAGAAGTAGACCTCAAAGAGAGAGGAAGTTAGTAAAGGTTCCAAAATAAAAGCACAACTTAACAAAAAATGAACTTCCCGTGTGAATGTGTATGCGTGTTGTCTCTTTCACCTTAGTGAGGGGAATGCTTTCCAGTTCTGTAGATAGTGTTTATTAGAAAACAGACAGGATTCATGGTGATGTCTGACAGCACACATGAACAGACAGGTGAAGAGTCAAACTTTGACTCTTGATGCTCAACATGCTCAACATGGTGCAACATGGTGAGTTCCCTGTACATTTAAACATGAAACTGATTTAAGAAAGTTAAATGAGTTAAAATGTGATAAAAGTTTGAGAAATAATGCAGGAAAAAAATAAAACTCACTTCTTAATAAGAGATAAAATCCAGATTTGAATATTGTTGAATAATTATTCTTTTTTTCTGTAAAGAATTCAACTACTGATGTAAAACTGAGAGCATATTAATGATTTAACAACAGTCTGACAGAAGCAGAAGGTTCTCCAAAGTTTTCATAGTTCACCTCACCATCATCTTCATCATTATGCTCCTGTGAAAAACAACACAAAGAAACCCACTCTGACACACTCACACTGAAAAGTCACAAATCACAACTCTACTTCTTTGACCTTTAGCTCTCTGCTGCTGCACATTCAACACAATCAGAAATAATCTAACATATACACAAAAAGGAACTTGTTACTCTCCAAAAGAGCCCCGAACTCCCAGATTTCCTCCCAGCTGACTGTTGAAGTTTGAAAATGTCACACCGTGGTGAAATTTAGTTATTTAATTGGGTTTTTGTCCTGTCTCCATTTTTTATTTTAATTATTCCTCCTCATTTCTGGTCACTTGCCCTTCCTCATGTGTCTGTCTGATTACCCAAGTGTTACCCCCTGGCCCCTCACTAGCTCCCCATTCCCTTGTCAGTTCTGTCTGTGTATTTAAGCCTGACCCCATGCCCCAGCCCATGCCCCAGCCCAAGCCTGACCCCACGCAGCACGCTGTGGTGAAATTTAGTTGGGTTTTTGTCCTGTCTCCATGTTTTGTCTCATCATTTCCTGATTTATTTTGAAAATTATTCCTTGTCTATGGTCACTTTCTCTTCCTCATGTGTCTGTCTGATTACCACCAGTTCCCTATTCCCTCGTCAGTTCTGTCTGTGTATTTAAGCCCTGGTTTTCGGTTCTGTCTTTGTCGGTTCATTTGTTTTGTTCATAGTCTTGCCTATTTTGCATCTTATGAAAGTCATAGTCACAGTCTTGCCTGATCGCAGAAATAAAGGACTTTTGCATGACATCTCTGTATCTGGGTCCTGCTCCCGCATTCCTGTGACAGAAAACTGATCACAGGTCACAGTGGAGTCAGCAGAACCTGAGCGCACCATCAGATGTTTACCTGACTGGCTGCTGGACCAGAACGCTTCACTCTTGGGCTTCTTACTGAGTTTAAAATCAGTCAATCAGTTCAGTTGTTATTTTCAACTCACATGTCGTCATCACGTTTACCACCTGTAGCAACCAATGAATAAACAATGATGAAATTATTTAGCTTAAAATACATCAAATAAATAAATGCAATTTTGTCATTTTTCATATCAGATCAAAGTGATTTTAAACAGCTCGTCATCTTCTCACCTGGTTTCTCACATGACGACTGAGGACCGAAGTTACACAGCTGCGCTTTTCCACTGTTGAGATCTGTGACTTTATACTTCAAAAACTTGTCATGTAAATATAATGAGAAGTCAACAATGACGGACTGTGATGTCTTTGTTTCTTTGGTATTTCGGTCAGAAATTCCATCTGAATTTGACCATCGTGATTCTCTGTTCCTCTTTTCTGACTTCTTCCTACTTCTAAATCTCTAAACGAGTGTTTCTCAAAGAGAAATGTAGTCTCTACTTCCTGAAAGTAGTGAGGTGTCACTTTTACTCCTCTTCTGTCTTATGCCAGTTGTTGTTTTTATGTTCCTCTATTGTTTATTGCTGACATGAGGTTCACTCTGACCTGATGCATCGGGAGTTAAAAGGGTCATATTTTCACTGCTGTTGAGTTTCCACAGTTTCTTCTCATTCAGCCGTTTAACTGGACTCAGTAAAATAACTCAGTTTAGACAAGTATTGTTACAATTTTTCCACAAGTTTATTTTAATTTTTTTAAAACAGATGATAAAAATAAACAACAGAGATATAGATGTTAAAAAATATTGTATATCAACCAATAACAGGTGATATGTTTAAAAAAGACACAAAAACAAGTTAAAATTTAAAACTAACATATCTTTAACTAGAACACCAGCACATTAAAGTGCCTGACAGTAAATTCATCAATCAAACTGTATCATAAACTATATTTTGCTCATTTACATTCCAAGCAGCCTCCTTTGCACATGTTGATGTAGTTAACTTGTTGACTTAGGTTCGGGAGCAGCACCACGCCTCAACCACACCTCTAATCATCTGCCAAGCCTACTTATACCGGGTCAACCCATCCTACCCGGTCTGTCTCAGGTTTCTCAAGAGCAGACAGACCATACCTCTCGCCTAAACGCTCATACAGGAACTTCGTTTTAAACAAAGACAAAACCAATAAATCCTACCACTCACCATGGATCCAGAACTGCCGACCGATCCATTCATCAATCTAGTCATTGGCTTACATTGTCCTTCAACTTCTCATTCTCATGTTACCTGGTCAATAGTTGCATAAACAGCAACCAGCTCTCAACTAAACTCTAACTATTCATTTCTTTCCTTCTCAGAATCTGCTGTTCACCATGTTCAGGCTACATATTCCCTACAGTGGACTTGACCCTAGCATCCATGATCCATTGGCTTTTGATTCTCAGGGTTATAAAAATCTGCCTTGACTTCATCAGCCCATAATTATTCTAGTCACCAGTCTACCTTAAAAAATGATCATTCAAAAAATCGCTCTCCAAGGAGCAAATTAGATCAGCTGGAAGTTTCTTTCCATTATTGCTCTTCTGCCTCTAATCCATCTCAGCCCAAACGAGCTGCTGACCGAATACATCAGTTCTGGGTACGCCACTAAGGCATCACCTCAAAGCCCATTCTTACTTGCCGAATCAGAGCTCACATTTACATCCATTCCATTAAAATCTACTCTTTTGGGGGCCATCGATCAGCTCGGGCGGAAATATGCCTGAGACAGAACCCCCACGCTGAGTCTCCCTCCAACTGGTCTCCAGTACATCATCCCAGACGGGCCTAACAGATGACATCTTCCTGCTACCTTCACCCACATCCATGGATCTATCCTCAACATTCAATACCTGCTCAATTCCGTTGAATCTTTAAACTACACATTGTTGCGGCGTGGTTCATGCTAGTGAACTACAAGTTAACCTACTGCATCCTCTGCTGGACAAAAAAGCTTTTACAACAATAAATCCTGAAAATCAACATGAAAACATAGTCAAACATTTATGTAAGAAAAGACAAGTAACGTGACAATATTAATCAAACTAAACTTAACCGATCAGGAATCAATATAATGAAATGAGAGGAGCTGTAACTATACTGTGATCTCTTATTTGTTGGGTTTGTTGATGGTAGCGTAGAGGCTGCTGAGATCAGTGGAGGCTCCAGCAGAAGAGGAGGAAGCTTTCACAGTGCTGTAGGTCACTGCATCATCATCATCATCTTGAACCTGTAAAACAATACACATAAATTACACATCATGACATGACACAGAACGCTACAAGTCAATGCAACATGAAGACATCCAACAGCACAAACACACCACAGTCAATAGTGACATAGCAAGCATGATCACATGGTGCAACACAAAGATTCTCTGATTTATCTGATGACCCTCTGGAGGGCCCCGACCCCTAGGTTGGGAACCAGTGGACTAAACTAGCTAACTGTATATAAAGTAGTGTAAACTAGCTCCACCTCCAGCAGCTACAACAGTAACATGCTGCTCTAACACTGATGCTTCAGTATTAATAATCTAATGATGTCATATATAATAATATATCAGTCAGAGGGACCAAACCACTACTTTCACTGCAATACTTTAACTACATCAAGCTCAGAATACTTTTCATTTTTTTCATGCAGGACTTTTGTAATGGAGTATTTTTACATTGCTGTATTGATACTTTTACTTAAATAAAGGATCTGAATACTTCTTTCACCACTAAAGCTTAAAGATGAATCCTCTCGAGATCATATATATCCACAGATAATTCACTGACAATGTGATTCATAGCTGCTTAAATATCTTATCTTGGACCAGAGTGTTTCTCTTCCTGTCATTCACAGTTTTTCTTTGTTCACCAACATCACCAGTGTAACCAATCAGACAGCTTACCCGGGCTTTACTGTTGGTCTTCTTGATGAAGCTGATGGTGGCGTAGGAAACAGCATCTTCAGGATCAGCCTACACAGTGAAGACAACATGATGGCTGATCAGTAACAAGTAGATTTATACTGACGCACCTCTTCAGTTCAGTTCTAGTTGTATTCTGTCTTCTTCTATCTTGCAGACAACAATTAGACTCAAGAGTTTCTATCATACTGTCACATTTTGGAGAATAAAAATTTAATTAAACTCACAGTGTTTTCATCCATCTGTGTGTTGTTCCCTGAAAGACAAAAAAGAGTCGACTTTAGTTTCAACACTGAAAATCCAGGTTTTTTCATAAAGTTTCATCTGTGGACTTTCTCACCTGTAGTTTTCTTCCGTCTGATGATGACCACAACAACAGTTAGAGAGAGTGCTGCTAAACCCACAGCCACAATGATATACCACCACCAACCTGGAAAGAGAAACATTAAAAACATTCAGGCTGCAGCTTTCTGTTCTGTTCAAAATCCTGCTGCTAAACTAGAAGAGAATTCACTCACTGCTACTATTGTTTCCTTCACACAAACCTTAGTTTTCTTCTGTTATCATGTCTTGAACAAAAACAATCCAATTCAACTTCAAAATACTGATTTGCAAATATTCACAGTGAGGAGCATTACTAAACACTGGACCATTTACTCAGACATGTGTTTGAACACACTGACTGAGACTGACTGACTGAATAAGAACAGTGTTCATTCATGTATTCATACTTTAGACTTTAAAAGAGGAGAAAGAGAGATACTGTAAAGCAACATACAGAAAAATATTGAATTACCTTGTGTATCATCATTGGTTGCAGGTTTGGCTGCCTCTGTGCTTCTTTGAATTATTGTTGATTCAGTCGTTGCTGTTGTGGCGCCCCCAACTGGACAAATGAACAAAACCCAGAAATTGTACAGATAGAAAATACTTCATGTTTACCATCTTCAGTACCTCAATGAGAAAGAATATCATCTCAAAACCTCAAACCTATAAAACACACAAATATTTTAGGTAAATCTTTACATTACTGCTGATAATGGCGTCAGATTATAAAACGCTCCTATGTGTCGTTCTAGTGTTTATGGTCAAGCCGTATTTGGTGGTTTAATTTGGAGGACTTCTTCTTTTTTCCTGCTGTAATCATTCGTCCTGTTCATTCAGTATCAACATTTTGCAATTTGCCAAAACAATATTTTATCATGATGTTGAGAGAAAACATACTTCAGCCAGCATGACATTTCTACCAAAAGTGTGTTATATTGTAAAGTGTTCCTAATATTTTTTTCCACCTCATTAACAAACATGAAGGAGGCAAAATATTAGGAACACTTTTCAATAAAATGCACTTAAGTACATCAACATCCAATATGAACTAAATAATAACATAAAGCATAATTTTCTGACAATATCAAAGAAATCTGAAACTGTATAAACTTTGTAAAAGTAGAATTTATGGCAGAGCTGTTGTTGTTCCTAATAAAGTGCCTGGTCAGTGTAAAGTATATGACACACAGTAAATGTCATTTCTAGTAGACGGGGTTAGAAGATAATATGAGACTAAAGCTTTCTCAGAGAGAGATACTGTAAAGCAACATAAAGAGAATGCTGAGTTACCTTGTGGTGTAATTGTAGCATCTTTGGTTGCAGGTGTTGTGGTTGTAGTTGCCTTTGTGCTTCTTTGAATTGGTGTTGATTCAGTCATTGTGGCGCCCCCACCTGGACAAATTAAGAAAACACAGAAATTCTATGTTTGCCTAAGAAAATCCTTCATGTTTTCCATCTGCAGTACCTCAGTGAGAAAGAATATCATCTTAAAACTTCAAACCTTTAAAATACACAAATATTTTATGTAAATCTTTACATCAGTCTGAAGTGATTTTTAACAGCTCATCATATTCTCACCTGTTTTCTCAACTGTGGTCGAACAGCTGAAGATAAACAGCTGCACTTTTCATTATCTGTCACAATACACGTCTGAAAGTATGTCTACATCTACACTAGTAAACAGCTGTTTTCACATAGTGTCGGGGTAGCAGTGGTTGAATACATTGAATAAAATGTTGAATACATATGAGTGACTTTGTTGCTCACCTTCTTGTGTTGTTGATGTTGTTGTTTCAGGTTCTGTTGTTGTTGCAGCCACACCTGACAGATTAAATAACAAAAACCAACAAACTTTAAAATGAGACAAAAACACATTGTTTATCATCTGCTGTGACTAAATGAGAAAGAATGATGTCATCCTAAAACTTAAAATACATCAAATAAACAAAATTAGTTTCTTATTTTTCATATCAGAATAAAGTGATTTTAAACAGCTCATCATCTTCTCACCTGGTTTCTCACATGACAACTGAGGACTGAAGTTACACAGCTGCACTTTTCCACTGTTGGGATCTGTGATGCTACACTTCAAAAACTTATAATTTGATGTGCAAATATAATGAGAAGTCTTGAAGGACACAGTGGCTGAACAGGTAGACTGTGATGTCTCCAACTCTTTGTCATCTTTGTCCACATCTTTACCCTCATACACCCACTTCACTGTGTGTCTGCACTGATCATATGTCGACACAGAGCAGCTTAACGTCACCTTATCAGTGTCCTTATGTTCAGTCACTGGTGAAGATGGAGATATTGTGAGAGAAAGACAACAAGAGTCAGATTAACTTCATCACTGTAATCATAATTATTGTAATGTTTCAGTATATTGTTCTAACAAGACAGTTTGAGCTGAAAACATTATGATGTAAATACTCACTGGTAACAACAGACAGAACAACATTAGAGTCTTGATATTGTTCTTGTCCTGATTTGAACTGTCTGCAGGTGTAATGACCAACATCCTTAACTGTGACCTTCTTTATAACCAGAGAACAGTCCACTGTAACACTCAGTCTGTCTGATTTAACTTCAGCATTGTTCTGAATTTTCCCATGTTCAAACAGTGTTATTGATTTTCCTGAACCACTGAAGAGCCAGGTAGTACTGTCACATTTATCCTGATCATTTAACACATTTTCACAAGGCATAGTAACTTCATCTCCATCTCTGACAGTGAAGGAGGAAGTGTGTCCAGTTATGGCTGCAGAGAGATATGAGAGAGAAACATGAACAATGAACTGAAATCAATAGAAATATAACTGTCATGTTCATTGTAAGTGTGAGGATCATTTTAGATACAACAGAACTTTCTAAATGTGTCTCATCTTCAGTCTTCAGTTCATTAAACTCACCATATTAACAACTAACAACAAACTCTGCCGTCTCAATTTAAGAAGGTTAATAAAGAACCAAATGAAGTTTTTTTCTTACCTGAAAACTGAAGCACCAGTATCAGAAACAACATTTGAATCCGTCTGAATTCAACCATCATGCTTCTCTCTCTCATCGATCTCTGGTTCTCTTAAGTGTCGCAGTCTCTAAAGTAATGTGTGAAGTTAAGACGTCTTCTTCCTGTCATTTGTACGTGTGACACTTCCTCTTCCTCACTCTGCTGCATGTACAGTCCAGACAGTAAGTATTTGGACAGTTAGACAGTTTTTGTTCTTCAGGCTCTGTGTTTCAGCACATTCAATCTGAAATAAAACAATGAATACTGCATTAAAGCACCAAGTCTCAGCTTTAGTTTGAGTAGTAACTGTAACTGTAAATGTCCAAATACTTCCTGTCTGGACTGTGTTTGTTCTCACAGTGTATTTGTGACAATCTTCACACCTTCAACTTCCTCTTCTTAGTTTCAGGATGTCAAACACATCATTGTTAACTCTTCTTAGAAACAGACATGTTAATCCATCTGAATTCAACCATCGTGTTTCACCGTCTCTGTCCTTCTTTGTCGATATCTTCACAACAAGAGATCTTCACTCTAAACTGTCAGAGTCTGTAAAGTAGTTTGTGTTGTAGAGAGATACAGCATCTACCTCCTGCAGTTAGTGTGATGTCACTTCCTCATAGCGATGAACATGTAGGATGGAGACATGATTATATATCACTGATTACAAGACAAAGGAATATGTTTCTGCCTTTAAAAGAGAAATTGAGGCAATCTGATGCTGTAAGAAGCAAACTACTGTATATTAAGACTCATATTTTGTCTCAAGTGCACACTGTGTCCACTCCCATGATGCATTTGTGACAATGACGTGTTTGACTTCTTGAAACTAAGAAGAGGAAGTTGAATGTGTGAAGTGTTGTGGTCAGATAAATGTTTACAATAATGCAGCTCTTCTTTTCTGTCGATAGTGTTTATTAGAAAACAGACAGGATTCATGGTGATGTCTGACAGCACACATGAACAGACAGGTGAAGAGTCAAACTTTGACTCTTGATGCTCAACATGGTGCAACATGGTGATACTGTAGCAGTTGAAAAAGAACAGATAAGATGATGTTTTTGTGGTCTGAGACCTGTTAGTTTCTCATTGTATCTCTGCAGTCACGTTTTTTCTGAGAACTGAGGGGTGTGTGAAGTGTTTTGGTGAGAATGTGGAAACCACAGCAGCAGAGCTCTGGAGGTTGAAGGTTTAGAAGTGAAAGAACAGACAGAAAAGGGAAGTTGTGGTCTGAGTAGAAGCAGGACGTCTATAGCTGAGAATATCCACCTTTCATTATCAGTCAGGACAATTAATTACACAACACAGTGTAGATTTAAATGTCAAACATTTCTTTATTTGCATGTTATATTATTATCAGATGTAATAAAGAGAAGATTGTTACTGACTGCAGTAAGACTCAAAGCTCATTCAAACCAAACACATGTTGGCTTCCTGACAAACATGTTAACAATGATAAATGAAAGTTCAAATTAATTCTTCTGTACACGTAAATATGAAACTGATTTAAGGAAGTTAAATGAGTTAAAATGTGAGAAAAGTTTGAGAAATAATGCAGGAAAAGACATTTAATAAAACTCACAGCTTCTTAACAAGAGATAAAATCCAGATTTGAATATTGTTGTCCAAGTCAGACTAAAAATAAAAATGTCTCAGCACATAAAACATACAAATCTCAAAGTGATCTTATGATTCTTTCTTTCTGTAAAGAATTCAACTACTGATGTGAAACTGAGAGCATATTAATGATATAACAGCAAGGGAGTCATTTCTCTGCTGAGTTGATGTTGGTGTGGAAGTCGTTGATCAGTGGAGTCTGACAGAAGCAGAAGGTTCTCCATCGTTTTCATAGTTCACCTCACCATCATCTTCATCATTATGCTGCTGTGAAAAACAACACAAAGAAACCCACTCTGACACACTCACACTGAAAAGTCACAAATCACAACCCTACTTCTTTGACCTTTAGGTTTCTGCTGCTGCACATTCAACACAATCAGAAATAATCTAACATATACAAATAAATTAATTTGTTTCTCCCCAAAAGAGCCTCGAACTCCCAGATTTTCCTCCCAGCTGATTGTTGAAGTTTGAAAACTGAACACAGGTCACAGTGGAGTCAGCAGAACCTGAACGCACCATCAGATATTTACCTGACTGGCTGCTGGACCAGAACGCTTCACTCTTCGCTTTCTTACTGAGTTTAAAACCTGCACAAACACAAACAGTGAGACATTCACAGTCCTGCACTGACTTACAGTCTCTTAATGTTCACATTTGTCTTTTTATACATCAGTTCAGTTGTTATTTTCAACTCACAATGTTGTCATCAGGTGGCCTCTGGTTCCCTGGAAAAGAAATCACAGAGTAACATTTCAGTTGTAAAGTTCCAGTTTGTTTTCCACTTAACAAATGTTGGTGTGAATTTTCTCACCTCGAGCTCTGAAGAGAAGAACAGTAACCACAGTGATGAGGAGGAGTTCAGCCACACGCATCACCAACATTATGTAGCTCAGAGCAGAACAACCTGTACAATCTGTGGAATATAGAAATGTGTCAGTGAAGAAAGTAGGAAACGAAAACATGTGAAGTAGTGTGGTTGTAAATGTAAAATGTTGAATACATATGAGTGACTTTGTTGCTCACCTGCCTGTGTTGTTGATCTCGTTGTTTCAGGTTTTGTTGTTGTTGCAGCCACACCTGAAGGATTAAATAACAAAAACCAACAAACTTTAAAATGAGATAAAAACACATTGTTTACCATCTGCTGTGACTAAATGAGAAAGAATGATGTCATCCATGATTTTCTCAGAGCAGACCAACCTGTACAAAATATGGAATTCAGAAACGTGTCAGTGAAGAAAGGAGGAAGCAAAAACATGTGAAGTAGTGTGGCTGTAGGGATGAAAATGTCAGTCGGTCTGTTTGTCAGAATTTTAATATCTTTAATGATCTTCTGACTTTCCATCATCAGCTCAGCATTTAAATGAATCTAATATTTTGTTTTATGACCAAATGTAAAGGGTTAAAAAATTTTGTGTATACCAGACATAAATATGCAGAGTGTAAAAGGTTAAAAATGGATATCCTATGGTACAGTTCATTGCAAAAGTTAAATGTGTATAAAAATAGACATCCCTACATTTTTATTTCATTTTACTGTGTCTAATAGTGATTAAAGTCCAAATTTCATTGTACTCAACTTGTTAAAATGTCAGTGTGATGCTAAGAGATGACGCTAAGGGCACTTAGAGTTTGAGAGGAACCTAAAACCTCGTAGAGGCAAGAACTGCAGAATAAATCCTGCAGTCGAGCTGAAAACAAGCTAAAGTTTTCTGCCTCTTTGTTTTTCCATAAAGCTGCAGGGTGTATGAACACACCGCTCCTGACCCCCACCAGGCCAGGGGGGCAACACAAACACCTGCAATCTAATGACCTTCCCATCATCCTCTGCTGTACTTTAGGTTTTACCATGACAACCACCATCATAGGACTGAAAACCCAGAGTTAAACCTGAAGTTAGTAGTACAAACCTCTGGACTCATTTCCATTGATAACTGATTAAAAGTCTTTGGGAAAGAATGTCTACATCTACACTAGTAAACAGCTGTTTTCACATATTGTCGGGGCAGCAGTGGTTGAATACATTGAATAAAATGTTGAATACATATGAGTGACTTTGTTGCTCACCTTCTTGTGTTGTTGATCTCATTGTTTCAGGTTCTGTTGTTGTTGCAGCCACACCTGAAGGATTAAATAACAAAAACCAACAAACTTTAAAATGAGACAAAAACACATTGTTTACCATCTGCTGTGACTAAATGAGAAAGAATGATGTCATCCTAAAACTTAAAATACATCAAATAAACAAAATTAGTTTCTTATTTTTCATATCAGAATAAAGTGATTTTAAACAGCTCATCATCTTCTCACCTGGTTTCTCACATGACAACTGAGGACTGAAGTTACACAGCTGCACTTTTCCACTGTTGAGATCTGTGACGTCACACTTCAATGGCTGATCATTTGATGTGCAGATAAAATGAGAAGTCAGGAAGGACACAGTGGCTGAACAGGTAGACTGTGATGTCTTCAACTCTTTGTTATCTTTGTCCACATCTTTATCCTTAAACACCCACTTCACTGTGTGGCTGCACTGATCATATGTCGACACAGAGCAGCTTAACGTCACCTTATCAGTGTCCTTATGTTCAGTCACTGGTGAAGATGGAGATATTGTGAGAGAAAGACAACAAGAGTCAGATTAACTTCATCACTGTAATCATAATTATTGTAATGTTTCAGTATATTGTTCTAACAAGACAGTTTGAGCTGAAAACATTATGATGTAAACACTCACTGGTAACAACAGACAGACAAACCAGAGAGTCTTGACCTTGTTTTTGTCCTGATTTGTCGAACTGTTGGCAGGTGTAATAACCAACATCCTCAACTGTGACCTTCTTTATAACCAGAGAACAGTCCACTGTAACACTCAGTCTGTCTGATTTAACTTCAGCATTGTTCTGAATTTTCCCATGTTCAAACAGTGTTATTGATTTTCCTGAACCACTGAAGAGCCAGACAGTACTGTCACATTTATCCTGATCATTTAACACATTTTCACAAGGCATAGTAACTTCATCTCCATCTCTGACAGTGAAGTATGAACGTTGTCCAGTTATGGCTGCAGAGAGATATGAGAGAAATATGAACAATGAACTGAAATCAATATAAATATAACTGTCATGTTCATTGTAAGTGTGAGGATCATTTTAGATACAACAGAACTTTCTAAATGTGTCTCATCTTCAGTTTTCAGTTCATTAAACTCACCATATTAACAACTAACAACAAACTCTGCCGTCTCAATTTAAGAAGGTTAATAAAGAACTAAATGAAGTTTTTTTCTTACCTGAAAACTGAAGCACCAGTATCAGAAACAACATTTGAATCCGTCTGAATTCAACCATCATGCTTCTCTCTCTCATCGATCTCTGGTTCTCTTAAGTGTCGCAGTCTCTAAAGTAATGTGTGAAGTTAAGACGTCTTCTTCCTGTCATTTGTACGTGTGACACTTCCTCTTCCTCACTCTGCTGCATGTACAGTCCAGACAATAAGTATTTGGACAGTTAGACAGTTTTTGTTCTTCAGGCTCTGTGTTTCAGCACATTCAATCTGAAATAAAACAATGAATACTGCATTAAAGTACCAAGTCTCAGCGTTAGTTTGAGTAGTAACTGTAACTGTAAATGTCCAAGTACTTCCTGTCTGGACTGTGTTTGTTCTCACGGTGTATTTTTGACAATCTTCACACCTTCAACTTCCTCTTCTTAGTTTCAGGATGTCAAAGACGTCATTGTTAACTCTTCTTAGAAACAGACGTGTTAATCCATCTGAATTCTACCATCATGTTTCACCGTCTCTGTCCTTCTTTGTCGATATCTTCACAAGAAGAGATCTTCACTCTAAACTGTCAGAGTCTGTAAAGTAGTTTGTGTTGTAGAGAGATACAGCATCTACCTCCTGCAGTTAATGTGATGTCACTTCCTCATAGTGATGAACATGTAGGACGGAGACATGATTATATATCACTGATTACAAGACAAAGAAATATGTTTCTGCCTTTAAAAGAGAAATTGAGGCAATCTGATGCTGTAAGAAGCAAACTACTGTATATTAAGACTCATATTTTGTCTCAAGTGCACACTGTGTCCACTCCCATGATGAATTTGTGACAGTGACGTGTTTGACTTCTTGAAACTAAGATGAGGAAGTTGAATGTGTGAAGTGTTGTGGTCAGATAAATGTTTGCAATAATGCAGCTCTTCTTTTCTGTAGATAGTGTTTATTAGAAAACAGACAGGATTCATGGTGATGTCTGACAGCACACATGAACAGACAGGTGAAGAGTCAAACTTTGACTCTTGATGCTCAACATGGTGCAACATGGTGATACTGTAGCAGCTGAAAAAGAACAGATAAGATGATGTTTTAGTGGTCTGAGACCTGTTAGTTCCTCATTGTATCTCTGCAGTTATTTTTATCTGAGATCTGAGGGGTGTGTGAAGTGTTTTGGTGACAATGTGGAAACCACAGCAGCAGAGCTCTGGAGGTTGAAGGTTTAGGAGTGAAAGAACAGACAGAAAAGGGAAGTTGTGGTTTGAGTAGAAGCAGGATGTATATAGCTGAGAATATTCACCTTTCATCATCAGTCAGGACACTGTTTGTACATGAAATAATTACACAACACAGTGTAGATTTAAATGTTAAACATTTATTTGCATGTGTAAGGTTTTGATGGTAAGAAAAGCCCTACAATGAGGATGGAAGACGGCAGGATTGAGGTGTAGGTGCAGTGTAGGAATAAACAACCTCACACACTTGGTTTCAGAGCTCTGAGTTTTTGTTTAGTCGGAAATCACTGGCAGATCACAGTTCAATGTTCACAGGGCTTACAAGCAGAAGGGTGGACAAAATGGTGGACAGTTGATTTCAGTGATGACATTCGACCTGACCCCCTTCTCTCTGACACCCTAACCTGCTCTCTCCCCTGGCACAAATACCCCTGGTTTATACCACCACCACTGATAAGCGGGGCCCATGAGCATTCCCACAATATATTGAAAATACCTACTAATATACCCATTTAATTTACCAATATTTACATACACACAGTTCACACAACTAACTAACACAGATGAAAATAAAATACATAAACTGAAGAAATACTAAACCAAATATAACCAAAAATCCCTCTACTCCCTCCCTTCTCTCTTCCTTGGTCACTTGGTTCAGCCTGATCAGCTAATTGACAACTGCTGGCAGCATTCTCATGTGTGCACTCCATGAAAACACGCCCCCCAGAAGTAGACCTCAAAGAAAGAGGAAGTTAGTAAAGGTTCCAAAATAAAAGCACAACTTAACAAAAAAATGAACTTCCCGTGTGAATGTGTATGCGTGTTGTCTCTTTCACCTTAGCGAGGGGGATGCTTTTCAAGCTCCCTCACACTTCTCCTCCCCTTCGGCAGTCTCGCCAACCACGTTGCGAGACAAGAAGTCAGCCACCGTGTTCTGCTTTCCTGGCCGGTAATGGATGAAGAACCGATATGGTTGAAGGGACAGGAACCAGCGTGTGATCCAGCTATTTGTATCCTTCATTTGCTCCAGCCATTGCAACGCCTTATGGTCCGTCTCCAGGTGAAACTCTCTCCCAAGCAGGTAGTATTTGAAGGTGTCAATGGCCCATTTAATGGCCAAACACACACTCCAGCTCCACTGCTGAATACCTGGTCTCCCTGGGAAACAGTTTCCTGTTGATGTATGCCACCGGTTTCCTTTCTTCTTCCTCGCCTTGAAGGAGGACTCCACCGATCCCTCGGTGAGAAGCGTCTGTCTGGACTGTGAAGGGTAAATTGAAGTTTTGACTCTGCAACACCGGCTCCTGCCACAGGGCATCTTTAAGGTCCTGGAATGCCTTTTCCTGCATCTCACCCCACCTTGGTTTTTGTTGTGCTGGTGAGATCAGACAGAGGTGCAGCCCTTGCAGAAAAGTCCCGGATGAAGCGCCTGCACCAGCCCACCAGACCCAGAAAAGACTTCACCTGCTTGCGGGTAGTTGGCCTCTCCCTCGCTCGGATGGCTTCCACCTTGTCCTGCACTGGCTTAATGACACCACCTCCGAGAATGTAGCCCAGGTACTGAGTCTCCTGCTTAGCCACCGCACACTCCCTTGGATTGATGGTCAGACCTGCTTCCTTGATTTTCCCCAGCACGATTGCCAGGTGCTCAAATGTTGTCAGGTAGTGCTCGATGTCATCACTCTCCTCTAGTCGAGGAACCGCTGCCTGCCCCCAGCTCCTGCCCGCTTGCTCACTCCGGGCACCTGACTGGGAAACATGCTCCATCTCCTGCTCCTGCAGCAGTGGGTTCAACTGGGGCGAACTTTCTCCCCTCTGCTGCTGCCATTCCACCTCATCATGGAGGTTATTCATTTGCACTTGCATTTGGCGCCATCTTTTGTCCTGTCATATTGTTTCTTTGCCCCACCTTTCACTTAAGTCACGCTGGAACTGAAGACACTGTTGTAACATGCCAGTAATTGAGTCCATCTCTGCAGGCACCAGGTGCTCCTCCCTAGGGTGTATAATCAAAGGCATCCCTCCTACAGCACCCTCCTCCTGGCCCTCTTCAGTCACAACCATCTTTTGAGCTCTGGTGTGTGGTTTAGGTCCCATACTGCCAGCTCTCACAACAATACACCTTCAATCTGGTCGCGTCTCATCCCACTTCTGACACCAAATGTAAGGTCTTGATGGTAAGAAAACCCCTACAATGAGGATGGACGACGACGACGAAAACACGCCCCCCAGAAGTAGACCTCAAAGAGAGAGGAAGTTAGTAAAGGTTCCAAAATAAAAGCACAACTTAACAAAAAATGAGATGAAAATAAAATACATAAACTGAAGAAATACTAAACCAAATATAACCAAAAATCCCTCTACTCCCTCCCCTCTCTCTTCCCTGGTCACTTGGTTCAGCCTGATCAGCTAATTGACAACTGCTGGCAGCATTCTCATGTGTGCACTCCATGAAAACACGCCCCCCAGAAGTAGACCTCAAAGAGAGAGGAAGTTAGTAAAGGTTCCAAAATAAAAGCACAACTTAACAAAAAATGAACTTCCCGTGTGAATGTGTATGCGTGTTGTCTCTTTCACCTTAGTGAGGGGAATGCTTTCCAGTTCCCTCACAGCATGTTATATTATTATCAGATATGATAAAGAGAAGATTGTTACTGACTGCAGTAAGACTCAAAGCTCATTCAAACCAAACACATGTTGGCTTCCTGACAAACATGTTAACAATGAAAAATGAAGGTTAAAATTAATTCGTCTGTACATTTAAACATGAAACTGATTTAAGAAAGTTAAATGAGTTAAAATGTGATAAAAGTTTGAGAAATAATGCAGGAAAAAAATAAAACTCACTTCTTAATAAGAGATAAAATCCAGATTTGAATATTGTTGAATAATTATTCTTTTTTTCTGTAAAGAATTCAACTACTGATGTAAAACTGAGAGCATATTAATGATTTAACAACAGTCTGACAGAAGCAGAAGGTTCTCCAAAGTTTTCATAGTTCACCTCACCATCATCTTCATCATTATGCTCCTGTGAAAAACAACACAAAGAAACCCATTCTGACACACTCACACTGAAAATCACAAATCACAACCCTACTTCTTTGACCTTTAGCTCTCTGCTGCTGCACATTCAACACAATCAGAAATAATCTAACATATACACAAAAAGGAACTTGTTACTCTCCAAAAGAGCCCCGAACTCCCAGATTTCCTCCCAGCTGACTGTTGAAGTTTGAAAATATCACACCGTGGTGAAATTTAGTTGGGTTTTTGTCCTGTCTCCATTTTTTATTTTAATTATTCCTCCTCATTTCTGGTCACTTGCCCTTCCTCATGTGTCTGTCTGATTACCCAAGTGTTACCCCCTGGCCCCTCACCAGCTCCCCATTCCCTTGTCAGTTCTGTCTGTGTATTTAAGCCTGACCCCATGCCCCAGCCCATGCCCCAGCCCATGCCACAGCCCATGCCACAGCCCCTGCCACAGCCCATGCCCCAGCCCATGCCCCAGCCCATGCCACAGCCCATGCCCCAGCCCATGCCATAGCCCAAGCCTGACCCCACGCAGCACGCTGTGGTGAAATTTAGTTGGGTTTTTGTCCAGTCTCCATGTTTTGTCTCATCATTTCCTGATTTATTTTGAAAATTATTCCTCATTTATGGTCACTTTCCCTTCCTCATGTGTCTGTCTGATTACCCTAGTGTTACCACTAGTTCCCCATTCCCTCATCAGTTCAGTCTGTGTATTCAAGCCCTGGTTTTCGGTTCTGTCTTTGTCGGTTCATTTGTTTTGTTCATAGTCTTGCCTATTTTGCATCTTATGAAAGTCATAGTCACAGTCTTGCCTGATCGCAAAAATAAAGGACTTTTGCATGACATATCTGCATCTGGGTCCTGCTCCCGCATTCCTGTGACAGAAAACTGAACACGGGTCACAGTGGAGTCAGCAGAACCTGAACGCACAATCAGATATTTACCTGACTGGCTGCTGGACCAGAGCGCTTCACTCTTAGGCTTCTTACTGAGTTTAAAATCAGTCAATCAGTTCAGTTGTTATTTTCAACTCACATGTCGTCATCACATTTACCACCTGTAGCAACCAATGAATAAACAATGATGAAATTATTTAGCTTAAAATAAATCAAATAAATAAATGCAATTTTGTCATTTTTCATATCAGATCAAAGTGATTTTAAACAGCTCGTCATCTTCTCACCTGGTTTCTCACATGACGACTGAGGACCGAAGTTACACAGCTGCGCTTTTCCACTGTTGAGATCTGTGACTTTATACTTCAAAAACTTACAATTTGTCGTGTAAATATAATGAGAAGTCAACAATGACGGACTGTGATGTCTTTGTTTCTTTGGTATTTCGGTCAGAAATTCCATCTGAATTTGACCATCGTGATTCTCTGTTCCTCTTTTCTGACTTCTTCCTACTTCTAAATCTCTAAACGAGTGTTTCTTAAAGAGAAATGTAGTCTCTACTTCCTGAAAGTAGTGAGGTGTCACTTTTACTCCTCTTCTGTCTTATGCCAGTTGTTGTTTTTATGTTCCTCTATTGTTTGTGGCTGACATGAGGTTCACTCTGACCTGATGTATCTGGAGTTAAAAGGGTCATATTTTCACTGCTGTTGAGTTTCCACAGTTTCTTCTCATTCAGCCGTTTAACTGGACTCAGTAAAATAACTCAGTTTAGACAAGTATTGTTACAATTTTTCCACAAGTTTATTTTAATTTTTTTTTTAAACAGATGATAAAAATAAACAACAGAGATATAGATGTTAAAAAATATTGTATATCGACCAATAACAGGTGATATGTTTAAAAAAGACACAAAAACAAGTTAAAATTTAAAACTAACATATCTTTAACTAGAACACCAGCACATTAAAGTGCCTGACAGTAAATTCATCAATCAAACTGTATCATAAACTGTATTTTGCTCATTTACATTCCAAGCAGCCTCCTTTGCACATGTTGATGTAGTTAACTTGTTGACTTAGGTTCGGGAGCAGCACCACGCCTCAACCACACCTCTAATCATCTGCCAAGCCTACTTATACCGGGTCAACCCATCCTACCTGGTCTGTCTCAGGTTTCTCAAGAGCAGACAGACCATACCTCTCGCCTAAACGCTCATACAGGAACTTCGTTTTAAACAAAGACAAAACCAATAAATCCTACTACTCACCACGGATCCAGAACTGCCGACCGATCCAGTCATCGGCTTACATTGTCCTTCAAACACTCATTCTCATGTTACCTGGTCAATAGTTGCATAAACAGCAACCAGCTCTCAGCTAAACTCTAACTATTCATTTCTTTCCTTCTCAGAATCTGCTGTTCACCATGTTCAGGCTACATATTCCCTACAGTGGACTTGACCCTAGCATCCATGATCCATTGGCTTTTGATTCTCAGGGTTATAAAAATCTTCCTTGACTTCATCAGTCCATAATTCTTCTAGTCACCAGTCTACCTTAAAAAATTATCATTCAAAAAAATCGCTCTACAAGGAGCAAATTAGATCAGCTGGAAGTTTCTTTCCTTTATTGCTCTTCTGCCTCTAATCCATCTCAACCCAAACGAGCCGCTGACCGAATACATCAGTTCTGGGTACGCCACTAAGGAATCACCTCAAAGCCCATTCTTACTTGCCGAATCAGAGCTCACATTTACATCCATTCCATTAAAATCTACTCTTTTGGGGGCCATCGATCAGCTCGGGCGGAAATATGCCTGAGACGGAACCCCCACGCTGAGTCTCCCTCCAACTGGTCTCCAGTACATCATCCCAGACGGGCTGAACAGATGACATCTTCCTGCTACCTTCACCCACATCCATGGATCTATCCTCAACATTCAATACCTGCTCAATTCCGTTGAATCTTTAAACTACACTTTGTTGTGGCGTGGTTCGTGCTAGTGAACTACAAGTTAACCTACTGCACCCTCTGCTGGACAAAAAAGCTTTTACAACAATAAATCCTGAAAATCATCATGGAAACATAGTCAAACATTTATGTAAGAAAAGAGAAGTAACGTGACAATATTAATCAAACTAAACTTAACCGATCAGGAATCAATATAATGAAATGAGAGGAGCTGTAACTATACTGTGATCTCTTATTTGTTGGGTTTGTTGATGGTAGCGTAGAGGCTGCTGAGATCAGTGGAGGCTCCAGCAGAAGAGGAGGAAGCTTTCACAGTGCTGTAGGTCACTGCATCATCATCATCATCATCATCTTGAACCTGGAAAACAATACACATAAATTACACATCATGACATGACACAGAACGCCACAAGTCAATGCAACATGAAGACATCCAACAGCACAAACACACCACAGTCAATAGTGACATAACAAGCATGATCACATGATGCAACACAAAGATTCTCTGATTTATCTGCTGACCCTCTGGAGGGCCCCGAACCACTGGACTAAACTAGCTAACTGTATATAAAGTAGTGTAAACTAGCTCCACCTCCAGCAGCTACAACAGTAACATGCTTGTCTAACACTGATGCTTCAGTATTAATAATCTAATGATGTCATATATAATAATATATCAGTCAGAGGGACCAAACCACTACTTTCACTGCAATACTTTAACTACATCAAGCTCATAATACTCATGTACTTTTACTGTTTTTTAGGATTTAGGATTTTTCATGCAGGACTTCTACTTTAATGGAGTATTTTTACATTGCTGTATTGATACTTTTACTTAAATAAAGGATCTGAATACTTCTTTTACCACTAAAGCTTAAAGATGAATCCTCTGGAGATTATATATATCCGCAGCCAATTCACTGACAATATGGTTCATAGCTGTTGAAATATCTTATTTTGGACCAGAGTGGTTCTCTTCCTGTAATTCACTGCTAGATTGTTTTTCTTTGTTCACCAACATCACCAGTGCAACCAATCAGAGAGCTTACCCAGGCTTTACTGTTGGTGTTCTTGATGAAGCTGATGGTGGCGTAGGAAACAGCATCTTCAGGATCAGCCTACACAGTGAAGACAACATGATGCCTGCTCAGTAACATGTGGATTTATACTGACTCACCTCTTCAGTTCAGTTCTAGTTGTATTCTGTCTTCTTCTATCTTGCAGCCATCAGTTAGACTCAAGAGTTTCTATCATACTGTCACATTTTGGAGAATAAAAATAAAATTTAAACTCACAGTGTTTTCATCCATCTGTATGTTGTTCCCTGAAAGACAAAAGAGAGTCGACTTTAGTTTCAACAATGAAAATCCAGGTTTTTTCAAAAAGTTTCATCTGTGGACTTTCTCACCTGTAGTCCTCTTCCGTCTGATGACGACCACAACAACAGTTAGTGAGAGTGCTGCTAAACCCACAGCCACAATGATGTACCACCACTGAACTGGAAAGAGAAAGAAAACATTAAAAACATTCAGGCTGCAGCTTTCTGTTCTGTTCAAAATCCTGCTGCTAAACTAGAAGATAATTGACTCACTGCTACTATTGTTTCCTTCACACAAACCTTAGTTTTCTTCTGTTATCATGTCTTGAACAAAAACATTCCAATTCAACTTCAAAATACTGATTTGCAATTTGAAACTGTATAAACTTTGTAAAAGTTGAATTTATGGCAGAGCTGTTGTTTTTCCTAATAAAGTGCTTGGAGCATTGCTAAACACTGGACCATTTACTCAGACATGTGTTTGAACACACTGACTGAGACTGACTGACTGAATAAGAACAGTGTTCATTCATGTATTCATACTTTAGACTTTAAAAGAGGAGAAAGAGAGATATTGTAAAGCAACATACAGAAAAATATTGAGTTACCTTGTGGTCTATCATCATTGATTGCAGGTTTGGCCGCCTTTGTGCTGCTTTGAGTTATTGTTGATTTAGTCGTTGCTGTTGTGGCTCCCCCACCTGGACAGATGAACAAAACCCAGAAATTGTACAGTTAGAAAATACTTCATGTTTACCATCTTCAGTACCTCAATGAGAAAGAATATCATCTCAAAACCTCAAACCTATAAAACACACAAATATTTTAGCTAAGTCTTTACATTACTGCTGATAATGGCGTTGGATTATAAAACGCTCCTATGTGTCGTTCTAGTGTTTATGGTCAAGCCGTATTTGGTGGTTTAATTTGGAGGACTTCTTCTTTTTTCCTGCTGTAATCATTCGTCCTGTTCATTCAGTATCAACATTTTGCAATTTGCCAAAACAATATTTTATCATGATGTTGAGAGAAAACATACTTCAGCCAGCATGACATTTCTACCAAAAGTGTGTTATATTGTAAAGTGTTCCTAATATTTTTTCCACCTCATTAACAAACATGAAGGAGGCAAAATATTAGGAACACTTTTCAATAAAATGCACTTAAGTACATCAACATCCAATATGAACTAAATAATAACATAAAGCATAATTTTCTGACAATATCAAAGAAATCTGAAACTGTATAAACTTTGTAAAAGTAGAATTTATGGCAGAGCTATTGTTGTTCCTAATAAAGTGCCTGGTCAGTGTAAAGTATATGACACACAGTAAATGTCATTTCTAGTAGACGGGGTTAGAAGATAATATGAGACTAAAGCTTTCTCAGAGAGAGATACTGTAAAGCAACATAAAGAGAATACTGAGTTACCTTGTGGTGTAAGTTTCGCATCTTTGGTTGCAGGTGTTGTGGTTGTAGTTGCCTTTGTGCTTCTTTGAATTGGTGTTGATTCAGTCATTGTGGCGCCCCCACCTGGACAAATTAAGAAAACACAGAAATTCTATGTTTGCCTAAGAAAATACTTCATGTTTTCCATCTGCAGTACCTCAGTGAGAAAGAATATCATCTTAAAACTTCAAACCTTTAAAATACACAAATATTTTATGTAAATCTTTACATCAGTCTGAAGTGATTTTAAACAGCTCATCATATTCTCACCTGTTTTCTCAACTGTGGTCCAACAGCTGAAGATAAACAGCTGCACTTTTCATTATCTGTCACAATACACGTCTGAAAGAATGTAGACATCTACACTAGTAAACAGCTGTTTTCACATATTGTCGGGGCAGCAGTGGTTGAATACATTGAATAAAATGTTGAATACATATGAGTGACTTTGTTGCTCACCTTCTTGTGTTGTTGTTTCAGGTTTTGTTGTTGTTGCAGCCACACCTGAAGGATTAAATAACAAAGATCAACAAACTTTAAAATGAGACAAAAATACATTGTTTACCATCTGCTGTGACTTAATTAGAAAAAATGATGTCATCCTAAAACTTAAAATACATCAAATAAATAAACAAAAGTAGTTTGTTATTTTTCATATCAGAATAAAGTGATTTTAAACAGCTCATCATCTTCTCACCTGGTTTCTCACATGACAACTGAGGACTGAATTTAAACAGCTGCACTTTTCTGTTGGGATCTGTGACTTTACACTTCAATGGCTGATCATTTGATTTGCAGATAAAATGAGAAGTCTGGAAGGACGCAGTGGCTGAACAGGTAGACTGTGGCGTCTTCAACTGTTTGTTATCTTTGTCCACATCTTTACCCTCATACATCCACTTCACTGTGTGGCTGCACTGATCATATGTCGACACAGAGCAGTTTAACGTCACCTGATCAGCGTCCTTATGTTCAGTCACTGGTGAAGATGGAGATATTGTGAGAGAAAGACAACAAGAGTCAGATTAACTTCATCACTGTAATCATAATTATTGTAATGTTTCAGTATATTGTTCTAACAAGACAGTTTGAGCTGAAAACATTATGATGTAAATACTCACTGGTAACAACAGACAGATCAACCTGAGAGTCTCGACCTTGTTGTTGTCCTGATTTGAACTGTCTGCAGGCGTAACGACTAACATCCTCAACTGTGACCTTCTTTATAACCAGAGAACAGTTCGCTGTAACACTCAGTCTGTCTGATTTAGCTTTGGCTTCTTCATCAATCTGCCCAAGGTTAATCAGCTCTACTGCTGCTGTGTTTCTTGAACCAACAAAGAGCCAGGTAGTACTGTCACATTTATTCTGATCCTTTAACACATTTTCACAAGACAAAGTGACATCATCTCCATCTCTGACAGTGAAGTAGGAAGTGTGTCCAGTTATGGCTGCAGAGAGATATGAGAGAGAAACATGAACAATGAAGTGAAATCAATAGAAATATAACTGTCATGTTCATTGTAAGTGTGAGGATCATTTTAGATGCAACAGAACTTTCTAAATGTGTCTGATCTTCAGTTTTCAGTTCATTAAACTCACCATATTAACAACTAACAACAAACTCTGCCGTCTCAATTTAAGAAGGTTAATAAAGAACTAAATGAAGTTTTTTTCTTACCTGAAAACTGAAGCACCAGTATCAGAAACAACATTTGAATCCGTTTGAATTCAACCATCATGCTTCTCTCTCTCATCGATCTCTGGTTCTCTTAAGTGTCGCAGTCTCTAAAGTAATGTGTGACGTTAAGACGTGTTCTTCCTGTCATTTGTATGTGTGACACTTCCTCTTCTCACTCTGCTGCATGTACAGTCCAGACAGTAAGTATTTGGACAGTTAGACAGTTTTTGTTCTTCAGGCTCTGTGTTTCAGCACATTCAGTCTGAAATAAAACAATGAATACTGCATTAAAGTACCAAGTCTCAGCTTTAGTTTGAGTAGTAACTGTAACTGTAAATGTCCAAATACTTCCTGTCCGGACTGTGTTTGTTCTCACGGTGTATTTTTGACAATATTCACACCTTCAACTTCCTCTTCTTAGTTTCAGGATGTCAAACACGTGATTGTTAACTCTTCTTAGAAACAGACATGTTAATCCATCTGAATTCAACCATCGTGTTTCACCGTCTCTGTTCTTCTTTGTGGATATCTTCACAACAAGAGATCTTCACTCTAAACTGTCAGAGTCTGTAAAGTAGTTTGTGTTGTAGAGAGATACAGCATCTACTTCCTGCAGTTAGTGTGATGTCACTTCCTCATAGTGATGAACATGTAGGACGGAGACATAATTAAGTGTCACTGATTACAAGACAAAGGATTATGTTTCTGCCTTTAAAAGAGAAATTGAGGCAATCTGATGCTGTAAGAAGCAAACTACTGTATATTAAGACTAATATTTTGTCTCAAGTGCACACTGTGTCCACTCCCATGATGCATTTGTGACAATGACGTGTTTGACTTCTTGAAACTAAGAAGAGGAAGCTGAATGTGTGAAGTGTTGTGGTCAGATAAACATTTGCAATAATGCAGCTCTTCTTTTCTGTAGATAGTGTTTATTAGAAAACAGACAGGATTCATGGTGATGTCTGACAGCACACATGAACAGACAGGTGAAGAGTCAAACTTTGACTCTTGATGCTCAACATGGTGCAACATGGTGATACTGTAGCAGCTGAAAAAGAACAGATGAGATGATGTTTTAGTGCTCTGAGACCTGTTAGTTTCTCATTGTATCTCTGCAGTCACGTTTTTTCTGAGAACTGAGGGGTGTGTGAAGTGTTTTGGTGAGAATGTGGAAACAACAGCAGCAGAGCTCTGGAGGTTGAAGGTTTAGAGGTGAAAGAACAGACAGATAAGGGAAGTTGTGGTCTGAATAGAAGTAAGATGTCCATAGATGAGAATATCCACCTTTCATTATCAGTCAGGACACTGTTTGTACATGAAATAATTACACAACACAGCGTAGATTTAAATGTTAAACATTTCTTTATTTGCATGTTATATTATTATCAGATGTAATAAAGAGAAGATTGTTACTGACTGCAGTAAGACTCAAAGCTCATTCAAACCAAACACATGTTGGCTTCCTGACAAACATGTTAACAATGATAAATGAAAGTTCAAATTAATTCTTCTGTACACGTAAATATGAAACTGATTTAAGGAAGTTAAATGAGTTAAAATTTGAGAAAAGTTTGAGAAATGATGCAGGAAAAGACATTTAATAAAACTCACAGCTTCTTAACAAGAGATAAAATCCAGATTTGAATATTGTTGTCCAAGTCAGACTAAAAATAAAAATGTCTCAGCACATAAAACATACAAATCTCAAAGTGATCTTATGATTCTTTCTTTCTGTAAAGAATTCAACTACTGATGTAAAACTGAGAGCATATTAATGATTTAACAGCAAGGGAGTCATTTCTCTGCTGAGTTGATGTTGGTGTGGAAGTCGTTGATCAGTGGAGTCTGACAGAAGCAGAAGGTTCTCCAAAGTTTTCATAGTTCACCTCACCATCATCTTCATCATTATGCTCCTGTGAAAAACAACACAAAGAAACCCACTCTGACACACTCACACTGAAAAGTCACAAATCACAACCCTACTTCTTTGACCTTTAGCTTTCTGCTGCTGCACATTCAACACAATCAGAAATAATCTAACATATACAAATAAATGAAACTTGTTTCTCCCCAAAAGAGCCTCGAACTCCCAGAAATTTCCTCCCAGCTGATTGTTGAAGTTTGAAAACTGAACACAGGTCACAGTGGAGTCAGCAGAACCTGAACGCACCATCAGATATTTACCTGACTGGCTGCTGGACCAGAACGCTTCACTCTTGGGCTTCTTACTGAGTTTAAAACCTGCACAAACACAAACAGTGAAACATTCACAGTCCAGCACTGACTTACAGTCTCTTAATGTTCACATTTGTCTTTTTATACATCAGTTCAGTTGTTATTTTCAACTCACAATGTTGTCATCAGGTGGTCTCTGGTTCCCTGGAAAAGAAATCACAGAGTAACATTTCAGTTGTAAAGTTCCAGTTTGTTTTCCACTTAACAAATGTTGGTGTGAATTTTCTCACCTCGAGCTCTGAAGAGAAGAACAGTAACCACAGTGATGAGGAGGAGTTCAGCCACACGCATCACCAACATTATGTAGCTCAGAGCAGAACAACCTGTACAATCTGTGGAATACAGAAATGTGTCAGTGAAGAAAGCAGGAAGTGAAAAGATGTGAAGTATTGCCAATTGCCACACAGAGAGAGAGACACATGAAATGTTGAGTTTTTACCTTGAAGTCTCAAATCATTTTTGGTGTCAGACGCTGTTGTGGTCGGATCTGTTATATTTCCATTTGTTGTTACTGTTGTTGGTTTAGTTCCTTTCTCACCTGGACAAACAACATCACAAACTGTTCAGTAAGAGAATGCATCACATTTACCATCTGCACCAACCAAAGAATAAACAATGATGAAATATTTGAACTTAAAATACATCAAATAAACAAATGCAGTTTTGTTATTTTTCATATCAGAATAAAGTGATTTTAAACAGCTCATCATCTTCTCACCTGGTTTCTCACGTGACAACTGAGGACTGAAGTTACACAGCTGCACTTTTCCACTGATGAGATCTGTGATTTTACACTTCAATAACTTTGATGTGTAAATAGAATTAGAAGTCTTCATGGACGCAGTGACTGAACAGGTAGACTGTGATGTCTGTGTGTCTCTGGAATTTATGTCCCAGTCTTTTCCATTTAACAGCCACTTCACTGTGTGTCTACACTGATAATATGTCGACACAGAGCAGCTTAACGTCACCTTATCAGTGTCCTTATATTCAGTCACTGGTGAAGATGGAGATATTGTGAGAGAAAGACAACAAGAGTCAGATTAACTTCATCACTGTAATCATAATTATTGTAATGTTTCAGTATATTGTTCTAACAAGACAGTTTGAGCTGAAAACATTATGATGTAAATACTCACTGGTAACAACAGACAGATCAACATAAGAGTCTTGACCTTGTTGTTTTCCTGATTTGAACTGTCTGCAGGTGTAACCACCAACATCCTCAACTGTGACCTTCTTTATAACCAGAGAACAGTTCACTGTAACACTCAGTCTGTGTGATTTAGCTTTGGCTTCTTCATCAATCTGCCCAAGTTTAATCAGCTGTACTGCTGCTGTGTTTCTTGAAGCACTAAAGATCCAGGAAGTACTGTCACATTTATCCTGATCAGTCATCACATTTTCACAAGACAAAGTGACTTCCTGTCCATCTCTGACAGTGATGTAGAGAAGAGTTTGTCCAGTTACTGCTGTTGAGAATTTGAGAGAGAAATGTGATAAATGAACTGAAATAAGAATATGACTGTAGTGTGAATGTTAAAAACAAACAGCATATTTGACTGATATTCAAAAGTCATTCAGTAACATACCACTGGTATCAATACAGATTATAGTACTTTACATGTAAACTGAAGCAACAGTATCAGAAATAAAGACATTTGAATCCATCTGAGTTCAACCATCTTGCTTCTCTGTCTTTCTCTGTCTTAGCTCTCAAAATGCAGAAATACACTGTCTACTTCCTGTCATGAGCAAAGTGTCTCCTCCTCCGATTATTATTCACTTGTAAGTTACCAAACTTGTATCTTTTTTTAGGCAGGGATTAGCAAGCATCTGTGGTATCTTATATGATCTTATATATCAATAAAATGTCTGTCTACATATAGAGTTCAATATTAGAGAAGTTAAGGGTGAAAGCTTCCTCTCACTCACCACCAAGACCACAACACACTTCCTTTGCACTGCTGTCTTTCATGTTTATAATCATGACCTCATCATGTAAAAATCATTTTCTTACATCCCGTTAAAAGGACCAGTATTTGCATATAAAGGCAAATGATTTCCGTTTGGAAAAAGACATTTTCTATGACACTCCAATACTGGTTAAGCTTTGGCTTTTTCACCCAAGTTTAATCAGCTCTACTACAGCTGTACTTCCTGAACCAGCAAAGATCCAGGTAGTACCGTCACATTTATCCTGATCAGTCATCACATTTTCACAAGACAAAGTGACTTCATCTCCATCTCTGACAGTGAAGGAGAAATGTTGTCAAGTTACGGCTGATACGAGATATGAGAGAGAAATATGAACAATTAACTGAAATAAATAGAAATATAACTGTCATGTTCATTGTAAGTGTGAGGATCATTTTAGATACAACAGAACTTTCTAAATGTGTCTCATCTTCAGTTTTCAGTTCATTAATCACAGCTAATTAGCGTAGTTTCAGGAGCAGGACCACACCTCAACTTCACTACATCCGGCAATCCTATAAATACCATCCAACCCTCTGCTCCCTTTCCGCTCTCGTTCTCTGCACCCCCACCCTTTTTCTCTATTCTTGCTCCTCTTCTCCTTCCTAGGGTCCTGAGGGGGTCTGCCATTTGCCCGGGTGCTGCGGCAGATTCCCTGTAAGCTTCCCCACAATGCAGCTAGTAACCAGAAGAACTACGCATATTAATTGTTCCTTCAATAAATCACTCAAACGTATCTGTTGATGGTGTGGTCCTTGCTAGTGAAACTCACCATATTAACAACTAACAACAAACTCTGCCGTCTCAATTTAAGAAGGTTAATAAAGAACTAAATGAAGTTTTTTTCTTACCTGAAAACTGAAGCACCAGTATCAGAAACAACATTTGAATCCGTCTGAATTCAACCATCATGCTTCTCTCTCTCATCGATCTCTGGTTCTCTTAAGTGTCGCAGTCTCTAAAGTAATGTGTGACGTTAAGACGTCTTCTTCCTGTCATTTGTACGTGTGACACTTCCTCTTCCTCACTCTGCTGCATGTACAGTCCAGACAGTAAGTATTTGACAAGACATTGATCCAAATATCTTGATCAGTAATATAACAGGTAAGCAGCACTAAAGAGGTCAGAGGTCAGATGTCACAGCTGTCTGACAAAGATCCTGTGAAACTGGGATGTAATCATGGATCACAAGGTAAAGAAATATGTTTCTGCATTCAGAGCAGCCATATTAAACTATATTAAGATTCAACAAGTGCACACTGTGTTTGTTCTCATGATATATGTGTGACAATCTTCACACCTTCAACTTCCTCTTCTTAGTTTCAGGATGTCAAAGACGTCATTGTTAACTCTTCTTAGAAACAGACGTGTTAAACCATCTGAATTCAACCATCATGTTTCACCATCTCTGTCCTTCTTTGTCGATATCTTCACAACAAGAAATCTTCACTCGAAACTGTCAGAGTCTGTAAAGTAGTTTGTGTTGTAGAGAGATACAGCATCTTCTTCCTACAGTTAGTGTGATGTCACTTCCTCATAGTGATGAACATGTAGGACGGAGACATGATTATATATCACTGATTACAAGACAAAGGATTATGTTTCTGCCTTTAAAAGAGAAATTGAGGCAATCTGATGCTGTAAGAAGCAAACTACTGTATATTAAGACTCATATTTTGTCTCAAGTGCACACTGTGTCCACTCCCATGATGCATTTGTGACAATGACGTGTTTGATTTGAAACTAAGATGAGGAAGCTGAATGTGTGAAGTGTTGTGGTCAGATAAATGTTTGCAATAATGCAGCTCTTCTTTTCTGTAGATAGTGTTTATTAGAAAACAGACAGGATTCATGGTGATGTCTGACAGCACACATGAACAGACAGGTGAAGAGTCAAACTTTGACTCTTGATGCTCAACATGGTGCAACATGGTGATAATGTAGCAGCTGAAAAAGAACAGATGAGATGATGTTTTTGTGGTCTGAGACCTGTTAGTTCCTCATTGTATCTCTGCAGTTATTTTTATCTGTGAGCTGAGGGGTGTGTGAAGTGTTTTGGTGAGAATGTGGAAACCACAGCAGCAGAGCTCTGGAGGTTGAAGGTTTAGAGGTGAAAGAACAGACAGATAAGGGAAGTTGTGGTCTGAATAGAAGCAAGATGTCTATAGATGAGAATATCCACCTTTCATTATCAGTCAGGACACTGTTTGTACATGAAATAATTACACAACACAGTGTAGATTTAAATGTTAAACATTTCTTTATTTGCATGTTATATTATTATCAGATGTAATAAAGAGAAGATTGTTACTGACTGCAGTAAGACTCAAAGCTCATTCAAACCAAACACATGTTGGCTTCCTGACAAACATGTTAACAATGATAAATGAAAGTTCAAATTAATTCTTCTGCACACGTAAATATGAAGCAGATTTAAGGAAGTTAAATGAGTTAAAATGTGAGAAAAGTTTGAGAAATAATGCAGGAAAAGACATTTAATAAAACTCACAGCTTCTTAACAAGAGATAAAATCCAGATTTGAATATTATTGTCCAAGTCAGACTAAAAATAAAAATGTCTCAGCAAATAAAACATACAAATCTCAAAGTGATCTTATGATTCTTTCTTTCTGTAAAGAATTCAACTACTGATGTAAAACTGAGAGCATATTAATGATATAACAGCAAGGGAGTCATTTCTCTGCTGAGTTGATGTTGGTGTGGAAGTCGTTGATCAGTGGAGTCTGACAGAAGCAGAAGGTTCTCCAAAGTTTTCATAGTTCACCTCACCATCATCTTCATCATTATGCTGCTGTGAAAAACAACACAAAGAAACCCACTCTGACACACTCACACTGAAAAGTCACAAATCACAACCCTACTTCTTTGACCTTTAGCTTTCTGCTGCTGCACATTCAACACAATCAGAAATAATCTAACATATACAAATAAATGAAACTTGTTTCTCCTCAAAAGAGCCTCGAATTCCCAGATTTTCCTCCCAGCTGATTGTTGAAGTTTGAAAACTGAACACAGGTCACAGTGGAGTCAGCAGAACCTGAACGCACCATCAGATATTTACCTGACTGGCTGCTGGACCAGAACGCTTCACTCTTGGGCTTCTTACTGAGTTTAAAACCTGCACAAACACAAACAGTGAAACATTCACAGTCCTGCACTGACTTACAGTCTCTTAATGTTCACATTTGTCTTTTTATACATCAGTTCAGTTTTTTTCAACTCACAATGTTGTCATCAGGTGGTCTCTGGTTCCCTGGAAAAGAAATCACAGAGTAACATTTCAGTTGTAAAGTTCCAGTTTGTTTTCCACTTAACAAATGTTGGTGTGAATTTTCTGACCTCGAGCTCTGAAGAGAAGAACAGTAACCACAGTGATGAGGAGGAGTTCAGCCACATGCATCACCAACATTATGTAGCTCAGAGCAGAACAACCTGTACAAACTGTGGAATATAGAAATGTGTCAGTGAAGAAAGAAGGAAGTGAAAAGATGTGAAGTAGTGTGGTTGTAAAAGTAAAATGTTGAATACATATGAGTGACTTTGTTGCTCACCTTCTTGTGTTGTTATTGATCTCGTTGTTTCAGGTTTTGTTGTTGTTGCAGCCACACCTGAAGGATTAAATAACAAAAACCAACAAACTTTAAAATCAGACAAAAACACATCTGCTGTGACTAAATGAGAAAGAATGATGTCATCCATGATTTTCTCAGAGCAGACCAACCTGTACAAAATGTGGAATTTAGAAACGTGTCAGTGAAGAAAAGAGGAAGCGAAAACATGTGAAGTAGTGTGGCTGTAGGGATGATAATGTCATTTGGTCTGTTTGTCAAAAAGTATCATGAAATTTTGTACAAACATTTATGTTCCCCAGAGGATGAATCCTAATGAACTTGGAGATTTCCTTTTTTCTTTAGCTCCACCATGATATTCACTTTGTACTTTTAGTGAAATATCTCAGGATGAATTTTAATATCTGTGATGATCTTCTGACTTTCCATCATCAGCTCAACATTTCAATTTTTCTATTACTTTGTTTTCTGACCAAATAATTGCTATCTAACGAACTTCCCATCATCATCTGCTGTACTTTAGGTTTTATGATGTTATAATTAATAATAACAAAGTTCACGAACAAGACCACGCCCTGCTCTCACACTAAATTCAAACACCTGCGTCTTATTAATTCAATCATCTGTGCATACCTATATAGGCGCATTTGTCCCCTTCCTCTCCCGTTTGTCTCAGTTCTCATGTCCCTCCCCCCCAACCCCTTTTTCTCATCTCTCCCTTCTCAATGGGCATCATGGTGGCTCAGTGTTTATCACTTATGCCTCACAGCAAGAAGTTCCTGGGTTCGAACACCATCTGTCCCAGGTCCTTCCTGTGCGGAGTTTACATGTTCTCCCTGTGTTCGTGTGGGTTTCCGCCGGGTACTCCGGTTTCCTCCCACCATCAAGACATGCCCGTTTAATACTTCAATAATTATTAATTCTTGTCCTATTTTAGGAACCACAGCAATAAAATACACAAACGTATTAGGTAAATCTTTACATTACTGCTGATAATGTTCTAGTGCTTATGGTCAAGCTGTATTTGGTGGTTTAACTTAGAGGACTTTTTCTTTTTTCCTGCTGTAATCATTCGTCCTGTTCATAGTGACCATTAGAAGATCCCTTCATAATGCTCTTACAATATAAGTGATGGGGATCAAAACCTACAGTCCTCGTTAGGAACAAAAATGTATTTAAAGGTTTATCTGTAGGTACAACCATGCCTCCTAGAAATCATATACACCTTAACTGTTGGCAAATTGCTGCCTGGATCACGTTCGGAGGCAACATTTTTTCAAATGAATGATGTGATTTATTTATATTATCACTGTGAAGTCTCAGGGAGGAAGTTGTGGTGTACAAGAAGCACCAGAGAACGAGGTTTGCATCCTGAGTCTGTGGTTAGATTTAGGCAACAAAAGCACTTTAGTTAAAGTTAGTAATAGATTGTAGTGTCACTTTATTGTTAATAAATATGTTGTGCTTAAGTCACTGAAAGCTTGCTGCCAGCGCCTAAACATCATCATACAAGGTTTAATGTGTCTATAGTTTCTTCTGGTGGATATACTGTTAGATCGCATATATTAATGGTAAAAAAACAAACCCTGACTATGTTGTCTGTGAATATTTCACTCACATGTTCAATATCAACATTTTGCAATTTCCCAAAACAATATTTTGTCATGTTGTCAACATCATGATGAGAAATCATATTTCAGCCAGCATTAAGTTTCTACCAAAACTGTGTTATATGAAAAGTGTTCCTAATATTTTTTCCACCTCATTAACAAACATGAAGGAGGCAAAATATTAGGAACACTTTTCAATAAAATGCACTTAAGTACATCAACATCCACAATGAACTAAATAATAACATGACGTAGAATTTTCACCTTGCTACTGCTACTATTGTTTCCTTCACACAAACCTTAGTTTTCTTCTGTTATCATGTCTTGAACAAAAACAATCCAATTCAACTTCAAAATACTGATTTGCAAATATTCACAGTGAGGAGCATTACTAAACACTGGACCATTTACTCAGACATGTGATTGAACACACTGACTGAGACTGACTGACTGAATAAGAACAGTGTTCATTCATGTATTCATACTTTAGACTTTAAAAGAGGAGAAAGAGAGATACTGTAAAGCAACATACAGAAAAATATTGAATTACCTTGCGTATCATCATTGGTTGTAGGTTCTGCTGCCTTTGTGCTGCTTTGAATTGTTGTTGATTCTGTCGTTGCTGTTGTGGCGCCCCCACCTGGACAAATGAACAAAACCCAGAAATTGTACAGTTAGAAAATACTTCATGTTTACCATCTTCAGTACCTCAATGAGAAAGAATATCATCTCAAAACCTCAAACCTATAAAACACACAAATATTTTAGCTAAGTCTTTACATTACTGCTGATAATGGCGTCGGATTATAAAACGCTCCTATGTGTCGTTCTAGTGTTTATGGTCAAGCCGTATTTGGTGGTTTAATTTGTAGGACTTCTTCTTTTTTCCTGCTGTAATCATTCGTCCTGTTCATTCAGTATCAACATTTTGCAATTTGCCAAAACAATATTTTATCATGATGTTGAGAGAAAACATACTTCAGCCAGCATGACATTTCTACCAAAAGTGTGTTATATTGTAAAGTGTTCCTAATATTTTTTCCACCTCATTAACAAACATGAAGGAGGCAAAATATTAGGAACACTTTTCAATAAAATGCGCTTAAGTACATCAAATCCAATATGAACTAAATAATAACATAAAGCATAATTTTCTGACAATATCAAAGAAATCTGAAACTGTATAAACTTTGTAAAAGTAGAATTTATGGCAGAGCTGTTGTTGTTCCTAATAAAGTTCCTGGTCAGTGTAAAGTATATGACACACAGTAAATGTCATTTCTAGTAGACGGGGTTAGAAGATAATATGAGACTAAAGCTTTCTCAGAGAGAGATACTGTAAAGCAACATAAAGAGAATACTGAGTTACCTTGTGGTGTAAGTTTCGCATCTTTGGTTGCACGTGTTGTGGTTGTAGTTGCCTTTGTGCTTCTTTGAATTGGTGTTGATTCAGTCATTGTGGCGCCCCCACCTGGACAAATTAAGAAAACACAGAAATTCTATGTTTGCCTAAGAAAATCCTTCATGTTTTCCATCTGCAGTACCTCAGTGAGAAAGAATATCATCTTAAAACTTCAAACCTTTAAAATACACAAATATTTTATGTAAATCTTTACATCAGTCTGAAGTGATTTTAAACAGCTCATCATATTCTCACCTGTTTTCTCAACTGTGGTTCAACAGCTGAAGATAAACAGCTGCACTTTTCATTATCTGTCACAATACACGTCTGAAAGTATGTCTACGTCTACACTAGTAAACAGCTGTTTTCACATATTGTCGGGGCAGCAGTGGTTGAATACATTGAATAAAATGTTGAACACATATGAGTGACTTTGTTGCTCACCTTCTTGTGTTGTTGATGTTGTTGTTTCAGGTTTTGTTGTTGTTGCAGCCACACCTGAAAGATTAAATAACAAAAACCAACGAACTTTAAAATGAGACAAAAACACATTGTTTACCATCTGCTGTGACTAAATGAGAAAGAATGATGTCATCCTAAAACTTAAAATACATCAAATAAACACAAGTAGTTTGCTATTTTTCATAAAGTGATTTTAAACAGCTCATCATCTTCTCACCTGGTTTCTCACCAGACAACTGAGGACTGAAGTTATACAGCTGCACTTTTCCACTGTTGAGATCTGTGACTTTACACTTCAAATACTTATAATTTTGTGTGTTGACATTATGAGAAATCTTCATGGATGCAGTGGCTGAACAGGTAGACTGTGATGTCTTCAACTCTTTGTTAGATTTATCCACATCTTTACCCTTAAACAGCCACTTCACTGTCTGTCTACACTGATCATATGTCGACACAGAGCAGTTTAACGTCACCTTATCAGCGTCCTTATGTTCAGTCACTGGTGAAGATGGAGATATTGTGAGAGAAAGACAACAAGAGTCAGATTAACTTCATCACTGTAATCATAATTATTGTAATGTTTCAGTATATTGTTCTAACAAGACAGTTTGAGCTGAAAACATTATGATGTAAATACTCACTGGTAACAACAGACAGAAAAACCTCAGAGTCTTGATATTGTTGTCGTCTTGATTTGTTGAACTGTCTGCAGATGTAAAGACCAACATCCTCAACTCTGACCTTCTTTATAACCAGAGAACAGTTCACTGTAACACTCAGTCTGTCTGATTTAGCTTCGGCATTGTTATGAATTTTCCCATGTTCAAACAGTGTTGTTATTGATTTTCTTGAACCACTGAATATCCAGGTAGTACTGTCACATTTATCCTGATCATTTATCACATTTTTACAAGATAAAGTAACTTCATCTCCATCTCTGACAGTGAGGGAGGAAGTGTGTCCAGTTATGGCTGCTGAGAGATATGAGAGAGAAATATGAACAATGAACTGAAATCAATAGAAATATAACTGTCATGTTCATTGTAAGTGTGAGGATCATTTTAGATACAACAGAACTTTCTAAATGTGTCTCATCTTCAGTTTTCAGTTCATTAAACTCACCATATTAACAACTAACAACAAACTCTGCCGTCTCAATTTAAGAAGGTTAATAAAGAACTAAATGAAGTTTTTTTCTTACCTGAAAACTGAAGCACCAGTATCAGAAACAACATTTGAATCCGTCTGAATTCAACCATCATGCTTCTCTCTCTCATCGATCTCTGGTTCTCTTAAGTGTCGCAGTCTCTAAAGTGATGTGTGAAGTTAAGACGCCTTCTTCCTGTCATTTGTACGTGTGACACTTCCTCTTCCTCACTCTGCTGCATGTACAGTCCAGACAGTAAGTATTTGGACAGTTAGACAGTTTTTGTTCTTCAGGCTCTGTGTTTCAGCACATTCAATCTGAAATAAAACAATGAATACTGCATTAAAGTACCAAGTCTCCGCTTTAGTTTGAGTAGTAACTGTAACTGTAAATGTCCAAATACTTCCTGTCTGGACTGTGTTTGTTCTCACGGTGTATTTGTGACAATCTTCACACCTTCAACTTCCTCTTCTTAGTTTCAGGATGTCAAACACGTCATTGTTAACTCTTCTTAGAAACAGACGAGTTAATCCATCTGAATTCAACCATCATGTTTCACCGTCTCTGTCCTTCTTTGTCGATATCTTCACAACAAGAGATCTTCACTCTAAACTGTCAGAGTCTGTAAAGTAGTTTGTGTTGTAGAGAGATACAGCATCTACTTCCTGCAGTTAGTGTGATGTCACTTCCTCATAGTGATGAACATGTAGGATGGAGACATAATTAAGTGTCACTGATTACAAGACAAAGGAATATGTTTCTGAATTGAGGTAATCTGATGCTGTAAGAAGCAAACTACTGTATATTAAGACTCATATTTTGTCTCAAGTGCACACTGAGTCCACTCCCATGATGCATTTGTGACAGTGACGTGTTTGACTTCTTGAAACTAAGATGAGGAAGTTGAATGTGTGAAGTGTTGTGGTCAGATAAATGTTTGCAATAATGCAGCTCTTCTTTTCTGTAGATAGTGTTTATTAGAAAACAGACAGGATTCATGGTGATGTCTGACAGCACACATGAACAGACAGGTGAAGAGTCAAACTTTGACTCTTAATGCTCAACATGGTGCAACATGGTGATACTGTAGCAGCTGAAAAAGAACAGATGAGTTGATGTTTTTGTGGTCTGAGACCTGTTAGTTCCTCATTGTATCTCTGCAGTTATTTTTATCTGAGAACTGAGGGGTGTGTGAAGTGTTTTGGTGACAATGTGGAAACCACAGCAGCAGAGCTCTGGAGGTTGAAGGTTTAGAGGTGAAAGAACAGACAGATAAGGGAAGTTGTGGTCTGAATAGAAGCAAGATGTCTATAGATGAGAATATCCACCTTTCATTATCAGTCAGGACAATTAATTACACAACACAGTGTAGATTTAAATGTTAAACATTTCTTTATTTGCATGTTATATTATTATCAGATATAATAAAGAGAAGATTGTTACTGACTGCAGTAAGACTCAAAGCTCATTCAAACCAAACACACGTTGGCTTCCTGACAAACATGTTAACAATGATAAATGAAAGTTCAAATTAATTCTTCTGTACACGTAAATATGAAACTGATTTAAGGAAGTTAAATGAGTTAAAATGTGATAAAAGTTTGAGAAATAATGCAGGAAAAGACATTTAATAAAACTCACAGCTTCTTAACAAGAGATAAAATCCAGATTTGAATATTGTTGTCCAAGTCAGACTAAAAATAAAAATGTCTCAGCACATAAAACATACAAATTTCAAAGTGATCTTATGATTCTTTCTTTCTATAAAGAATTCAACTTCTGATGTAAAACTGAGAGCATATTAATGATATAACAGCAAGGGAGTCATTTCTCTGCTGAGTTGATGTTGGTATGGGAGTCGTTGATCAGTGGAGTCTGACAGAAGCAGAAGGTTCTCCAAAGTTTTCATAGTTCACCTCACCATCATCTTCATCATTATGCTGCTGTGAAAAACAACACAAAGAAACCCACTCTGACACACTCACACTGAAAAGTCACAAATCACAACCCTACTTCTTTGACCTTTAGCTTTCTGCTGCTGCACATTCAACACAATCAGAAATAATCTAACATATACAAATAAATGAACTTGTTTCTCCTCAAAAGAGCCTCGAATTCCCAGATTTTCCTCCCAGCTGATTGTTGAAGTTTGAAAACTGAATACAGGTCACAGTGGAGTCAGCAGAACCTGAACGCACCATCAGATATTTACCTGACTGGCTGCTGGACCAGAACGCTTCTGGGCTTCTTACTGAGTTTAAAACCTGCACAAACACAAACAGTGAGACATTCACAGTCCTGCACTGACTTACAGTCTCTTAATGTTCACATTTGTCTTTTTATACATCAGTTCAGTTATTTTCAACTCACAATGTTGTCATCAGGTGGTCTCTGGTTCCCTGGAAAAGAAATCACAGAGTAACATTTCAGTTGTAAAGTTCCAGTTTGTTTTCCACTTAACAAATGTTGGTCTGAATTTTCTCACCTCGAGCTCTGAAGAGAAGAACAGTAACCACAGTGATGAGAAGGAGTTCAGCCACACGCATCACCAACATTATGTAGCTCAGAGCAGAACAACCTGTACAATCTGTGGAATATAGAAATGTGTCAGTGAAGAAAGGAGGAAGTGAAAAGATGTGAAGTAGTGTGGCTGTAGGGATGACAATGTCAGTCGGTCTCTTTGTCTACCAACAATTGCCTTGAAATTTTGTACAGACATTTATGTTCCCCAGAAGATGAATCCTAATGAACTTTGAGATTTCGTTTTTTTCTTTAGCTCCACCATGATATTCACTTTGTACTTTTAGTGAAATATCTCAGGATGAATTTTAATATCTGTGATGATCTTCTGACTTTCCATCATCAGCTCAACATTTCAATTTTTCTATTACTTTGTTTTCTGACCAAATAATTGCCATCTAACGAACTTCCCATCATCATCTGCTGTACTTTAGGTTTTATGATGTTATAATTAATAATAACAAAGTTCAGGAACAAGACCACGCCCTGCTCTCACACTAAATTCAAACACCTGCGTCTTATTAATTCAATCATCTGTGCATACCTATATAGGCGCATTTGTCCCCTTCCTCTCCCGTTTGTCTCAGTTCTCATGTCCCTCCCCCCCAACCCCTTTTTCTCATCCCTCCCTTCTCAATGGGCATCATGGTGGCTCAGTGTTTATCACTTATGCCTCACAGCAAGAAGTTCCTGGGTTCGAACACCATCTGTCCTAGGTCCTTTCTGTGCGGAGTTTACATGTTCTCCCTGTGTTCGTGTGGGTTTCTGCCGGGTACTCTGGTTTCCTCCCACCATCAAGACATGCCCGTTAGGTTTAATACTTCAATAATTAATAATTCTTGTCCTATTTTAGGAACCACAGCAATAAAATAAAAAAACGTGTTAGGTAAATCTTTACATTACTGCTGATAATGGCGTCAGATTATAAAACACTATGTGTCGTTCTAGTGTTTATGGTCAAGCCGTATTTGGTGGTTTAATTTGGAGGACTTGTTGTTTTTTCTTGCTCTGATCATTCGTCCTGTTCATAGTGACCATTAGAGGATCCCTTCATAATGCTCTTACAATATAAGTGATGGGGATCAAAACCTACAGTTCTCGTTTTGAGCAAAAATGTATTTAAAGGTTTATCTGTAGGTACAACCATGTCTCCTAGAAATCACATACAGCTTAACTGTTGGCAAATTCCTGCCTGGATCACGTTTGGAGGCAACATTTTTTCAAATGAATGATGTGATTTATTTATATTATCACTGTGAAGTCTCAGGGAGGAAGTTGTGGTGGATGACGAGTGTACAAGAAGCACCAGAGAACGAGGTTTACATCCTGAGTCTGTGGTTAGATTTAGGCAACAAAAGCACTTTAGTTAAAGTTAGTAAAAGATTGTGGTTTCACTTTATTGTTAATAAATATGTTGTGCTTAAGTCACTGAAAGCTTTTTTCTGAATTAAACCAAGACCATGATCTTTCCCCAACCTTAACAAAGTGCTGCCAGAGCCTAAACATCATCATACAAGGTTTAACGATGCTATAGTTTCTTCTAGTGGATATACTGCAAGATTGCATATTTTAATGGAAAAAAAAACCTGACTATGTTGTCTGTGAACATTTCACTCACATGTTCAATATCAACATTTTGCAATTTGCCAAAACAATATTTTATCATGATGTTGAGAGAAAACATACTTCAGCCAGCATTAAGTTTCTACCAAAAGTTAAATTGAAAAGTGTTCCTAATATTTTTTCCACCTCATTAGCAAACATGAAGGAGGCAAAATATTAGGAACACTTTTTAATATAATGCACCTCAGTAGATCAGCATCCATTATGAACTAAATAATAACATGACGTAGAATTTTCACCTTTCTGACAATATCAAGGAAATCTGAAACTGTATAAACTTTGTAAAAGTTGAATTTATGGCAGAGCTGTTGTTGTTCCTAATAAAGTGCCTGGTCAGTGTAAAGTATATGACACACAGTAAATGTCATTTCTAGTAGACGGGGTTAGAAGATAATATGAGACTTCAGCTTTCTCAGTCAGTTAAATAAAGTAACAGAGAGAGATACTGTAAAACAACATACAGAAAACACTGAGTTACCTTGTGGTGTAATTGTAGCATTTTTGGTTGCAGGTGTTGTGGTTGCAGTTGTCTTTGTGCTGCTTTGAATTGGTGTTGAATCAGTCGTTGTGGCGCCCCCACCTGGACAAATGAACAAAACCCAGAAATTGTACGCTTAAAAGATACATCTTGTTTTCCATCTGCAGTACCTCAATGAGAAATAATACCATCTTAAAACTTCAAACCTTTAAACCTACAAATATTTTATGTAAATCTTTACATCAGTCTGAAGTGATTTTAAACAGCTCATCATATTCTCACCTGTTTTCTCAACTGTGGTCGAACAGTTGAAGGTAAACAGCTGCACTTTTCTACTGACAGTATCTGTCATAATACACTTAAGTGTATCATTGCTGTTTGATATATAATGGGCGGTGTTGCAGGAAGACTGTGATGTCTTTAAGTCGTTGATGTATTTATCCACATCTTTATCATTAACCAGATACTTCACTGGTTGTTTATACATACTAAATGTCCACACAAAGCAGTTTAACGTCACTTTCTCCTTGATTGTATGTTCAGTCGCTGGTGATAGAAAGATAACAAGAGGAAAATTAACGTCAACACTGTGATCATTGTTATTGTAATGCTGGAAACTTTTTATGATGTAAATACTCACTTTTAATAACAGACAGATCATACTCAGTGTCTCGACCTTGTTGTTTTCCTGATTTGTCGTACTGTCTGCAGGTGTAACGACCAACATCCTCAACTGTGACCTTCTTTATAACCAGAGAACAGTTCACTGTAACACTCAGTCTGTCTGATTTAGCGTCAGCATTGTTCTGAATTTTCCCATATTCAAACAGTGGTATTGATGTTCCTGAACCACTGAAGAGCCAGGCAGTATTGTCACATTTATCCTGATCATTTATCACATTTTCACAAGACAAAGTGACTTCATCTCCATCTTTGACAGTGAAGGAGGAAGTGTGTACAGTTATGGCTGCAGAGAGATATGAGAGAGAAATATGAACAATGAACTGAAATCAATAGAAATATAACTGTCATGTTCATTGTAAGTGTGAGGATCATTTTAGATACAACAGAACTTTCTAAATGTGTCTCATCTTCAGTTTTCAGTTCATTAAACTCACCATATTAACAACTAACAACAAACTCTGCCGTCTCAATTTAAGAAGGTTAATAAAGAACTAAATGAAGTTTTTTTCTTACCTGAAAACTGAAGCACCAGTATCAGAAACAACATTTGAATCCGTCTGAATTCAACCATCATGCTTCTCTCTCTCATCGATCTCTGGTTCTCTTAAGTGTCGCAGTCTCTAAAGTAATGTGTGAAGTTAAGACGTCTTCTTCCTGTCATTTGTACGTGTGTCACTTCCTCTTCCTCACTCTGCTGCATGTACAGTCCAGACAGTAAGTATTTGACAAGACATTGATCCAAATATCTTGATCGGTAATATGACAGGTAAGCAGCACTAAAGAGGTCAGAGGTCAGATGTCACAGCTGTCTGACAAAGATCCTGTGAAACTGGGATGTAATCAGGGATCACAAGGTAAAGAAATATGTTTCTGCATTCAGAGCAGCCATATTAAACTATATTAAGATTCATCAAGTGCACACTGTGTTTGTTCTCATGATATATGTGTGACAATCTTCACACCTTCAACTTCCTCTTCTTAGTTTCAGGATGTCAAACACGTCATTGTTAACTCTTCTTAGAAACAGACGTGTTAATCCATCAGAATTCAACCATCATGTTTCACCGTCTCTGTCCTTCTTTGTCGATATCTTCACAACAAGAGATTTTCACTCTAAACTGTCAGAGTCTGTAAAGAAGTTTGTGTTGTAGAGAGATACAGCATCTACCTCCTGCAGTTAGTGTGATGTCACTTCCTCATAGTGATGAACATGTAGGGCGGAGACATGATTATATATCACTGATTACAAGACAAAGGAATATATTTCTGCCTTTAAAAGAGAAATTGAGGCAATCTGATGCTGTAAGAAGGAAACTACTGTATATTAAGACTCATATTTTGTCTCAAGTGCACACTGTGTCCACTCCCATGATGCATTTGTGACAATGACGTGTTTGACTTCTTGAAACTAAGAAGAGGAAGTTGAATGTGTGAAGTGTTGTGGTCAGATAAATGTTTGCAATAATGCAGCTCTTCTTTTCTGTAGATAGTGTTTATTAGAAAACAGACAGGATTCATGGTGATGTCTGACAGCACACATGAACAGACAGGTGAAGAGTCAAACTTTGACTCTTGATGCTCAACATGGTGCAACATGGTGATACTGTAGCAGCTGAAAAAGAACAGATGAGTTGATGTTTTTGTGGTCTGAGACCTGTTAGTTCCTCATTGTATCTCTGCAGTTATTTTTATCTGTGAGCTGAGGGGTGTGTGAAGTGTTATGGTGAGAATGTGGAAACCACAGCAGCAGAGCTCTGGAGGTTGAAGGTTTAGAGGTGAAAGAACAGACAGATAAGGGAAGTTGTGGTCTGAATAGAAGCAAGATGTCTATAGATGAGAATATCCACCTTTCATTATCAGTCAGGACACTGTTTGTATATGAAATAATTACACAACACAGTGTAGATTTAAATGTTAAACATTTCTTTATTTGCATGTTATATTATTATCAGATATAATAAAGAGAAGATTGTTACTGACTGCAGTAAGACTCAAAGCTCATTCAAAGCAAACACATGTTGGCTTCCTGACAAACATGTTAACAATGATAAATGAAAGTTCAAATTAATTCTTCTGTACATTTAAATATGAAGTTAAATGAGTTAAAATGTGATAAAAGTTTGAGAAATAATGCAGGAAAAGACATTTAATAAAACTCAGCTTCTTAACAAGAGATAAAATCCAGATTTGAATATTGTTGTCCAAGTCTGACTAAAAATAAAAACGTCTCAGCACATAAAACATACAAATCTCAAAGTGATCTTATGATTCTTTCTTTCTGTAAAGAATTCAACTACTGATGTAAAACTGAGAGCATATTAATGATATAACAGCAAGGGAGTCATTTCTCTGCTGAGTTGATGTTGGTGTGGGAGTCGTTGATCAGTGGAGTCTGACAGAAGCAGAAGGTTCTCCATCGTTTTCATAGTTCACCTCACCATCATCTTCATCATTATGCTGCTGTGAAAAACAACACAAAGAAACCCACTCTGACACACTCACACTGAAAAGTCACAAATCACAACCCACCTTCTTTGACCTTTAGCTTTCTGCTGCTGCACATTCAACACAATCGGAAATAATCTAACATATACAAATAAATTAACTTGTTTCTCCCCAAAAGAGCCTCGAACTCCCAGATTTTCCTCCCAGCTGATTGTTGAAGTTTGAAAACTGAACACAGGTCACAGTGGAGTCAGCAGAACCTGAACGCACCATCAGATATTTACCTGACTGACTGCTGGACCAGATCACTTGTACACATGTAGTTTGTTATTTTTCATATCAGATCAAAGTGATTTTAAACAGCTCATCATCTTCTCACCTGGTTTCTCACATGACAACTGAGGACTGAAGTTACACAGCTGCGCTTTTCCACTGTTGAGTGTTACCCTTCAAAAACTTACAATTTGTCGTGTAAATATAATGAGAAGTCAACAATGACAGACTGTGATGTCTTTGTTTCTTTGGTATTTCGGTCAGAAATTCCATCTGAATTTGACCATCGTGATTCTCTGTTCCTCTTTCCTGACTTCTTCCTACTTCTAAATCTCTAAACGAGTGTTTCTTAAAGAGAAATGTAGTCTCTACTTCCTGAAAGTAGTGAGGTGTCACTTTTACTCCTCTTCTGTCTTATGCCACTAGTTGTTTTTATGTTCCTCTATTGTTTGTGGCTGACATGAGGTTCACTCTGACCTGATGTATCTGGAGTTAAAAGGGTCATATTTTCACTGCTGTTGAGTTTCCACAGTTTCTTCTCATTCAGTCGTTTAACTGGACTCAGTAAAATAAATCAGTTTAGACAAGTATTGTTACAATTTTTCCACAAGTTTATTTATTTTTTTTTTAAACAGATGATAAAAATAAACAACAGAGATATAGATGTTAAAAAATATTGTATATCAACCAATAACAGGTGATATGTTTAAAAAAGACACAAAAACAAGTTAAAAGTTAAAACTAACATATCTTTAACTAGAACACCAGCACATTAAAGTGCCTGACAGTAAATTAATCAATCAAACTGTATCATAAACTGTATTTTGCTCATTTACATTCCAAGCAGCCTCCTTTGCACATGTTGATGTAGTTAACTTGTTGACTTAGGTTGGGGAGCAGCACCACGCCTCAACCACACCTCTAATCATCTGCCAAGCCTACTTATACCGGGTCAACCCATCCTACCCGGTCTGTCTCAGGTTTCTCAAGAGCAGACAGACCATGCTTCTCGCCTAAACGCTCATACAGGAACTTCGTTTTAAACAAAGACAAAACCAATAAATCCTACCACTCACCATGGATCCAGAACTGCCGACTGATCCAGTCATCAATCTAGTCACCGGCTTACATTGTCCTTCAACTTCTCATTCTCATGTTACCTGGTCAATAGTTGCATAAACAGCAACCAGCTCTCAGCTAAACTCTAACTATTCATTTCTTTCCTTCTCAGAATCTGCTGATCACCATGTTCAGGCTACATATTCCCTACAGTGGACTTGACCCTAGCATCCATGATCCATTGGCTTTTGATTCTCAGGGTTATAAAAATCTGCCTTGACTTCATCAGCCCATAATTCTTCTAGTCACCAGTCTACCTTAAAAAATGATCATTCAAAAAATCGCTCTCCAAGGAGCAAATTAGATCAGCTGGAAGTTTCTTTCCATTATTGCTCTTCTGCCTCTAATCCATCTCAGCCCAAACGAGCCCCTGACCGAATACATCAGTTCTGGGTACGCCACTAAGGCATCACCTCAAAGCCCATTCTTACTTGCCGAATCAGAGCTCACATTTACATCCATTCCATTAAAATCTACTCTTTTGGGGGCCATCGATCAGCTCGGGCGGAAATATGCCTGAGACAGAACCCCCACGCTGAGTCTCCCTCCAACTGGTCTCCAGTACATCATCCTAGACGGGCCGAACAGATGACATCTTCCTGCTACCTTCACCCACATCCATGGATCTATCCTCAACATTCAATACCTGCTCAATTCCGTTGAATCTTTAAACTACACATTGTTGTGGCGTGGTTCGTGCTAGTGAACTACAAGTTAACCTACTGCACCCTCTGCTGGACAAAAAAGCTTTTACAACAATAAATCCTGAAAATCAACATGAAAACATAGTCAAACATTTATGTGATAAATGAGAAGTAACGTGACAATATTAATCAAACTAAACTTAACCGATCAAAGTAATGAAATGAGAGGAGCTGTAACTATACTGTGATCTCTTATTTGTTGGGTTTGTTGATGGTAGCGTAGAGGCTGCTGAGATCAGTGGAGGCTCCAGCAGAAGAAGAGGAAGCTTTCACAGTGCTGTAGGTCACTGCATCATCATCATCATCTTGAACCTGGAAAACAATACACATAAATTACACATCATGACATGACACAGAACGCCACAAGTCAATGCAACATGAAGACATCCAACAGCACAAACACACCACAGTCAATAGTGACATAGCAAGCATGATCACATGGTGCAACACAAAGATTCTCAGATTTATCTGCTGACCCTCTGGAGGGCCCCGACCCCTTGATTGGGAACCACTGGACTAAACTTGCGAACTGTATATAAAGTAGTGTAAACTAGCTCCACCTCCAGCAGCTACAACAGTAACATGCTGCTCTAACACTGATGCTTCAGTATTTATAATCTAATGATGTCATATATAATAATATATCAGTCAGAGGGACCAAACCACTACTTTTACTGCAATACTTTAACTACATCAAGCTCATAATACTTTTTTTTTTCATGCAGGACTTTTGTAATGGAGTATTTTTACATTGCTGTATTTATACTTTTACTTAAATAAAGGATCTGAATACTTCTTCCACCACTAAAGCTTAAAGATGAATCCTCTGGAGATCATATATATCCACAGCTAATTCACTGACAATGTGATTCATAGCTGCTTAAATATCTTATCTTGGACCAGAGTGGTTCTCTTCCTGTCATTCACAGTTTTTCTTTGTTCACCAACATCACCAGTGTAACCAATCAGACAGCTTACCCGGGCTTTACTGTTGGTCTTCTTGATGTAGCTGATGGTGGCGTAGGAAACCGCATCTTCAGGATCAGCCTACACAGTGAAGACAACATGATGGCTGATCAGTAACATGTAGATTTATACTGACTCTCCTCTTCAGTTCAGTTCTAGTTGTATTCTGTCTTCTTCTATCTTGCAGACAACAATTAGACTCAAGAGTTTCTATCATACTGTCACATTTTGGAGAATAAAAATAAAATTTAAACTCACAGTGTTTTCATCCATCTGTATGTTGTTCCCTGAAAGACAAAAAAGAGTCGACTTTAGTTTCAACACTGAAAATCCAGGTTTTTATCAGAAAGTTTTATCTGTGGACTTTCTCACCTGTAGTTTTCTTCCGTCTGATGACGACCACAACAACAGTTAGTGAGAGTGCTGCTAAACCCACAGCCACAATGATGTACCACCACCAACCTGGAAAGAGAAAGAAAACATTAAAAACATTCAGGCTGCAGCTTTCTGTTCTGTTCAAAATCCTGCTGCTAAACTAGAAAAGAAAGACTCACTGCTACTATTGTTTCCTTCACACAAACCTTAGTTTTCTTCTGTTATCATGTCTTGAACAAAAACAATCCAATTCAACTTCAAAATACTGATTTGTAAATATTCACAGTGAAGAGCATTACTAAACACCGGACCATTTACTCAGACATGTGATTGAACACACTGACTGAGACTGACTGACTGAATAAGAACAATATTCATTCTTGTATTCATACTTTGCACTTTAAAAGAGGAGAGAGAGAGATCCTGTGGTACAGAAAAATGTTGAGTTACCTTGTGGTGTACCACCTTCTGTTGTAGATGTTTTGGTTGTAGTTATATTTGTGCTACTTTGAATTATTGTTGATTCAGTCGTTGCTGTTGTGGCGCCCCCACCTGGACAAATGAACAAAACCCAGAAATTGTACAGTTAGAAAATACTTCATGTTTACCATCTTCAGTACCTCAATGAGAAAGAATATCATCTTGAAACCTCAAACCTATAAAACACACAAATATTTTCTCTTTACATTACTGCTGATAATGGCGTTGGATTATAAAACTCTCCTATGTGTCGTTCTAGTGTTTATGGTCAAGCTGTATTTGGTGGTTTAATTTGGAGGACTTTTTTCTTTTTTTCCTGCTGTAATCACTCATCCTGTTCATAGTGACCATTAGAAGATCCCTTCATAATGCTCTTACAATATAAGTGATGGGGATCAAAACCTACAGTCCTCGTTTTGAGCAAAATGTATTTAAAGGTTTATCTGTAGGTACAACCATGTCTCCTAGAAATCACATACAGCTTAACTGTAGGCAAATCGCTGCCTGGATCACGTTCAGAGGCAACATTTTTTCAAATGAATGATATAATCTATTTATATTATCACTGTGAAGTCTCAGGGAGGAAGTTGTGGTGGATGACGAGTGTACAAGAAGCACCAGAGAACGAGGTTTGCATCCTGAGTCTGTGGTTAGATTTAGGCAACAAAAGCACTTTAGTTAAAGTTAGTAAAAGATTGTGGTTTCACTTTATTGTTAATAAATATGTTGTGCTTAAGTCACTGAAAGCTTTTTTCTGAATTAAACCAAGACCATGATCTTTCCCCAACCTTAACAAAGTGCTGCCAGCACCTAAACATCATCATACAAGGTTTAACGATGCTATAGTTTCTTCTAGTGGATATACTGCAAGATTGCATATTATAATGGAAAAAAAAACCCTGACTACGTTGTCTGTGAACATTTCACTCACATGTTCAATATCAACATTTTGCAATTTGCCAAATACGTTAATTAACAATATTTTATCATGATGTTGAGAGAAAACATAATTCAGCCAGCATTAAGTTTCTACCAAAAGTGTGTTAAATTGTAAAGTTTTCCACCTCATTAACAAACATGAAGGAGGCAAAATATTAGGAACACTTTTTAAAAAATGCACTGAAGTACATCAACATCCACTATGAACTACATAACAACATAAAGCATAATTTTCACCTTTCTGACAATATCAAAGAAATCTGAAACTGTATAAACTTTGTAAAAGTTGAATTTATGGCAGAGCTGTTGTTGTTCCTAATAAAGTTCCTGGTCAGTGTAAAGTATATGACACACAGTAAATGTCATTTCTAGTAGACGGGGTTAGAAGATAATATGAGACTTCAACTTTCTCAGTCATTCAATAAAGTAACAGAGAGAGATACTGTAAAACAACATACAGAGAATACTGAGTTACCTTGAGATGGAAGTTTAGCATTTTTGGTCGTAGACGTTGTGGTTGTAGTTGTCTTTGTGCTGCTTTGAATTGGTGTTGATTCAGTCGTTGTGGCGCCCCCACCTGGACAAATGAACAAAACCCAGAAATTGTATGATTAGAAGATACATCATGTTTTCCATCTGCAGTACCTCAATGAGAAAGAATATCATCTTAAAACTTCAAACCTTTAAACCTACAAATATTTTATGTAAATCTTTACATCAGTCTGAAGTGATTTTAAACAGCTCATCATATTCTCACCTGGTTTCTCAACTGTGGTCCAACAGCTGAAGGTAAACAGCTGCACTTTTCTACTGACAGTATCTGTCACAATACACTTAAGTGTATCATTGCTGTTTGATACATAATGGGAGGTGTTGCAGGAAGACTGTGATGTCTTTAAGTCATTGATGTATTTATCCACATCTTTACCATTAACCAGATACTTCACTGGTTGTTTATACATCCTAAATGTTCCCACAGAGCAGTTTAACGTCATTTTCTCCTTGATTGTATGTTCAGTCGCTGGTGATAGAAAGATAACAAGAGGAAAATTAATGTCAACACTGTGATCATGGTTATTGTAATACTGGAAACTTTTTATGATGTAAATACTCACTTTTAATAACAGACAGATGATACTCAGTGTCTCCACCTTGTTGTTTTCCTGATTTGTCATACTGTCTGCAGGTGTAACGACCAACATCCTCAACTGTGACCTTCTTTATAACCAGAGAACAGTTCACTGTAACACTCAGTCTGTCTGATTTAGCTTTGGCTTCTTCAACAATCTGCCCAAGTTCAACCAGCTCTACTGCTGCTGTGCTTCCTGAACCACTGAAGAGCCAGGTAGTACTGTCACATTTATCCTGATCCTTTATCACATTTTCAAAAGACAAAGTAACTTCATCTCCATCTCTGACAGTGAAGGAGGAAGTGTGTCCAGTTATGGCTGCAGAGAGATATGAGAGAGAAATATGAACAATGAACTGAAATCAATAGAAATATAACTGTCATGTTCATTGTAAGTGTGAGGATCATTTTAGATACAACAGAACTTTCTAAATGTGTCTCATCTTCAGTTTTCAGTTCATTAAACTCACCATATTAACAACTAACAACAAACTCTGCCGTCTCAATTTAAGAAGGTTAATAAAGAACTAAATGAAGTTTCTTTCTTACCTGAAAACTGAAGCACCAGTATCAGAAACAACATTTGAATCCGTCTGAATTCAACCATCATGCTTCTCTCTCTCATCGATCTCTGGTTCTCTTAAGTGTCGCACTCTCTAAAGTAATGTGTGACGTTAAGACGTGTTCTTCCTGTCATTTGTACATGTGACACTTCCTCTTCCTCAACCTGCTGCATGTACAGTCCAGACAGTAAGTATTTGGACAGTTAGACAGTTTTTGTTCTTCAGGCTCTGTGTTTCAGCACATTCAGTCTGAAATAAAACAATGAATACTGCATTAAAGTACCAAGTCTCAGCTTTAGTTTGAGTTGTAACTGTAACTGTAAATGTCCAAATACTTCCTGTCTGGACTGTGTTTGTTCTCACGGTGTATTTTTGACAATCTTCACACCTTCAACTTCCTCTTCTTAGTATCAGAATGTCAAAGACGTCATTGTTAACTCTTCTTAGAAACAGACATGTTAATCCATCTGAATTCAACCATCATGTTTCACCGTCTCTGTCCTTCTTTGTCGATATCTTCACAACAAGAGATCTTCACTCTAAACTGTCAGAGTCTGTAAAGTAGTTTGTGTTGTAGAGAGATACAGCATCTACTTCCTACAGTTAGTGTGATGTCACTTCCTCATAGTGATGAACATGTAGGATGGAGACATAATTAAGTGTCACTGATTACAAGACAAAGGATTATGTTTCTGCCTTTAAAAGAGAAATTGAGGCAATCTGATGCTGTAAGAAGCAAACTACTGTATATTAAGACTCATATTTTGTCTCAAGTGCACACTGAGTCCACTCCCATGATGCATTTGTGACAATGACGTGTTTGATTTCTTGAAACTAAGATGAGGAAGCTGAATGTGTGAAGTGTTGTGGTCAGATAAATGTTTGCAATAATGCAGCTCTTCTTTTCTGTAGATAGTGTTTATTAGAAAACAGACAGGATTCATGGTGATGTCTGACAGCACACATGAACAGACAGGTGAAGAGTCAAACTTTGACTCTTGATGCTCAACATGGTGCAACATGGTGATACTGTAGCAGCTGAAAAAGAACAGATGAGATGGTGTTTTAGTGGTCTGAGACCTGTTAGTTCCTCATTGTATCTCTGCAGTTATTTCTATCTGAGAACTGAGGGGTGTGTGAAGTGTTTTGGTGAGAATGTGGAAACCACAGCAGCAGAGCTCTGGAGGTTGAAGGTTTAGAGGTGGAAGAACAGACAGAAAAGGGAAGTTGTGGTTTGAGTAGAAGCAGGATGTATATAGCTGAGAATATTCACCTTTCATCATCAGTCAGGACACTGTTTGTACATGAAATAATTACACAACACAGTGTAGATTTAAATGTTAAACATTTCTTTATTTGCATGTTATATTATTATCAGATATAATAAAGAGAAGATTGTTACTGACTGCAGTAAGACTCAAAGCTCATTCAAACCAAACACATGTTGGCTTCCTGACAAACATGTTAACAATGATAAATGAAAGTTCAAATTAATTCTTCTGCACACATAAATATGAAACTGATTTAAGAATTCAACTACTGATGTAAAACTGAGAGCATATTAATGATTTAACAGCAAGGGAGTCATTTCTCTGCTGAGTTGATGTTGGTGTGGAAGTCGTTGATCAGTGGAGTCTGACAGAAGCAGAAGGTTCTCCATCGTTTTCATAGTTCACCTCACCATCATCTTCATCATTATGCTCCTTGAACTCCTAGATTTTCCTCCCAGCTGACTGTTGAAGTTTGAAAACTGAACACAGGTCACAGTGGAGTCAGCAGAACCTGAACGCACCATCAGATATTTACCTGACTGGCTTCCGGACCAGAACGCTTCACTCTTGGGCTTCTTACTGAGTTTAAAACCTGCACAAACACAAACAGTGAGACATTCACAGTCCTGCACTGACTTACAGTCTCTTAATGTCCACATTTGTCTTTTTATACATCAGTTTAATTGTTATTTTCAACTCACAATGTTGTCATCAGGTGGTCTCTGGTTCCCTGGAAAAGAAATCACAGAGTAAAATTTCAGTTGTAAAGTTCCAGTTTGTTTTCCACTTAACAAATGTTGGTGTGAATTTTCTCACCTCGAGCTCTGAAGAGAAGAACAGTAACCACAGTGATGAGGAGGAGTTCAGCCACACACATCACCAACATTATGTAGCTCAGAGCAGAACAACCTGTACAATCTGTGGAATATAGAAAGGTGTCAGTGAAGAAAGTAGGAAGCAAAAAGATGTGAAGTAGTGTGGCTGTAGGGATGAAAATGTCAGTCAGTCTGTTTGTCTACCAACAATAGCCATAAATCTTACAAACATTTATGTTCCCCAGAGGATGAATCCTAATGAACGTGGTGATTTCCTTTTTCCTTCAGCTCCACCATGAGGTTCACTTTGTAGTTTTTAGTGAAATATCTCAAGATGAATTTTAATATCTTTAATGATCTTCTGACTTTCCATCATCAGCTCAACATTTAAATGAATCTAATATTTTGTTTTATGACCAAATGTAAAGGGTTAAAAATTTTGTGTATACCAGACATAAATATGCAGAGTGTAAAAGGTTAAAAATGGATATCCTATGGTACAGTTCTTTGCAAAAGTTAAATGTGTATAAAAATATACATCCCTTCATTTTTATTTCATTTTACTGTGTCTAATAGTGATTAAAGTCCAAATTTCATTTTACTAAACTTGTTAAAATGTGAGTGTGATGCTAAGACATGACGCTAAGGGTTTGAGAGGAACCTAAAACCTCGTAGAGGCAAGAACTGCAGAATGAATCCTGCAGCCGAGCTGTAAACAATCTAAAGTTTTCTGCCTCTTTGTTTTTCTTTGTTTTGCCTCTGTTGTTGTTGCAGCCACACCTGAAGGATTAAATAACAAAAACCAACAAACTTTAAAATGAGACAAAAATACATTGTTTACCATCTGCTTCATCCTAAAAATTAAAATACATCAAACAAATACATGTAGTTTGTTATTTTTCATATCAGAATAAAGTGATTTTAAACAGCTCATCATCTTCTCACCTGGTTTGTCATGTGACATCTGAGGACTGTAGTTATACAGCTGCATTTTTTTATTGTTGTGATCTGTGACTTCACACTTCAAATACTCATAATTTGATGTGCAAACATAATGAGAAGTCTGGAAGGACACAGTGGCTGAGCAGGTAAACTGAGATGTCGTCAAGTCATTGTTAACTTTGTCCACATCTTTACCCTTAAACACCCACTTCACTGTGTGTCTGCACTCAAAATACGTCGACACAGAGCAGTTTAACGTCACCTTATCAGTGTCCTTATGTTCAGTCACTGGTGAAGATGGAGATATTGTGAGAGAAAGACAAAAAGAGTCAGATTAACTTCATCACTGTAATCATAATTATTGTAATGTTTCAGTATATTGTTCTAATAAGACAGTTTGAGCTGAAAACATTATGATGTAAATACTCACTGGTAACAACAGACAGTAAAACACAATAGTCTTGATATTGTTGTTGTCCTGATTTGGACTGTCTGCAGCTGTAATGACCAGCATCCTCAACTGTGACCTTCTTTATAACCAGAGAACAGTTCGCTGTAACACTCAGTCTGTCTGATTTAGCTTTGACTTCTTCACCAATCTGGCCAAATGTAATCAGCTCTACTGCTGTTGCACTTCTTAAACCACTGAAGGTCCAGGTAGTATTGCCACATTTATCCTGATCATTTATCACATTTTCACAAGACAAAGTGGCTTCATCTCCATCTCTGACAGTGATGGAGGGATGTTCTATAGTTATGGCTGCTGAGAGATATGAGAGAGAAATATGAACAATTAACTGAAATTAACAGAAATATAATTGTCATGTTCATTGTAAGTATGAGGATCATTTTAGATACAACAGAACTTTCTAAATGTGTCTCATCTTCAGTTTTCAGTTCATTAAACTCACCATATTAACAACTAACAACAAACTCTGCCGTCTCAATTTAAGAAGGTTAATAAAGAACTAAATGAAGTTTTTTTCTTACCTGAAATCTGAAGCACCAGTATCAGAAACAACATCTGAATCCGTCTGAATTCAACCATCATGCTTCTCTCTCTCATCGATGTTAAAGGAATTTTACCATTAAATAAATCAGGAAACTGGATCCGAAAGAATTAAACCGGTATTTATCTTCTTGTACACATGGAGGCGTTCAATAGTGCAATCAGGTTACAGAGGTGAAGACCGGCCGCTTAGTGCGGAACAGGTCCTTTTATAGGTTGTACAGAGAATACGTCAGCTGTTCTAACATTACAATGAAGAAGTTGGTTGTTTTCTGCTGAACTCGGAATTTCCTCAAGGAAGCGGACCTTTTGACCTGCTCCTGACCTGATGAGCTTCTCCATTTCAAAACTTTGCAGCTGTCTGTGGATATTATGTGTCTATCTATTGAACAGGCAGGAGGTCAAATGTCACCCTGCAATCACTCTCAGCATGATCAGACAGATATCATGATCAGATGATTAAACAGAGATTTCTACAGTAATTTTTATAACAGTCGATCTCTGGTTCTCTTAAGTGTTGCAGTCTCTAAAGTAATGTGTGAAGTTAAGACGTCTTCTTCCTGTCATTTGTACGTGTGACACTTCCTCTTCCTCACTCTGCTGCATGTACAGTCCAGACAGTAAGTATTTGGACAGTTAGACAGTTTTTGTTCTTCAGGCTCTGTGTTTCAGCACATTCAATCTGAAATAAAACAATGAATACTGCATTAAAGCACCAAGTCTCAGCTTTAGTTTGAGTTGTAACTGTAACTGTAAATATCCAAATACTTCCTGTCTGGACTGTGTTTGTTCTCACGGTGTATTTTTGACAATCTTCACACCTTCAACTTCCTCTTCTTAGTATCAGAATGTCAAAGACGTCATTGTTAACTCTTCTTAGAAACAGACATGTTAATCCATCTGAATTCAACCATCATGTTTCACCGTCTCTGTCCTTCTTTGTCGATATCTTCACAACAAGAGATCTTCACTCTAAACTGTCAGAGTCTGTAAAGTAGTTTGTGTTGTAGAGAGATACAGCATCTACAGCACCCTCCTGCAGTTAGTATGATGTCACTTCCTCATAGTGATCTACTGTATATTAAGACTCATATTTTGTCTCAAGTGCACATTGTGTTTGTTCCCACAGTGTATTTGTGACAACAACGTGTTTGACTTCTTGAGACTAAAAAGAGGAAGCTGAATGCATGAAGTGTTGTGGTCAGATAAATGTTTGCAATAATGCAGCTCTTCTTTTCTGTAGATAGTATTTATTAGAAAACAGACAGGATTCATGGTGATGTCTGACAGCACACATGAATAGACAGGTGAAGAGTCAAACTTTGACTCTTGATGCTCAACGTGGTGCAACATGGTGATACTGTAGCAGCTGAAAAAGAACAGATAAGATGATGTTTTAGTGGTCTGAGACCTGTTAGTTCCTCGTTGTATCTCTGCAGTTATTTTTATCTGAGAACTGAGGGGTGTGTGAAGTGTTTTGGTGACAATGTGGAAACCACAGCAGCAGAGCTCTGGAGGTTGAGGGTTTAGAGGTGAAAGAACAGACAGATGAGGGAAGTTGTGGTCTGAGTAGAAGCAAGATGTCTATAGCTGAGAATATCCACCTTTTATTATCAGTCAGGACAATTAATTACATAATACAGTGTAGATTTAAGTCTAAAATATTTCTTTATTTGCATGTTATATTATTATCGGATGTAATACAGCGAAGCCTGTTACTGATTGCAGTAAGACTCAAAGCTCATTCAAACCAAACACATGTTGGCTTCCTGACAAACATGTTAACAATGATAAATGAAAGTTCAAATTAATTCTTCTGTACATTTAAATATGAAACTGATTTAAGTAAGTTAAATGAGTTAAAACGTGAGAAAAGTTTGAGAAATAATGCAGGAAAAGACATTTAATAAAACTCACAGCTTCTTAACAAGAGATAAAATCCAGATTTGAATACTGTTGTCCAAGTCAGACTAAAAATAAAAATGTCTCAGCACATAAAACATACAAATCTCAAAGTGATCTTATGATTCTTTCTTTCTGTAAAGAATTCAACTACTGATGTAAAACTGAGAGCATATTAATGATATAACAGCAAGGGAGTCATTTCTCTGCTGAGTTGATGTTGGTGTGGAAGTCGTTGATCAGTGGAGTCTGACATAAGCAGAAGGTTCTCCAAAGTTTTCATAGTTCATCTCATCATCTTCATCATTATGCTGCTGTGAAACACAACACAAAGAAACCCACTCTGACACACTCACACTGAAAAGTCACAAATCACAACCCTACTTCTTTGACCTTTAGCTTTCTGCTGCTGCACATTCAACACAATCAGAGATAATCTAACATATACAAATAAATGAATTTATTTCTCCCCAAAAGAGCCCAGAACTCCCAGATTTTCCCCTCAGTTGACCGTTGAAGTTTGAAAACTTAACACAGGTCACAGTGGAGTCAGCAGAACTTGAACGCACCATCAGATATTTACCTGACTGGCTGCTGGACCAGAACGCTTCACTCTTGGGCTTATTACTGAGTTTCAAACCTGCACAAGTTATTTTTGTCTGAGAACTGAGGGCTGTGTGAAGTGTTTTGGTGAGAGTGTGGAAACCACAGCAGCAGAGCTCTGGAGGTTGAAGGTTTAGAGGTGAAAGAACAGACAGATAAGAGAAGTTGTGGTCTGAATAGAAACAGAACATGCTGAGAATATCCACATTTCATCATCAGTCAGGACACTGTTTGTACATGAAATAATTACACAACACAATGTAGATTTAAGTGTAAAACATTTATTTGCATGTTATATTATTATCAGATATAATAAAGATTGTTATTGACTGCAGTAAGACTCAAAGCTCATTCAAACCAAACACATGTTGGCTTCCTGACAAACATGTTAACAATGATAAATGAAAGTTCAAATTAGTTCTTCCGCACATTTAAATATGAAACTGATTTAAGGAAGTTAAATGAGTTAAAACGTGAGAAAAGTTTGAGAAAGGATGCAGGAAAAGACATTTAATAAAACTCACAGCTTCTTAACAAGAGATAAAATCATATCGCTCCTCTTGCGGAGCGTGAAAAAGAGTCAGCAGTATGGATTGTTATATCAGATAGGCAGGGGTGATGAGACGGATTGTGGACGGTTGAATGGGCGAATTCGGAGCATCTCAGGAATCCGAAGAAGGTGAGCAGAAACATGGATTCTACTGTTAGATCGATCATGGAGGATATGTAACCTGAATGAAGGGAGTGGATGCAGAGACTGAGAAGGTCTGATGTGAGCAGCAAGCGTCTAGCTGGGAGAGCCAGTTCATGTTTACGCAAGCCTTTTCTTAACATTTTGACATGAGAATGGGAGGTAGAACGCAATGAGAGCCAGTGATTATTTTGATGAAGAAGTTGATCCCGGCTAGGTAGGTTTGGATGGTGGAGGAGTGAGCATGGGTAATGAAGTTGCTGATGGACATGATGTCCAGAGAGGGAAATGGTAATTGGTAGGTAGAGTGATATGCCTTGAAGCAGTTCCAGCCAGTAAGATATGCTGAAAGCGTGCTTGGGCCAAGACTGTTGAGGATGGCTTCTTGCAAAGTGTGGGAGAGATTTGACAACTGTGGAGTTAGTTGAATAGTGTAGCAGAAAATGGTGGGATAGGTGTCGGGTGAAGGTCTGAGTCTGGAGCCAAGTGTCTGAATTTCTGGAACGAAAAACGAGATAATGAGTCAGCGATACTGTTGCGATGGCCGGGAACATGGGTTGCCTAGAGGATGAAATTAAAGTGAGTCTGCACATGAATTGCATGATGGTCAAGGAACAAGATTGACCTTTGTTCAAGATCTCTACGACTGCGGTGTTGTCGGTGTGGATGAGTATGGACTTTCTAGACCATTCATGCCCCCAAAGGATGGCAGCTATTATGATTGGATACAGCTCGTGGAGCGTGGATGAAGGAGAGTGGGACTCCACCAGATTTGACTGTTGTCAGCCTATTGAATGGGTGACAAAATACGTGGACAAAATACGTGTTCATAGAAATGTAATTGAGAATGCAGTTTAGTTGTGTGTGAACGTAATTTTGAGGAGACCGGGTTGCCTCCTTCACAAACCACGTCTTCTTAAGTTTCTGTTTTGATGGTGGGCAGGGCTCCATCAGCACACTGAAATAAATGGGTGATAACAGCCTCCTGAACCTACTATTAGGTTGGTAGGCCCCTAAAAGACCATAAGTTTGGGACTGATGTGTGCTGATAACGCCCATTCAATAGGCTGACAACAGTCAAATCGGGTGGGGACTCTGAGACGAGGGATTCGAACTCTGGGGGCCCAGGGGAGGCAAACCATCTCCCTTCATAGTGGCCACCGAAACCCGTGGAGCGGGCTGCGTCTGTGAAGAGTTCGATGTCCCGAGTGAAGAGGTGAAGGTGAGGACAATGGCTGGATTAGCTCGGGCTCCGGTTAGCAACTTTAGCATCAGAAAGTTGGCAGACAGAAGTGGGGATTTCTACGTAGCAGGTTTATTCAATAAACAATGTCAACCATACAAAGCCAGGTCTTCATGGCAATACGTTCACTAATCATACATGAGTCGTGTACAAAGGCAGCACCTCACTACATCACTTACTCTTAAAGTCATACAAAAAAGAAAAGTGAGTCAACATGGAGGTCCGTAGGAGGGAGAAAAACGAACTACAACAAGCTCTGTACATTACAACAAAAAGAAGCCGCCACCACCTTGTGGCGCTATTTGGTACTACAGCATTAACACAGCCAGGAGGTAGTTTGACAGAAACAGGGGGATGCGCTGTATTTTCTCGATGGGCAGAGATGCTTGAAATTAAATTTAGTCCAGGTGATGCCTAAGAACTCAATGGATGTGGCAGGTCCTGCTGTTTTCTCCTTGGAAAGAGGGATGCTGAGTTCAGAGAAGGCATTAATGAGCGTATTAAGCCCTTGGCTGGGTGGAGAGGATGGTGGGGTGGCGACAAGGAAATTGTCAGGAAGATAAGAGGACATAAGGGAGCCTGTGATTGTTAGTGAGGATCCAGCATAGGGCTTCTGAAAGAACCCTTAGGACTGCTTTTGCAGCCAAATTTGAGGCGCACAGAAAATTAATATGCCCCTTTCCAGCAAACGCTGAAAAAAACATCAGAAATCAGCTATGAACTCATGCTAACATGCTCACATTGACAAAGTTGCACTGTGGTGATACGTACACTGTGAACACACCAGAAGTGTAAATGCATTAATGGAATATTATTCTACATTATATTTGCAAAAAGCCAGTCATCTTAATGTGCCTGTCTGGGTTAAAGGACGGGTTTAAGTCTGTCATAAAACAACGGTCAGACGCCCAAATCAACATTGAAACAGGTTTTTCTGACCCCGTTCCCCCCAAAAAATGTCACAAAAGGTGATATTGTTAGTTGGCCAAAAACTACCCATATTTATGTTTGAGTGACAGATGCCATCTAGTGGCTGTAGGAATTATAAACCAGAGAAGTGGTGCAGTTACATGAGTTCACATCTATATATAATTGACCAATTTCTTTCTTTGGAGGTGGCTGGTTTGATCCTAATTTTGCTGCAAGTGACATTTTATGTTTCTAACTAAGAGTCATGACAGTTTTTAAAAAAAACATAACTACAGACTTCCCCTAACCTTAACCCCTTCGTGATTACTGTTGCTATGATGATGAAGGTCCTCTAATTTTAATGAAGAATTAACTTAACCTTCATGTTTCACTAACCTTAAACTGATCATTTTAACTCAATCCATGATCTTTCCCTTAACCTAACCAGACCTTAACCACATTTCAGTCTTTTACTGTCTGTCACTGTACACTTTTGAAATTTGAACTGATTAAAAGTCTTTGGGAAAGAATGGATTAAATAACAAAAACCAACAAACTTTAAAATGAGAAAAAAACACATTGATTACCATCTGTTTATTTTTATATTTATATTTAATTATATCATCCTAAAACATAAAATACAAATATACAAATACAAACACACAAAAAAATAAACAAAAATAGTTTGTTATTTTTCATATCAGAATAAAGTGATTTTAAACAGCTCATCATCGTCTTACCTGGTTTATCACATGACAACTGAGGACTGAAGTTATACAGCTGCACTTTTCCACTGTTGTGATCTGTGATGTTACACTTCAAAAACATACAATTTGATGTGTAAATATAACGAGAAGTCAGGAAGGACACAGTGGCTGAACAGTTAGACTGTGATGTCATCAAGTCTTGTTCACATCTTTACCCTTAAACAGCCACTTCACCGTGTGTCTGCACAATCAAATGTCGACACAGAGCAGTTTAACGTCACCTTATCAGTGTCCTTATGTTCAGTCACTGGTGAGGATGGAGATAATGTGAGAGAAAGACAACAAGAGTCAGATTAACTTCATCACTGTAATCATAATTATTGTAATGTTTCAGTATATTGTTCTAACAAGACCGTTTGAGCTGTCCTATGATGCTTATGATGTAAATACTGGTAACAACAAACAGACCAACCTGAAACTCTTGACCTTGTTGTTTGTCTGATTTGAACTGTCTAGGTGTAAAGACCAACATCCTCAACAGTGACCTTCTTTATAACCAGAGAACAGTTCACTGTAACACTCAGTCTGTCTGATTTAGCTTTGGAATTGGTATGAATTTTCCCGTATTCAAACAGTGTTGTTATTGATTTTCCTGAACCACTGAAGATCCAGGTAGTACTGTCACATTTATCCTGATCCTTTAACACATTTTCACAAGACAAAGTGACTTCATCTCCACTTCTGACAGTAAAGTATGAATGTTGTCCAGTTATGGCTGCTGAGAGATATGAGAGAGAAATATGAACAATTAACTGAAATAAATAGACATATAACTGTCATGTTAATTGTAAGTGTGAGGATCATTTTAGATACAACAGAACTTTCTAAATGTGTCTCATCTTCAGTTTTCAGTTCATTAAACTCACCATATTAACAACTAACAACAAACTTGGCCATCTCAATTTAAGAAGGTTAATAAATTAATAAATTACGTTTTTTCTTACCTGAAAACTGAAGCACCAGTATCAGGCAATCTGATGCTGTAAGAAGCAAACTACTGTATATTAAGACTCATATTTTGTCTTAAGTGCACACTGTGTCCACTCCCATGATGCATTTCTGACAATGGCGTTTTTGACCTCCTGAAAGGAAGAAGATAAGAATTGAGGAAGTTGAATGTGCTAAGACTGTGAAAATGTTTGCAATAATGCAGCCCTTCTTTTCTGTAGATAGTGTTTATTAGAAAACAGACAGGATTCATGGTGATGTTTGACAGCACACATGAAAAGACAGGTGAAGAGTCAAACTTTGACTCTTGATGCTCAACATGGTGCAATATGATGATATGTTGGCATCTGAAAAAGAACAGATAGGATGATGTTTTAGTGATCTGACATCTGTTAGTTCGCCATTGTATGTTTGAGGTCAGTTTTTCTGAGAACTGAGGGGTGTGTGAAGTGTTTTGGTGAGAATGTGGAAACAACAGCAGCAGAGCTCTGGAGGTGTTACCCTCTAATGATGACCAGATGAGAATCAGAAACACAAGATACTCTGTCAAGACTGAAAATACAAAGAGGAACTTTCTGCTGAAATCTACTTTAATTCCTGGAAGATTTGTGAAGGTGTATGTATGTGTGTGTCTGCAAAAGAGAGAGGGAGAAATAAGTAATGTTACCTGCAGCCCATAAAAATAACTTCTTTTTAGCTGCACGCAGACATACACCACCTCTGAACATTCATATCAATACAAACACCATTTTCAGATGAATAAGTTTGCTATAATGGCTTGCAAAACTTTATAATGCATGATGGTATTGCCCCTAGTGGAGAGTAATGGTATGTATTTGTTCTTCAGGGTGAACAGGAGAAAACTGCTCAATCAGTGGGAAATAGTAAAAACTACAATTTCGAAGTCTGAAAGCCGAATAAAATAGAATGCATGGTTATATGCTATTGTTGCCATGGGATCAAAAATACAGTTTTTATGGGTTTACATTGGGCTGTTTTTTTCCATATTCCATAGGATTTGAGTATTTCGGTTACACACACACACATGCATACACACAGACACAGCCTGACCAAAGTGACTGATTACTTGGTAGGAGGCAGATACAGGAAACCTTGTTGAATGTGTAAAAACTGGTTTAATCAGCTTTAATGCTATGGGTCTTGGAGCAGTGAAGATCCAGGTAGTATTGTCACATTTATCCTGATCATTTATCACATTTTCACAAGACACACCGTTCATCATCAGTCAAGACACTGTTTGTACATGAAATCATTACACAACACAATGTATATTTAACTGTTAAACATTTATTTATTTGCATATTATATTATTATCAGATATAATAAAGAGAAGACTGTTACTGACTGCAGTAAGACTCAAAGCTCATTCAAACCAAACACACACACAGGCTTCCTGACAAACATGTTAACAATGATAAATGAAAGTTAAAATTAGTTCTTCTGCACATTTAAACACGCAACTTAAAATGTGAGAAAAGTTTGAGAAATAATGCAAGAAAAGACATTTAATAAAACTCACAGCTTCTTAACAAGAGATAAAAGATTTGAATTTGTTGTCCAAGTCAGACTAAAAATAAAAATGTCTCAGCACACAAAACATACAAATCTCAAAGTGATCTTATGATTCTTTCTTTCTGTAAAGAATTCAACTACTCATGTAAAACTGAGAGCATATTAATGATATAACGGCAAGGGAGTCATTTCTCTGGTGAGTTGATGTTGGTGTGGAAGTCGTTGATCAGTGGAGTCTGACAGAAGCATAAAGTTCTCCAAAGTTTTCATAGTTCTCCGCATCATCATCTTCATCATTATGCTGCTGTGAAAAACAACACAAAGAAACCCACTCTGACACACCTACACTGAAAAGTCACAAATCACAACCCTACTTCTTTAACCTTTAGCTTTCTGCTGCTGCACATTCAACACAATCAGAAATAATCTAACATATACAAATAAATGAATTTATTTCTCCTCAAAAGAGCCTCGAACTCCCAGATTTTCCTCCCAGCTGACTGTTGATGTTTGAAAACTGAACACAGGTCACAGTGGAGTCAGCAGAACCTGAACGCACCATCAGATATTTACCTGACTGGCTTCCGGACCAGAACGCTTCACTCTTGGGCTTCTTACTGAGTTTAAAACCTGCACAAACACAAACAGTGAGACATTCACAGTCCTGCACTGACTTACAGTCTCTTAATGTTCACATTTGTCTTTTTATACATCAGTTTAATTGTTATTTTCAACTCACAATGTTGTCATCAGGTGGTCTCTGGTTCCCTGGAAAAGAAATCACAGAGTAACATTTCAGTTGTAAAGTTCCAGTTTGTTTTCCACTTAACAAATGTTGGTTTGAATTTTCTCACCTCGAGCTCTGAAGAGAAGAACAGTAACCACAGTGATGAGGAGGAGTTCAGCCACACGCATCACCAACATTATGTAGCTCAGAGCAGAACAACCTGTACAATCTGTGGAATATAGAAATGTGTCAGTCAAGAAAGTAGGACACAAAAGATGTGAAGTAGTGTGGCTGTAGGGATGACAATGTCAGTCAGTCTGTCTGCCAACAATAGCCATAAATTTTGTACAGACATTTATGTTCCCCCGAGGAGGAAACCTAATGAACTTTGAGATTTTCTTTTCTCCTTTAGCGCCACCATGAGGTTCACTTTGTAGTTTTAAGGGCAATATCTCAGGATGAATTTTCATATGAGTGACTTTGTTGCTCACCTTCTTGTGTTGTTGATGATCTCTTTGTTTCAGGTTTTGATGTTGTTGCAGCTGCACCTGACAGTTTAAATACCAAAAACCAACAAACTTTAAAATGAGACAAAAACACATTGTTTACCATCTGCTGTGACTTAATGAGAAATAATAATATCATCCTAAAACTTAACATACATCAAATAAATAAACAAAAGTAGTTTGTTATTTTTCATATCAGAATAAAGTGATTTTAGACAGCTCATCATCTTCTCACCTTGTTTCTCACATGACAACTGATGACTGAAGTTATACAGCTGCACTTTTCTATTGTAGAGATAAGTGACTTCACATTTCAATAGCTGATCATTTGATGTGCAGATAAAATGAGAAGTCAGGAAGTACACAGTGGCTGAACAGGTAGACTGTGATGTCTTCAACACTTTGTCCACATCATTACCCTTAAACACCCACTTCACTGTGTGTCTGCACTTATCATATGTCGACACAGAGCAGTTTAAAGTCACCTTATCAGCGTCCTTATGTTCAGTCACTGGTGATGATGGAGATATTGTGAGAGAAAGACAACTAGAGTCAGATTAACTTCATCACTGTAATCATAATTATTGTAATGTTTCAGTATATTGTTCTGACAAGACAGTTTGAGCTGAAAACATTATGATGTAAATACTCACTGGTAACAACAGACAGATCATAATTAGTGTCTTGATATTGTTGTTTGTCTGATTTGTACTGTCTGCAGCTGTAAAGACCAGCATCCTCAACTGTGACCTTCTTTATAACCAGAGAACAGTTCGCTGTAACACTCAGTCTGTCTAATTTAGCTCTGGCATTTTTACTAATCTGCCCAAGGTTTATAAGCTCTACTGTTGCTGTGTTTCTTGAACGAGTGAAGATCCAGGTAATACTGTTACATTTTTCCTGATCATTTAACACATTTTCACAAGACAAAGTGACTTCATCTCCATCTCTGACAGTGAAGTATGAACGTTGTCCAGTTATGGCTGCTGAGAGATATGAGAGAGAAATATCAACAATTTACTGAAATAAATATAAATATAACTGTCATGTTCATTGTAAGTGTGAGGATCATTTACAACAGAACTTTCTAAATGTGTCTCATCTTCAGTTTTCAGTTCATTAAACTCACCATATTAACAATTTACAACAAACTCTGCCGTCTCAATTTAAGAAGGTTAATAAAGAACTAAATGAAGTTTTTTTCTTACCTGAAAACTGAAGCACCAGTATCAGAAACAACATTTGAATCTGTCTGAATTCAACCATCATGCTTCTCTCTCTCATCGATCTCTGGCTCTCTTAAGTGTCGCAGTCTCTAAAGTAATGTGTGAAGTTAAGACGTCTTCTTCCTGTCATTTTTACGTGTGTCACTTCCTCTTCCTCACTCTGCTGCATGTACAGTCCAGACAGTAAGTATTTGGACAGTTAGACAGTTTTTGTTCTTCAGGCTCTGTGTTTCAGCACATTCAATCTGAAATAAAACAATGAATACTGCATTAAAGTACCAAGTCTCAGCTTTAGTTTGAGTCATAACTGTAACTGTAAATGTCCAAATACTTCCTGTCTGGACTGTATGTAGGCAGAGTTTTGTCTCTGAATGTTTTTTTTGCAACCAAAAACCAATGAACATATTTACTTTTGACAGTTTAGTTCTTATTCACTGTGACTGACAAGACATTGATCAAAATATCTTGATCAGTAATATGACGGGGTAAAGAAATATGTTTCTGCATTCAGAGCAGCCATATTAAACTATATTAAGATTCAACAAGTGCACACTGTGTTTGTTCCCACAATGTATTTGTGAAAATGATGTGTTTGACCTCTGGAAAACAATTAGAGACATTTGAATGTGTGAAGACTGTTAGTTATGATGAATGTTTGCAATAATGCAGCTCTTCTTTTCTCTAGATATTGTTTATTAGAAAACAGACAGGATTCATGGTGATGTCTGACAGCACACATGAACAGACAGGTGAAGAGTCAAACTTTGAGTCTTGATATCTAGTTACAGTGAGCTGTCTGGACTCACTCCATGCATTTGGAATTGATTAAATCTTTAATTGAGTGGTTGTTCAGTCACCTGTTGATGTTGTGTGATTAGTGAATGAGTGTGCATGCTGTGTGGCTGCTTGTTGTGACATTTCCTTCAGTTGGTTTTTAAGCTGAGTCGTATATTGAGTAACAAGATTAAAGTAACTAGAATAATAAGTGCTAACATGTCAGCTTTGCAGACTATATTTTGTATGTTGTGCATATAGATAAGAGTGTGCACTTAATGTATTTCAGTATACTGAGGAAATACATAGGAAACACATGGAAATCGATCATACAGTGTGATGCGGTTTGTTGTAAGATTCCATGTTGGTTTCCTTCCTGTCATCCCCAATTTCACCAGCAGCCACTGATATATATATATATATATATATATATATATATATATATATATATATATATATATATATATATATATATATATATATATATATATATATACCCTTAAACACCCACCTCACTATATATATATATGTATATATATATATATATATATATATATATATATATATATATATATATATATATATATATATATATATATATGTATGTATGTATGTATGTATGTATGTATGTATGTATGTATGTATGTATATATATATATATGTTCAAACAAAATTAATGACATAACATAACTGTGCTGCCTTTAAAAATAATTGTCCTGTTGGAATTGATGTTGTGTTACATTTTAAAAGGTGTCTTATTTGTGAAATTCAGCATCGCAAATAATGAGGTTATCCATTTGAAACCAACCATTCTGCGCTTTGTCTGATGAATTAATGTTTCCAAAGATAGAAATATTTCTTTTTCTGTGTAATATGTCTGCGTCAAGTCCTCCTGGTTCATCTATATTTCTGTCAGTAAGAGAGAAAATTGTTTTGATGTAAATGTTTGATTTTTTTTAATGAGAACATGCAGAAATTTAAAAAACCTAAGGATAACAACCCAAGCAAAATACAAAAGAACATACTAAAACCAGACTGACAAACTGGTTAACATGATGACCAGATGCCCCCTTACATGATGAAATGATGGTGTGTCAATGGCTGGTGAGTTCCTTATTCTGTTGAAAAAATGGTAATGGAAAAATAATAAGTTACGCCACTGCAATGAATTCACAGTTTTTAGACGTCCCACTTCCCTTTTTTACGTTCCCTCAGTAAAACCAATACTCCATTTCTCATTTATGTATGATCAATCTACTCACTCTGATTTCACAAACTACCAAATTAATAAGACAGTCACAAATATTCGATAAAGTTACTGTATCTAGTGGACCTCCAGAATGCTTCAGTTTCTACCAAACCTATTCCTGTTTTGTCTTCAGCTACAAATATTACATCATTTCTCTCTAGAAGTACAAACATGTTGATGACACCTCGCTTGGCTTTCAGTATGTCTGTCGTTGGTTCAGACTGAAATGAAAACAGCTATTGGATCAATTGATATAAAATGTTGTACAGATTTTGGTGGTCCCCAGAGGATGAATCCTACCGACTTTGAAGATCCCACAAGGTTAACATTTGTGTTTTTAAGTGAGATGTCTGAGTTAAATATTGGATGAATTGCCATAAAACTGGGTTCAGATATTCATGTTCCTCTCAGGATGAAGGATTTTTGACTGGTGTTAATTTGTAAGGTGTGTTATATTTTTGATTTTCCTGTTTTATCTGTCTTATTCTATATTAGCATTTTTTTTTTATCTCCAACTATTTTACTGCTTTAAATACTAGTTAAATGTCTTTTTGTGTTTCTTTAATATCTTGTAACATCTTTTAAGTGATATTGTGATATTCAAATAAAGTTGCCTTACCTAGCACCATCATCCATCAATCCATCCATCCATCCAACCATCCATCAATCCATCCATCCATCCATCCATCCATCCATCCATCCATCATCCATCCATCAATCCATCCATCCATCCATTCATCCATCCATTCATCCATCATTCATCCATCCATCAATCCATCATCCATCCATTCATCCAACATTCATCCATCCATCCATCAATCCATCATCCATCCATCCATCCAACCAACCATCCCTCAGTCCATCCATCCATCCATCCAGTTGCTTAATACAACTTTTCAGGATGACATCATTATTTAGTTAATACTTTCCTGTTAAGTCACACTCCAACTCTTTTCAGTTTGCTTTGAACACTTTCATACCAGGATATTCAAAACTAACTAAACAAAGACATAAATGGTAAAATTATTGCATATCAAACAATTAATGGTGATAATACACTGAAAAATATATACTGTAAATAAAGAAGAAAATAATTGTAAAAATAATAAATATAAAAATCCTCAATAAGTTTAAAAGTGAAAACAAGATTTTAAAGCTTGAAATACAATGCTAACGCATTCATCACTGAGCACAATAAGGATTTGACAGCAGGTTCGTCAAGCGAAATGTTACATATCTTATACTAATTTGTGTTTCAAGAAACCGTCATATGAATTTAGCATTATTACTTCTCCTTTTTACATTGTGCTACTACTTAACTTACAACATCCCTTCTGGATAAACAGCTTTTTGGAGTAATACATTGTGAAAATGATCCTAAAAAATGAATCATGTGATGACAGGAGTTTGGTTTGTTTGGTTAGCCGATGGTAGCGTAGAGGTCGCTGGGATCAGTGGAGGCTGCAGCAGAAGAGGAGGAAGCTTTTACAGTGCTGTAGGTCACTGAAGCTTCATCTTTACCCCAAACCTGGGAAACAGCACAACATAAATTACACAACAGGAACTATGTGAAATCCACCACAACGTATTGCCACATGTTGAAAGACAAAAGAAGCATCAGACTTCTTACCCGGGCTTTACCGTCGGTCTTCTTTGTGAAGTTGATGGAGGTGTAGGAAACACCACCTTCAGGATCAGCCTACACAGTGAAGACAACATACTGCTCAGTAACATGTAGATTGATGTGGACTCACTACAACACTACTTCTATTTTTAATACAGTAAACACTTATATTACTTCTGCAGAGGAGGTCATGTGATGTTTCCTTCAAATGATGTCTTGAAGGGTTGTGATTTGACAGGTTACTGTATCTCTTGTGCACTCAATAGCATTTTGAGTGCTCAATGAAGTATTATACACATAATAGTATGTGTATATTTCTGCCCATGTCACCTTAAGGGCTCAATGAAAACACAAAAGTGAATAATATTTTAAACTCACAATGATGTCATCCATCTGTGTTTTGTTCACTAAAAAGAGAAAAGAGAGCGTCAACTTTAACTTCCAGTGAAAATCCAAGATTATCTAAACTTTTTGTTAGTAAATTTTAATCTGTAAATGTTTCCTCACCTTTAGCTCTCTTCCGTCTGATGAGAGCCACAACAATTATCAACAGTGCTACTAAAACCACAGCCAGAAGGATGTACAACCATGACACTGGAAAAAGAATGAAAATATTAAAAACATGTTTGGTAGAGTTTTCTGTTCAGTTTAAACTCTGTAACTACAAAACAAAGAAATGTAAGCGCTTTTTGGAAATGTTTTGTAGTTTTACTTAACTTTTTGTGACAAATCAGATAGTTTAGATTGTTTCAAAGATTGTTTCCATTAATAATACAATCTGCAACTAATTTAACCATCTACCTTTTGTCACTTTTCATATCAGAATAAATTGACTTTAAACAGCTCATCATCTTCTCACCTGGTTTCTCACATGACAACTGATGACTGATGTTACACAGCTGCACTCTTCCACTGATGAGATCTGTGATGCTACACTTCAAATATGTATAATTTGATGTGCAAATATAATGAGAAGTCAGGAAGGACGCAGTGGTTGAACAGGTAGACTGTGATGTCTTCAACTCTTTGTTATCTTTGTCCACATCTTTACCCTCATACAGCCACTTCACTGTGTGTCTGCACCGTTTATATGTCGACACAGAGCAGTTTAACGTCACCTTATCAGCGTCCTTATGTTCAGTCACTGGTGAAGATGGAGATATTGTGAGAGAAAGACAACAAGAGTCAGATTAACTTCATCACTGTAATCATAATTATTGTAATGTTTCAGTATATTGTTCTAACGAGACAGTTTGAGCTGAAAACATTATGATGTAAATACTCACTGGTAACAACAGACAGAACAACATCAGAGTCTCGACCTTGTTGTTGTCCTGATTTGAACTGTCTGCAGGTGTAAAGACCGACATCCTCAACTGTGACGTTCTTTATAACCAGAGAACAGTTCACTGTAACACTCAGTCTGTCTGATTTAGCTTTGGCTTTTTCACCAATCTGTCCAAGGTTTATCAGCTCTACTGCTGCTGTGCTTCCTGAACCAACAAAGAGCCAAGAAGTACTATCACATTTATCCTGATCATTTATCACGTTTTCACATGGCAAAGTGACTTCATCTCCATCTCTGAGAGTGAAGGAGGAAGTGTGTCCAGTTACTGCTGTTGAGAATTTGAGAGAGAAATGTGATAAATGGTCTAAAATATGACTTGTTGAAAATAAACAGCATATTTGACTGTCTCAGTAAAATAAATGTTATTTAATACAGTACAATAAAGTAATAATACAGATGTTTGTATCTTACCTGTAAACTGAAGCCCCAGTGTCAGAAATAAAGACATTTTAATCCATCTGAGTTCAACCATCACGCTTCTCTGTCTTTCTCTGTCTTTTTCTCTCACTCTTTGCTCTCAAAATGCATAAATACACTATCTACTTCCTATCATGAGCGAAGTGTCTCCTCCTCCTATTTTCTCACTTGTAAGTTACCAAACTTGTAACTTTTTTGAGCAATACATTCTGAAAATGATCATGAAAAAGGAATCATGTGATGACGTGAGTTTGGTTTCTTTGGTTAGCCAATGGCTGACAGGCCACTGTTTAATAGTATGTTCCTTTCTGGTGTAGTCCAGTTGCATCATCTGACTTCCCTTTTCATCTTTACTGCATGCTGTCAAGACCATGAGAATACATCTTTATATAGTTACAATTTAGAGAACAAACAGAAACCACAGTGAGTGTTACTTTGTGCTGGCATTGTGTGTGATCTCACCGAGTCCTGACTGGTTTCAGGTTGAGTCTCTGCAGGGTTTAAGGGTTTCAGTCCCTGGACAAATAAAATATAGTTAAATTTGATGAAAAACCATCTCACAGTTCAGTTACAGATGTTGTGAGGACACAATAGAAGCAACAACTGTTCAATGTATTCAAAATATCTGTGCAGGTTTCAGGTAGTATGATGGATGAGTGTCGGGAACATCTGTCAGCTATAAAACACACCAAACAATTAAACGTGAAAAATATTTAAAACTCATAATGATGCCATTCATCTGTGCTTTGTTGACTGAAAAGAGAAAAGAGAGAATCAACTTTAACTTAAAGAGAAAAAAGATATTTTCACCAATCTGCCCAAGTTCAATCAACATGACTGTTTCTGCATTCAGAGCAGCCATATTAAACTATATTAAGATTCAACAAGTGTAAACTGTGTTTGTTCCCACGGTGCATTTGTGACCACAATGTGTTTGACGTCCTGAAAAGAAGAAGAGGAAGCTGAATGTGTGGAGATTGTTAAGTAAGATATATGTTTGCAGCGACGCAACTCCTCTTAGAAAACACACAGACAGACATGTTAATCCATCTGAATTCAACCATCATGTTTCACCGTCTCTGTCCTTCTTTGTCGATATCTTCACAACAAGAGATCTTCACTCTAAACTGTCAGAGTCTGAAAAGTAGTTTGTGTTGTAGAGAGATACAGCATCTACCTCCTGCAGTTAGTGTGATGTCACTTCCTCATAGTGATGAACATTTAGGATAGAGACATGATTATATGTCACTGATTACAAGACAAAGGAATATGTTTCTGCCTTTAAAAGAGAAATTGAGGCAATCTGATGCTGTAAGAAGCAAACTACTGTATATTAAGACTCATATTTTGTCTCAAGTGCACACTGTTTGTTCCCATGATGCATTTGTGACAATGACGTGTTTGACTTCTTGAAACTAAGAAGAGGAAGTTGAATGTGTGAAGTGTTGTGGTCAGATAAATGTTTGCAATAATGCAGCTCTTCTTTTCTGTAGATAGTGTTTATTAGAAAACAGACAGGATTCATGGTGATGTCTGACAGCACACATGAACAGACAGGTGAAGAGTCAAACTTTGACTCTTGATGCTCAACATGGTGCAACATGGTGATACTGTAGCAGCTGAAAAAGAACAGATAAGATGATGTTTTAGTGGTCTGAGACCTGTTAGTTCCTCATTGTATGTTCATTGTATGTTTGAGGTCAGTTTTTCTGAGAACTGAAGTGTTTTGGTGACAATGTAGTAACATGTGGTAACAACAGCAGCAGAGCTCTGGAGGTTTTACCCTCTAATGATGGCCAGATAAGAATCAAAGAGGAACTTTCTGCTGAAACCTACTTTAATCTCTGGAAGGTTTGAGGTCTCTGAGACTCCAGCAGTGCACATTGCTACATACTGATGCTGAATTAACTTGTTTACACTTAGTTGGACTTCAGTTCAGGCAGGTTTAACATTTAATATGAAGATGTTTCATGCTGTATGCACACTGCAGAGGTGACTTTGGTCATTTAAACTGAGTGAAATGTATTAATACTCATCACAATCAAGCAGTAACTTCCACAGCTTGAGGCTTCAAACCATCTTTATATGCAGCCTATGATCACAATGCATCATCATGTGCTTTAACACTGCTGAATATATATTGAATTATTGTATTTCTGTGCATTCTCAGGTAACTTCGAGTGTATTTCTATTTGTATTTAGACAAATTTTAGAACTGAGTGTGAACAGAGGGAAGGTTTAGAGGTGAAAGAACAGACAGATAAGGGAAGTTGTGGTCTGAATAGAAGCAGGACGTCTATAGCTGAGAATATCCACCTTTCATCATCAGTCAGGACACTGTTTGTACATGAAATAATTACACAACACAGTGTAGATTTAAATGTTAAACATTTTTTTATTTGCATGTTATATTATTATCAGATATAATAAAGAGAAGATTGTTACTGACTGCAGTAAGACTCAAAGCTCATTCAAACCAAACACATGTTGGCTTCCTGACAAACATGTTAACAATGATAAATGAAAGTTCAAATTAATTCTTCTGTACATTTAAACATGAAACTGACCTGAAGCTGCTGCAGCTTAAAAAGCATCAACGGAAGTCTTAAAGTCAAGTCTAAATTCTTCCACTTGAAGCAGATTTAAGGAAGTCAAATGAGACATTTAATAAAACTCACAGATTCTTTCTTTATGTAAAGAATTCAACTACTGATGTAAAACTGAGAGCATAGTAATGATATAACAGCAAGGGAGTCATTTCTCTGGTGAGTTGATGTTGGTGAGGAAGTCGTTGATCAGTGGAGTCTGACAGAAGCAGAAGGTTCTCCATCGTTTTCATAGTTCACCTCACCATCATCTTCATCATTATGCTCCTGTCAAAAACAACACAAAGAAACCCACTCTGACATACTCACACTGAAAAGTCACAAGTCACATTTGACCTTTAGCTTTCTGCTGCTGCACATTCAACACAATCAGAAATAATCTAACATATACAAATAAATGAATTTGTTTCTCTCCAAAAGAGCCTGGAACTCCCAGATTTTCCTCCCAGCTGACTGTTGAAGTTTGAAAACTGAACACAGGTCACAGTGGAGTCAGCAGAACCTGAACGCACCATCAGATATTTACCTGACTGGCTGCTGGACCAGAACGCTTCACTCTTCTCTTTCTTACTGAGTTTAAAACCTGCACAAACACAAACAGTGAAACATTCACAGTCCAGCACTGACTTACAGTCTCTTTATGTTCACATTTGCCTTTTTATACATCAGTTCAGTTGTTATTTTCAACTCACAATGTTGTCATCAGGTGGTCTCTGGTTCCCTGGAAAAGAAATCACAGAGTAACATTTCAGTTGTAAAGTTCCAGTTTGTTTTCCACTTAACAAATGTTGGTGTGAATTTTCTCACCTCGAGCTCTGAAGAGAAGAACAGTAACCACCGTGATGAGGAGGAGTTCAACCACACGCATCACCAACATTATGTAGCTCAGAGCAGAACAACCTGTATGAACGGTGCAACAAAGAAACGTGTCGGTCAAGAAAGTAGGAAGTGAAAAGATGTGAAGTAGTGTGGCTGTAGGGATGACAATGTCAGTCAGTCTGTTTGTCCGCCAACAATTGTCTGTACAAAATTTAATTTTGTACAGCCTTACATTCCCCCCAGAGGATGAATCCTAATGAACTTGAAGATTTCAAATACATTATATAAAATAGAACATATCAGACATTTTTCAGGGATAAAATGATATAATCCTGGGCTTACTGCCATTGATAATAGTTTGTATTCTTGCAATTTGAACTGATGAAAAGTCTTTGGAAACAATGTCTACATCTACACTAGTAAACAGCTGTTTTCACATATTGTCGGGGCAGCAGTGGTTGAATACATTGAATAAAATGTTGAATACATATAAGTGACTTTGTTGCTCACCTTCTTGTCTTGCTCTTGATCTCCCTGTTTCAGGTTCTGTTGCTGCAGCCACACCTGACAGATTAAATAATAAAACCCAACAAACTTTAAAATGAGAAAGAAAAAAATGTTTACCATCTGCTGTAACTAAATCAGAAAGTATGATATTGTCCTAAAAATTAAAATATATTTAATATAGTTTGTTGTGATCATACCTGTTTTTTTTCCTGCTTTCAGCTATATTTTCTTTTGTTGCTCTGTGGCTGATATGACAAAACTACATTTTGTTTACTTAATGTATTTCATCATTGTTTATTTGTTGGTTGCTGCAGATGGTAAACATGATGCATTCTCTGACAGAACAGTTTGTGATGTCGTTTGTCCAGGTGAGGAAGGAAAAACAACAACTAAGTCAACAACAGTGACAAGCAAAAAACAGAAAAACTACATTTTAAATAAGAACATGAAAAATATGGTGTGGAGAAAGTTTTTAATTACACCTGATGATAATTCTCAACAAATCACTCACTGCGCCCAAAACAAAATAATTAGTCTTAGCTGTTTTATGTTTTGAAAGCAGTCTTACCTGTCAGAAGAAGCAGCAACAGCAGAAAGAATAAAATCCACCTGAAACCAGACATTCTGCTCTTTCTCTCTCAGTGTCTAACAAACTAATGTGTCCTCAGATAAAAATTGGTCTGTATGGTGAAGAGATGTAGAAGTCACTCCCCTATGATTGCTTCAGTTGTTGGTTTTTCGCTTGTGCTTTTTTATGTGACGAGCCATCTGCATCACGTCCTCCTGGTCGCTGAACTTTATATTTCTGTAAGTAAGGGAGGAATTTTTTTGATTTTTGAAATGTTTGATTTAAAAAAATGCAGAATGCAGAAGGACATGAAGAATTAAAAAAATAACAAGTAAATAACAAGTAAAACAACCCAAAGAAAGCATACTCTTGTATGTACATACTAAAACCAGACTGGTAAAGTGGTTAACATAATGAAATGATGGTGTGTCAATGGTTGGTGAGCCATCTGTTCCTTATTCTGTTGAAAAATTGATGAACAGTTTCAAAGTTTTTAAACCTGTCACTTCCCTTTTATGTTCCCACAGTAAGAAATAATACTGTACTTCTCATTTATGTATTACAAATATTTAATTAAGTTATTGCATCTGGTGGACCTCCAGAATGCTCCAATTTCTACCAAATCTATTCCTGTTTTGTCTTCAGCTACAAACATGACATTATTTCTCTCTAGAAACACAAACACCTTGATGACACCTCTCCCTTTAAGGAACATTGTGGATCAAATATTTATTCTTGGCTCTCAGGATGTCCGTTGTTGGTCCACCACTTTGGTTCAGACTGATACGAAAACAACTACTGGATCAGCTGATTCAAATTTTTGACGTTTGTGGTCCCCAGAGGATGAATCTTACTGACTTTGAGGATCCCACAAGGTTCACATTAGTTTTTTTAAGTGAAATGTCTCAGTTTAATATCATATGTCTTATGAGAAGAACTTTGAATTCTGACACTCAGCCGGTCAACCAATGGTGTAACTTCATCACTCAGTCAGTGAGTCAGTCAGTGTCCTTTAATGTTTTTATGACAACTTATAGTGACTTTTACTCTTTTTTATCCTTTCTCTTATTTTATGTGCTTCCTGACTTCATCATTTATTAAGTTAATAATGTGTAAAGTCACAAAGTTTTTTTTGAACACTTTCATACCAGGATATTCCAAACTAACTAACATAAATGGTCAAATTATTTTATATCAAACAATTAATGATGATACTAAACTGAAAAATATGTATTCTGTAAATAAAGGATAAAAACATTTTAAAAGTAAGAAAATTAATAAACCTCGATAAATTATTAAAAACTAATCATTATAGGCGACAAGTTTAAAAATGAAAACAAAGTTTTAAAGCTTGAACTACAATGCTAACACATTCATCACTGGGCACAATAAGGATTTGATAGCAGGTTCATCAAGCAAAATGTAACATATGCTAATTTACATTTCAAGAAACTACCACATGAATTTTCCATTTTTACTTCTTCTTTTTACATTGTGCTACTACTTAACTTACGGCACCCCTTCTGGATAAACAGCCTTTTTGTGCAAAACATTGTGAAAATGATCTTAAAAAATGAATCATCTGATGACAGGAGTTTGGTGTATTTGGTTAGCCGATGGTAGCGTAGAGGTCGCTGGGATCAGTGGAGGCTGCAGCAGAAGAGGAGGAAGCTTTTACAGTGCTGTAGGTCACTGCAACTTCATCTTTACCCCGAACCTGGAAAACAGCACAACATAAATTACACAAGATACAACTATGTGAAATCCACCACAACGTATTGCCACATGTTGAAAGACAAAAGAAGCATCAGACTTCTTACCCGGGCTTTACTGTCAGTCTTCCTTGTGAAGTTGATGGGGGCGTAGGAAACATCACCTTCAGGATCAGCCTACACAGTGAAGACAACATACTGCTCAGTAACGTCTAGATTGATGTGGACTCACTACAACACTACTTCTATTTTATTACAATAAATACTTCTACTACTTGATCATGTGATGTTTACTTTAAACAATGTTTTTAAATGTTGTGGTTTGACAGGTCACTGTTTAATACTAATGTTCCTTTCTGGTGTGGTATCATCTAACTTCCCTTTTCATCTTTATTGCACACTCTCAATACCGTGAGAGTGTGTCTCATACAGTTACAATTTAGAGAACAACTAGAAGCCACAGTGAGTGTTGCTTATCTTGTGCACACAACTTAACCAAAATGTGGGAACGAATTGTCTCTCTTGCATACTCAACAGCAGAGTGTTCGATGAAGTAAATGTGGCCTCCATATGCGTACATTTCTGCTCATTTCACCTTAAGGACTCCATAAAAACACAATGAAAAGTGAATAATATTTTTAACTCACAATGATGTCATCCATCTGTGTTTTGTTCACTAAAAAGCCACAAGGATGTACAACCACAACCAACCTAGAAAAAGAAAAAGAAAAAGTGCTCGCACTCGCACTTGACTTTGACTAACGCAAGGAGGCAGGCTCCATTTCATTGGTCAACCCAAAACCAGGCCTTCTATTGATTGAATGATTCTGACAGGGTGGTTGCTATGCTTGTTGCTACACAAAAAAATCCGAGCGCAGTGGAGAAATCCGTGAGCAGAAATTTAGTGAGCGCGCAGAAGAAACCTGAGTGCGAGGAGAAGAGTTGAAGTTTGAGCGCAGGAAATGTGCGCGAGCAACATTGTATCCGAGTGCGAGCACACAGTTTGAGCACAAGCGGAGCAAATCTGAGCGCAAGCAGAGGCTGTGTGAGTGTGAGGGAAGGGTTTTGAGGGACAAATTACAAACTTTGAACGTAAAACCAATAAAATTTGCTCTCAAATTTATATGCTACGCTCTTGAATAAAGATAGGGAATAATCTCCATATGGTAGCAGATGTTGTTGTGGTTGGATCTGTTATATCTTCATTTGTTGTTACTGTTGTTTGCTGAGTTGTTGTTGTTTTTCCTTTCTCACCTGGACAAACAACATCACAAATTGTTCAGTAAGAGAATGCATCACATTTACCATCTGCACCAGCCAAAGAATAAACAATGATGAAATATTTCAAGTTAAAACACATCAAATAAACAAATGTAATTTGTCATTTTTTAAATCAGAATAAAGTGATTTTAAACAGCTCATCATCTTCTCACCTGGTTTCTCACATGACAACTGATATGTAAATAAAATGAGAATGATGACATGATGAGAAGTCAGGAAGGATGCAGCAGCCAAACAGGTAGACTGTGATGTCTTCAACTCTTGAGAAATGTAGTCTCTACTTCCTGTAAGCAGTGAGGTGTCACTTCCTCATGGTGACTTTTACTCTTCTTCTCTGTCTTATGCCAGTTGTTGTTTTTATGTTCCTCTGTTGCTTATGGCTGACACGAGGTTCACTCTGACCTGATGCATCTGTAGTTAAAGGGTCATATTTTCACTGCTGTTGAGTTTCCACAGTTTCTTCTCATTCAGTCGTTTAACTGGATAAATAACTCAGTCTAGACAAGTATTGTTCCATTTCTACTTCTGAGTTTGCTTTAATTACTTTCATATCAGATGATAAAAATAAACAACAGAGATATAGATGTTAAAAAAATATTGTATATCAAACAATAACAAGTGATATATTTTTAAAAAAAGACACAAAAACAAGTTAAAAGTGAAAACTAATACATCTCATTTACACTCCAAGCAGCCTCCTTTGCACATGTTGCTACTAGTTAACCTACTGCACCCTCTGCTGGACAAAAAAGCTTTTACAACAATAAAACCTGAAAATCATCATGAAAACATAGTTAAACATTTATGTAAGAAATGAGAAGTAACATGACAATATTAATCTGTAACTATACTGTGATCTCTTATTTGTTGGGTTTGTTGATGGTAACATAGAGGTTGCCGAAATCCGTGGAGGCTCCAGCAGAAGAGGAAGGTTTCACAGTGCTGTAGGTCACTGCATCATCATTATCCCAAACCTTGAAAACAATACACATATATTACACATCATGACATGACACAGAACGCTACAAGTCAATGCAACATGAAGACATCCAACAGCACAAACACACCACAGTCAATAGTGACATAGCAAGCATGATCACATGGTGCAACACAAATATTCTTTGTTGTCTAGGTTGGGAACCAGTGGACTAAACTAGACAACTGTATATAAAGTAGTTGAAACTAGCTCCACCTCCAGCAGCTACAACAGTAACATGCTGCTCTAACACTGATGCTTCATTATTAATAATCTAATGATGTCATATATAATAATATCTCAGTCAGAGGGACCAAACCACTACTTTTACTGCAATACTTTAACTACATCAAGCTCATAATACTTATGTACTTTTACTCTAGTGGGATTTTTCATGCAGGACTTATACTTGTAATGGAGTATTTTTACATTGCTGTATTGATACTTTTACTTAAATAAAGGATCTGAATACTTCTTTTACCACTAAAGCTTAAAGATGAATCCTCTGGAGATCATATATATCCACAGCAAATTCACTGACAATATGGTTCATAGCTGTTTAAATATCTTATTTTGGACCAGAGTGGTTCTCTTCCTGTCATTCACTGCTGGATTGTTTTTCTTTGTTCACCAACATCACCAGTGTAACCAATCAGACAGCTTACCCGGGCTTTACTGTTGGTCTTCTTGATGTAGCTGATGGAGGCGTAGGAAACAGCATCTTCAGGATCAGCCTACATAGTGAAGACAACATGATGGCTGATCAGTAACGTGTGGATTTATACAGACTCACCTCTTCAGTTCAGTTCTAGTTGTAGTAGTTGTCTTCTTCTATCTTGCAGCCATCAGTTAGACTCAAGAGTTTCTATCATACTGTCACATTTTGGGGAACAAATACAAGTAATTATAATGTTGTACTGGGTGTCATGTGGGATCTCACTGGTCCTGACTGGTTTGTGAACCAGACTGAGTCACTGCAGGGTTTAAGCTCATTTGTTCTCTTTTAATGAAACTTTTATTTTCACAGCACAGTCAGTACTGTTAATTCTTTTACAGAACTTAAAATAACAATGACTGAAAAGGACCACACATACTGGTTTGTTCTGTAAAATCTTATAGTATCAATCAAATAATTACAATAATAATCATATAAACTTGATTAATTTTTAAACGCACAGTGTTTTCATCCATCTGTATGTTGTTCCCTGAAAGACAAAAGAGAGTCGACTTTAGTTTCAACACTGAAAATCCAGGTTTTCTCAAAAAGTTTTATCTGTGGACTTTCTCACCTGTAGTTTTCTTCTGTCTGAAGACCACCACAACAACAGTTAGAGAGAGTGCTGCTAAACCCACAGCCACAATGATGTACCGCCACCGAACTGGAAAGAGAAAGAAAACATTAAAAACATTCAGGCTGCAGCTTTCTGTTCTGTTCAAAATCCCGCTGCTAAACTAGAAGAGAATTCACTCACTGCTACTATTGTTTCCTTCACACAAACCTTAGTTTTCTTCTGTTATCATGTCTTGAACAAAAACAATCCAATTCAACTTCAAAATGACTGAGACTGACTGAGTAAGATACAGTATTCATTCTTATAATCATATTTTAGAATTTAAAAGAGTAGAGAGAGATACCATAAAGCAAGATACAGAAAAATATTAAATTACCTTGGGGTGTAATTGTAGCATCTTCTGTTGTAGACGTTGTGGTTGTAGTTGCCTTTGTGCTGCTTTGAACTGTTGTTGATTCAGTTGTTGTGGCGCCCCCACCTGGACAAATGAACAAAACCCAGAAATTGTACGATTAGAAAATACGTCATGTTTTCCATCTGCAGTAACTCAATGAGAAATAATACCATCTTAAAACTTCAAATCTATAAAAAACACATATATTTTATGTAAATCTTTATATCAGAAGTGATTTCAAATAGCTCATCATATTCTCTCCTGTTTTCTGAACTGTGGTCCAACAGGTAAACAGCTGCACTTTCCTACTGAAATCATCTGTCACAATACGCTTTTTACAATTTGAACCGATTAAAAGTCTTTGGGAATATTGTTTTCAGCAGTGGTTGAATACATTGAATAAAATTTAATACATATGAGTGAAACAGCTCAACATCTTCTCACCTGGTTTCTCATATGACAACTGAGGACTGAAGTTATACAGCTGCACTTTTCCACCATTGAGATCTGTGGCTTTACACTTCAGAAACTTATAATTTGATATGTAAATAAAATGAGAAGTCAGGAAGGACACAGAGGCTGAACAGGTAGACTGTGATGTCTTCAACTGTTTGTTATCTTTGTTCACATCTTTACTCTTATACACCCACTTGACTGTGTGTCTGCACTGATCGTATGTCGACACAGAGCAGCTTAATGTCACCTTATCAGTGTCCTTATGTTCAGTCCCTGGTGAAGATGGAGATATTGTGAGAGAAAGACAACAAGAGTCAGATTAACTTCATCACTGTAATCATAATTATTGTAATGTTTCAGTATATTGTTCTAACAAGACAGTTTGAGCTGAAAACATTATGATGTAAATACTCACTGGTAACAACAGACAGATCAACATGAGAGTCTTGACCTTGTTGTTGTCCTGATGTGAACTGTCTGCAGGTGTAACGACCAACATCCTTAACTGTGACCTTCTTTATAACCAGAGAACAGTTCACTGTAACACTCAGTCTGTCTGATTTAGCTTTGGCTCTTTCACCAATCTGCCCAAGTTTAATCAGCTCTACTGCTGCTGTTCTTCTTAGGGTACTGAAGAGCCAGGTAGTACTGTCACATGTATCCTGATCCTTTAACACATTTTCACAATGCAAAGTAACTTCATCTCCATCTCTGACAGTAAAGTATGATTGTTGTCCAGTTATGGCTGCTGACAGATATGAGAGAGAAATATGAACAATGAACTGAAATCAATATAAATATAACTGTCATGTTCATTGTAAGTGTGAGGATCATTTTAGATACAACAGAACTTTCTAAATGTGTCTCATCTTCAGTTTTCAGATCATTAAACTCACCATATTAACAACTAACAACAAACTCTGCCGTCTCAATTTAAGAAGGTTAATAAAGAACTAAATGAAGTTTCTTTCTTACCTGAAAATTGAAGCACCAGTATCAGAAACATTTTAATCCGTCTGTATTCAACCATCATGCTTCTCTCTCTCATCGATCTCTGGTTGTCTTAAGTGTCGCAGTCTCTAAAGTAATGTGTGAAGTTAAGATGTCTTCTTCCTGTCATTTTTACATGTCACTTCCTCTTCCTCACTCTGCTGCATGTACAGTCCAGACAGTAAGTATTTGGACAGTTAGACAGTTTTTGTTCTTCAGGCTCTGTGTTTCAGCACATTCAATCTGAAATAAAACAATGGATACTGCATTAAAGTACCAAGTCTCAGCTTTAGTTTGAGTAGTAACTGTAACTGTAAATGTCCAAATACTTACTGTCTGGACTGTATGTAGGCAGAGTTTTGTCTCTGAATGTTTTTGCAACCAAAAACTAATGAGCATATTTACTTTTGATAGTTTAGTTCTTATTCACTATGACTGACAAAACATTGACCCAAATTTCTTGATCAATATGAAGGGTAAGCAGCACTAAAGAGATCAGAGGTTAGATGTCACAGCTGTCTGACAAAGATCCTGTGAAACCGGGATGTAATCACGGATCACAAGATAAAGAAATATGTGTCTGCATTCAGAGCAGCCATATTAAACTGTATTAAGATTCAACAAGTGTGGATTGTGTTTGTTCCATGGTGTATTTGTAGCAATGACAAATTTTGTCTCAAGTGCACACAGTGTCCAGTCCCATGATGCATTTGTGACAATGATGTGTTTGACCTCCTGGCAGGAAGAAGATAAGAATTGAGGAAGTCGATCGTGTGAAGACTGTTAGTTAAAATAATTTCTGGAAGGTTTGAGGTCTCTGAGACTCCAGCAGTGCACATTGCTGCATACTGATGCTGAGTTAACTTGTTTACACTTAGTTGAGCTTCAGTTCAGGCAGGTTTAACATTTTATATGAAGGTTTTTCATGCTATATGCACACTGCAGAGGTGACTTTGGTCATTTAAGCTGCATGAAATGTATTTATACTGATCACAGTCAAGCGGCAACTACCATGGCTTGAGACTGAAAGTACGCTAGATGCTCCATCAGACCCCCATTCAAAAAATCTCAACTTCTCTCCAGAAATGTCCTGCATTTTTTTCAATAAGTCATTATGGTTTCAATTTGTAGGGTAGCATCTGGAGTGGTTCACAGGGTTTTAAGATCACCATAGGTACATCAGTAAGAATGCCAGATCACTGTTATTCCTTTTTAAGACACTTATTGTCACAGTGCATGCATATAGAGCAGTTGATTGTTGAGTTAAGTTTAGTATAAACAAGAATTCTACATATCAAAATAGGTTCTAAAAACTCACATAATATTCACATAATATGTAATTTCAGCAACTAGGGGTCTCTCATTCAAAACAATAACAAAAGACAGAGTTGTTGTCTTCATTGTTAAACAACCAGCTTCACCTGGATATGATTATTCCAGTGTTAATTGTCCTGGATGTTTTTACCGGGAGCCGAATTACCTGCAGAGGTCTCCACCTCTCCAGAACAAACGAACCAGGTGATTACAGGTAAAAACACTGAATAAAGTAGTTTCACCTAAAAAGTCAGTGTTTCTCTGACAATATTTGGCAAGATCCAGATGTTTGGCAGGTTTCTTTCAGGAGCCAAATTTTACGCAGAAGTCTCCTCCTCTCCAAAAATAAACGTACACATTAAAATCATTAAATACTAATTAAAGCTGTTTCACCTAAAAAAAACAATGTTTCTCCGATAATGTTCGGCGAGCACTGAACTTCCTGGAGGGACTGTTTGCCAAGTTGCTGCTAACATTTGCCCAGTTTATTTCTTTGATAATTTAAGATCCAGACATCCAATGACTAAAATCCTTCTTCCGGCTAAAAGATAAAGTTAAAAACAACCAAAATTTATCACGAAAATATGGCTTGAAACTGAATAAATATCACTTCATAACAGTTTGTGTGGAACAACCACAATGCCGATGTATTATCCTGTATGTGTGTAAGTTACTCTTTGGAAGACGCCATTGTAGCGGACAAACACAGTACCGCTGCATGCATCTTATGCGTCATTGAGAGGCGACCAAATGAAATAGTCCGTTACTTTGATTAAATTTACAGATTTCTCTGGGTTGTGGAATAATTACATATCATAGCTTAACGTGTAGATTCTGACCTGTTTACTTATAGTGAATGCAAAGTGTTGTTTTTCCGATTTTCAGATGAATACATTTGCTACAGTGTCCTGCAAAACTTTATAATGCATGATGGCATTGCCCCTAGTGGAGAGTAATGGTAATGGTATTTATTTGTTCTTCAGGGAAAACAGGAGAAAATTGTTCAATCAGCTGGAAAATAGTAAAAACTATCATTTTGATATATATCAGTCTGAAAGCCTTATAAAATAGAATGCATGGTTATATGCTATTGTGGCCATGGGATCAAAAAATACAGTTAATATGGGTTTACAATGAGCTGTCTTTTTCCATAAGGATTTGAGTGTCTGTGTTTTGGCTAAACACACACACACGGACACATGCACATACGTACACATGCACACGCACACACGCACGCACACACACACACACACACACACACACATACACACACACACACACACACACACATATACATCACATTTAGACATCCCTACTCACATATACAACTCACTGATGCTGTAATATACTTGGCTTCTATATTTATAATGGAGGATTAATGGCCCTAGTGGAAACAGGAAAATGGCATCCATTTTGCATGAAGGGTTAAAAGAGAGAAAATGGCTCAATCAGCTGAAAAATAGTAAAAAAATAAAATTTTGAGGCCAGGACTTCAGTTTGAAAGTCTTATAAAACAGAATGCATGACTTTATGCAGTAGCAACCACATGATAAAAAAGTGGTTTAAATGGGTTTCAGTGGGGCCTCAAAGGGCCCAAACTGATAGCTGAAAGTTAGTATTGTTTCAACACAGTCTTGCACTGACTTACTGTCTTTTAATGTTTACATTCACTGTTGAATCATCTTCCACAGTCTGTTAGATTTGCTGAATCCTTCAACTGTTTTAAACAATGCCTCAAAACCCATTTATATCAGCAAGCCTTTGTATAGACCTCCCTTCTTGTTCCCATGTTCTGTTTTATTTCATTTTGGTTGATTTCTTTCAGATGTTCATGTTTGTCTATCTGTTTCAATTTTGCATGTGCATGTGTCTGTAAAGCACTTTATAAAGGTGTTTTAAAAAGTCCTATATAAATAAAAACGTACTTACTTACTCAGATAGCTTTGAGCCAATCGTGGTCAAGTATGCAACTTACAAGTGTTTAAACTGGTGAACTAGTGAAGTAGGAGACATCTTGCAGTTAAACTTATGAAATAAACAATATTTACATTTTCACAGATTCTGGATTTTTCAGTGAGTGAGACGAAGTAGAAGTAGTTTATTTAGTAGTAGTTTATTTTAAGAATTTTTAAGTAGTTGACCAAACCGTTTTGTGGAAAACCCATATCAGACTCAAGCAAAGTATTTTTATAGACTGTATCTTGAATTGTGGATCTTTAATGTTTAGTTTGGAATTCCTTTGTTAAACATGACACTATAAATGCAGATATGATCCCACGTTTTTTGTGTGCACAAAAAAACACTCCACACACTTCATTGAATCTCCACCGTTTACTGACACTGAAGCATTTGCATACTATATGAAATACAACTGAATGTGTTAAACATTTTAATTAGCAGATTATATCAGTTATAGTAAATTACTGTTACTGACTCAACAGTCAACAGTAATGCAAAATAAAAGTTAATTAACATAAGTTCTTCTGTACATAGAGTGATAACTAAAGCAAAGCTACTCACAAATTAAACAGCAATCATGTAAGTGATGCAACAGGAGCGACAGAAATTATTTACAGCAAGGAAAACATGTTTCACTGTTCATTTGGGCTCCTGACTGTTGTTTTAAGACACACTTGAACATTTTTGAAGCTGTACCTTGATGTTCTTTCATGTTATCAGTTAAAATCCAGCTGCTATATTCTGAACTGATTACAAGTCAGAAAAGTTTTCACAGCTGATGAAACAAACGGCTTTTAAATGAGTTAAAAACCTTGATGAAGATAGCATCAGGACTTAAATATCATTGTTATGAAGAAATGTTTAACTGCAGTGGACTCGTTTCTCTGGTGAGTCGATGTTAAAGTTGTTGATCACGGGAACCTGACATAGGTAGATTCTCTGAAGTTTTCATACTTCGCAGTACTGCCATCTTCATCGTTATGCTCCTGTGGAAAACAACACAACACACATGAGATTCTGAGTTAAGAAGGAAAAAATAAATGTTGAAGTCAGCAGAACCTGAAAGCACCATCAGATATTTACCTGACTGGCTGCTGGACCAGAACGATCTGCTGTTTGGCTTCTTACTGAGTTTAAAACCTGCACAAACACAAACAGTGAGACATTCACAGTCCTGCACTGACTTACAGTCTCTTAATGTTCACATTTGTCTTTTTATACATCAGTTTAATTGTTATTTTCAACTCACAATGTTGTCATCAGGTGGTCTCTGGTTCCCTGGAAAAGAAATCACAGAGTAACATTTCAGTTGTAAAGTTCCAGTTTGTTTTCCACTTAACAAATGTTGGTGTGAATTTTCTCACTTCGAGCTCTGAAGAGAAGAACAGTAACCACAGTGATGAGGAGGAGTTCAGCCACACGCATCACCAACATTATGTAGCTCAGAGCAGAACAACCTGTATGAACGGTGGAATATAGAAATGTGTGAAGAAAGTAGAAAGTAGGAAGTGAAGAGATGTGAACTAGTGTGGCTGTAGGGATGATAATGTCAGTCAGTCTGTTTGTCCGCCAATAATAGCCATGAAATTTTGTACAGACATTTATGTTCCCCAGAGGATGAATCCTAATGAACTTGGAGATTTTCTTTTTTCCTTTAGCGCCACCATGAGGTTCACTTTGTAGTTTTTAGTGAAATATCTCAGGATGAATTTTAATATCTGTGATGATCTTCTGACTTTCTATCATCAGTTCAACATTTCATTTTTTAATACCTTATTTTATGACCAAATACCAATCTATTGACCTTCCCATCATCCTCTGCTGTACTTTAAGTATTTACCGTGATGACCACCATCATAGGACTAAAAACCAGAGTTAAACCTGAAATTACCTCACTAACCCCAAATCCTGCTTCATAGTACAAACCTCTGGACTCATTTCCATTGATAACTGATTAAGAGTCTTTGGGAAAGAATGTCTACATCTACACTAGTAAACAGCTGTTTTCAAATATTGTCGGGGCAGCAGTGGTTGAATACATTGAATAAAATGTTGAATACATATGAGTGACTTTGTTGCTCACCTTCTTCTGTTGTTGATCTCATTATTTCAGGTTTTGTTGTTGTTGCAGCCACACCTGTAGGATTAAATAACAAAAAACAACAAACTTTAAAATGAGACAAAAAAGCATTTAACTTTTTTGTTAATAGTCACACAATAGTCATTTAGTCACATCTGCTGTGACTAAATGAGAAAGAGTGATGTCATCCTAAAACTTAAAATACATCAAATAAAGACATGTAGTTTGTTATTTTTCAAATCAGAATAAAGTGACTTTAAACAGCTCATCATCTTCTCACCTGGTTTCTCACATGACAACTGAGGACTGAAGTTACACAGCTGCACTTTTCCACCGTTGAGATTGTAACTTTACATTACAAAAACTTAGAATTTGGTATGTAAATAAAACTAAAATTCAACAAGGATGCAGCGGTTGAGCAGGTAGACTGTGATGTCTGTGTGTCTCTGGTATTTACGTCCCAGTCGTTTCTATTTAACAGCCACGTCACTGTGTATCTGCACTCATCATATGTTGACACAGAGCACATTACAGAACACAACGATTGAAATTGTTCTTGTGTGGAACATGCTCAGGGCCTTAAAATGATGAGCATTTAAACATTTTGAACATAGTACCTGCTGCACATCAGCATATTAGTAGTACAGCCTCACAGAGCCACTAGCATGGCTGCATGAGTCTTTGTCCTGGTTTAAAATATTTTGGCTACTTGTCAAAATTTCAAGACTTCATTTGTGTGAAGAGAAAAATGAAGTCAAGACAAATCATTAAATAAGAGATGAACAGGTTCCAGTTTGCTTTGTTAATGAGATTTTAGGATTAGACTCAGGTTTACTGACAAACATTTGAATACATTATCAAATACACCAGATCAGACTTTGTCAGGGGTAAAATGAGACCTGGATTAATTTCCATTTCCATCAGTTTGAACTGATTAAAAGTCTTTGGGAAAGAATGTCTATATCTTCTCTAGTAAACAGCTGTTTTCACATATTGTTGGGGCAGCAGTGGTTGAATGCATTGAAGAAAATGTTGAATAAACGTGAGTGACTTTGTTGCTCACCTTCTTTTGTTGTTGTTGATCTCATTGTTTCAGGTTCTGTTGTTGTTGCAGCCACACCTGAAGGATTAAATAACAAAAACCAACAAACGTTAAAATGGGACAAAAACACATTGTTTACCATCTGCTGTGACTTAATGAGAAAGAATGATTTCATCCCAAAACTTAAAATACATCAAATAAACAAAAGTAGTTTGCTATTTTTCATATCAGAATAAAGTGATTTTAAACAGCTCATCATCTTCTCACCAGGTTTCTGACGTGACAACTGAGGACTGAAGTTATACAGCTGCACTTTTCCACCGTTGGGATCTGTGATGCTACACTTCAAAAAATAATTTGATGTGTAAATAAAATGAGAATTCAAGTACGCAGCGGCCGAACAGGTAGACTGTGATGTCTTCAAGTCTTTGTTATCTTTGCCCACATCTTTACCCTTAAACAGCCACTTCACTGTGTGTCTGCACTGATCATATGTCGAGACAGAGCAGCTTAACGTCATCTTATCAGTGTTCTTATGTTCAGTCACTGGTGAAGATGGAGATATTGTGAGAGAAAGACAACAAGAGTCAGATTAACTTCATCACTGTAATCATAATTATTGTAATGTTTCAGTATATTGTTCTAACAAAACAGTTTGAGCTGAAAACATTATGATGTAAATACTCACTGGTAACAACAGACAGAAAAACATGAGAGTCTTGACCTTGTTGTTTTCCTGATTTGTTGAACTGTCTGCAGGTGTATTGACCAACATCCTCAACTGTGACCTTCTTTATAACCAGAGAACAGTTCACTGTAACATTCAGTCTGTCTGATTTAGCTTTGGCTTTTTCACCAATCTGTCCAAGGTTTATCAGCTCTACTGCTGCTGTGCTTCCTGAACCAACAAAGAGCCAAGAAGTACTGTCACATTTATCCTGATAATTTATCACATTTTCACAAGACAAAGTGACTTCATCTCCATCTCTGACAGTGAAGTAGGAAGTGTGTCCAATTATGGCTGCTGAGAGATATGAGAGAGAAATATGAACAATTTACTGAAATAAATAGAAATATAACTGTCATGTTCATTGTAAGTGTGAGGATCATTTTAGATACAACAGAACTTTCTAAATGTGTCTCATCTTCAGTCTTCAGTTCATTAAACTCACCATATTAACAACTAACAACAAACTCTGCCGTCTCAATTTAAGAAGGTTAATAAAGAACTAAATGAAGTTTTTTTCTTACCTGAAAACTGAAGCACCAGTATCAGAAACAACATTTGAATCCGTCTGAATTCAACCATCATACTTCTCTCTGTCATCGATCCCTGGTTCTCTTAAATGTTGTAGTCTCTAAAGTAATGTGTGAAGATAAGACATTCTTCCTGTCATTTTTACATGTGTCACTTCCTCTTCCTCACTCTGCTGCATGTACAGTCCACACAGTAAGTGTTTGGACAGTTAGACAGTTTTTGTTCTTCAAGCTCTGTGTTTCAGCACATTCAATCTGAAATATAACAATGAATACTGCATTAAAGTACTAAGTCTCAGCTTTAGTTTGAGTAGTAACTGTAGTTACAGTTTAGTTCTTATTCACTGTGACTGACAAGATATTGATCCAAATATTGATCAATAATATGACGGGTAAGCAGCACTTAAGAGGTCAGCACACATGAACAGACAGGTAAAGAGTCAAACTTTGACTCTTGATGCTCAACATGGTGCAACATGGTGACGCTGTAGCAGCTTTTCTGAGAACTGAAGTGTGTGTGAAGTGTTTTGGTGAGAATATGGAAACAACAGCAGCAGAGCTCTGGAGGTTTTATCCTCTAATGATGACCAGATGAGAATCAGAAAAAGGAAAGGAAATTGGGGAACTCTTATAAAAAGGATGAATAATTTGTATAATATCTGTGTTTCCTACATGTAATCAGGACAAGATTGGTAGAGAAAGCAGCTCTTACTTGGTTTGGGTGAGTAACAGTGCCGTGGGAAGTGGTAATAGTGACTCCTAGTCACAAGGAGATGCTAGTGGGGCTAGAAAGGGGGGTGGAGGGGGTGTTGTTTTGGTGGAGACGAGAAGTGACCAGGAGTGGACTTGCAGTGGTAGGTAGTCAATCAGAGGGACAGTTTAAGATGGTATAAAGTAGGTTATCAGTTAAAATGTGTGAGCCACAGACATTTGGGAGGATGCCATCTCGACAGAAGGAAGCTAGGCAATCCCTGAAGAGATTGACATTGTCGATAAAAGCTACCTTCCAGGATGAACAGGTTGAATGTAGAGGGAGTCAGAAAGTTTGCTGTAGTCACATTTCAATATTTCAGACTGACTGGGAATGTCATTGCAGCCAACATGAAGAAAAACATCATGGGTGAGTGGATGATCAGCTAGGATTATGGAGATTTTCTCCATGATGTCAGTCACCTTAGCGCCAGGAAAATAAAAAGTTTGTGAGTTTTCTTCTCTACTGTACATCCACATAGTGCAGTCACAGTTGTCCTGATCACTTATCATATTTTTACAAGGCAAAATGACTTCATCTCCATCTCTGACAGTGATGTAAGAATCTTGTCCTGTTACTGCTGTTGAGAGAGAAATATGAAAAATGAACCCAAATAAGTACATGATTATTATCTTCATAGTTAATGTGAGGATAAGTTTGAATACAAGACATTCATAAATGTGTATTATCCACTAAACTATTTTCATCCATCTGCATTCAACCATCTTGTTTTGAAGCACTGAACGGTCTAAGTTTCTGAACCAATGTTTCTTTAAAAGAGAGACACAGCATCAACTTCCTCTTACTGGTAAAGTCTCACTTCCTTAAAGTGACTGGAATGTTTTTTCCCTTCTTTCCTCATATTCGCATTTCTATAAATATCTAACATATATCGTAACACTCAAAAAAAAAGGTGTAGTTCACTTTGGGGAAAAAAGCCACTAATGTGTTTTTTTAGTTCTCAGCCTGTCAGATGATGTGGAGAAAATCTGCTCCTCTTACTGGACGGATCAAACTCCTCCCTCAGTCATAGTTCAACAAGAGAAATGTCACTCACAACAAAAAAACCTCCTATAGTATGAGCTAAGAACTGACGTTGACAGTGACATCTCTCTGAACCCACCAACCACAACCACGACACTCCTCCTTTGCATTGTGGTGTCTCAGTGTCATCACATATAATTCTTCTGAAATAGGCTTCCAGTCTTCTGCACAGGGATAGTATTTGCATTTTTAGAGGTAAAAAACATATCACAAAGTAAGAATGCAATTCTTAGTTTGCAGCTTGTGATGTGAGCTGATGCACAGTTTTAGCAGTAAATACAGCAGAGGGAAGTCAGTAGATTTAACAAGGTCTTTTACAGTTTTCACTCATTTTAGACTTTGGTTTGGTTGTCGGTCGGAGGAAGAGCACTGAGGAAGTTATAAGTTAAAGTGTAAAGGTGTTAAAATGCAGCTTATTAAAAACTTCCTGGTGATGTTTGACACCACACATGAACACGGAAATGAGTCAAACTCTTTGCCCACAAGAATTTGATGCAATGCAAGATAAAGTTACTGTGAAAAAAACAAATATGGTGATATTTTAGTGATTTGAGAATTGTTTGTTCCTCATTGCAGCAAATATTTCTTTCTAAAAATCTGGAGGTTTTACACTTTAATGATGACCAAGTTTGCATCATAAAGCTCTTGGAAACAAACACTTTATCAACAGAAAAACAGTTGCTTTTTGGGCGCATTGTTGCTTTTCTGTCTTTCTCCCAACAGTTTTGCTTCTTTCACTGTCATATGTGATCATATTCATGTACTTGTTGTTTAGGGGTGTAATGATATGGCTCTAAACTATATGAAAGACAAAGAGGTGACAGTATATAATGGATCACAATATTCATCTAAATCTTCGCACTTGGCTTCTCTCAAACTGAGTGACAGCAGTCTAGCCTAAAACAAAAAAATAAAATGATGGACACATTTTACTGAGTCTTTTTTTTTCCTGAGCTGACTTGCTCAGTACTCATGTGATTCAACAAGCCATCCAGAACTGATGCCCCTTCTTACATCACATGGAGCGAAGCTAGGCTAAGGTAAACTAAGCTAAGCTATGGACGAAAAATTCACCCGTATTGTGGGGCCAGACTGGGGGATAGAGCTGCTGATTGCTGACAGATGGCTGCTGAGCCCTGGTGAGCTCTGCAGGAGCGACTGTCAACTTAAATCCTGTCCCATGATGCATTTGAGACAATGACGTGTTTGACCTCCTGAAAGGAAGAAGATAAGAATTGAGGAAGTTGGACATGTTCAGATTGTTAGTTAAGATAAATGTTTGCAATGATGCAGCTCTTCTTTTCATGGTGATGTCTGACAGCACACATGAACAGACAGGTGAAGAGTGACTCTTGATGCTCAACATGGTGCAACATGGTGATACTGTAACAGCTGTTTAAGATAGATAAGATTATGTTTTAGTGGTGTAAGACCTGTTAGTTCCTCATTGTAACTCTGCAGTTGTTTTATTCTGAGAACTGAGGGGTGTGTGAAGTTTGTGAAGGCGTATGTATGTGTGTGTGTCTGTGAGAGAGAGAAGGAGAAAGAAGTAATGTTACTTGCAGCCTATAAAAATAACATCTTTTTAGCTGCACACATACACCACCCCTGAACATTCATATCGATACAAACACACCATTTTCAGAAGAATAACTTTGCTACAATGTCTGCAAAACTTTATAATGCATGGTGGCATTGCCCCTAGTGGAGAGTAATGGTAATGGTATCTATTTGTTCTTCAGAACAAACAGGAGAAAACTGCTCAATCAGCTGGAAAATTGTAAAAACTACAATTTTGAAGTCAGGACTTCAGTTTGAAAGCCGAATAAAATAGAATGCATGGTTATATGCTATTGTAGCCATGGGCTCAAAAAATAGCCTTTATTGGTTTACTTTGGGCTGTTTTGTTCTATAAGGATTTGAGTGTCTGTATTTTGGCTGCACACACACACACACACACACACACACACACACACACACACACACACACACACACTCATAAACCAATTTAGCATGCATTTGAGACTGAGAATGGACTTTATAGTGAAGTAGGAGACATCTTGCAGTTAAAGTGAGTGAGAAGAAGTAGAATTTATTTAAAAAATAGTAGTTGATAAAACTATTTTGTGGAAAACCCATATCAGAATCAAGCAGATTATTTTTACTGCATCTTAAAACATATGGGTCTTTAATGTTTAGTTTGGATTCCCTTTGACACTATAAATGCAGATTTAATCCCACTTTTTTGTGTGTGTACAAAATAACACTCCACACAATTCATTGAATCTCCACCATTTACTGACACTGAAGCATTTGCATACTATATGAAATACAACTGAATGTGTTCAAACATTTTAATTAGCAGATTGTATCAGGCATAATAAATTACAGTTAATGACTCAACAGTCAACAGCAATGTGAAATAAAAGTTAATTAACATAAGTTCCTCTGTACATAGAGTGATAAACTAAAGCAAAGCTACAGCAACAGCAATCATGTAAGTGATGCAACAGAAGTTAAAGCAAGAGTTCACAATTTTTCACATCTGTCTTAAAGCAGCAGTCAGGTGTCCATATGAACAGTGAAAGAGGTTTTCCTCACTGTAATCATTCCTCCTGTTCATACTGGTTATTAAAAGATCTTTTTCGAATGTGCTTTCAATATAAGTGATGGAGGCCAAAATCCACAATGTGTCCACATAGTCATTTAAAAGTTAATGTGAAGCTTCTATGAGGCTTCAGCAGTCTGAGTTAGTCATATCAAGTGGATATCTGACACATTTACAGTCTTTTTAACATCAAATTCTGTCTTTGTGTTTCCCTGTTGAGCTGAAGCTTTATATTAGCTTGAGATAAACTTTTAAATCCATTTTTGCACAGAAGGAGGACTGTGGATTTTGTCAGTATAAGTGCATTATGAAGGGATCTTCTAATGGTCAGTATGAACAGGAGGAATGATTACAGCAAGAAAAACATGTTTCACTGTTCATTTGGGCTCCTGACTGTTGTTTTAAGACACACTTTTCCCTCAATGTTCTTTCATGTTATCAGTTAAGATCCAGCTGCTATGCTCTGAACTGATTACAAGTCAGAAAAGTTTTCACAGCTGATGAAACAAAAGGCTTTTAAATGAGTTAAAAGCCCTGATGAAGATAGCATCAGGACTTAAATATCATTGTTATGAAGAAATGTTTAACTGCAGTGGACCCGTTTGTCTGGTGAGTCGATGTTAAAGTTGTTGATCATGGGAACCTGACATAGGTAGATTCTCCCAAGTTTTCATAGTTCACAGTACTGCCATCTTCACCATTATGCTCCTGTGGAAAACAACACAACACACATGAGATTCTGAGTTAAGAAGGAAAAAATAAATGTTGAAGTCAGCAGAATCTGAAAGCACCATCAGATATTTACCTGACTGGCTGCTGGACCAGAACGCTTCACTCTTGGGCTTCTTACTGGGTTTAAAACCTGCACAAACACAAACAGGGAGACATTCACAGTCCTGCACTGACTTACAGTCTCTTAATGTTCACATTTGTCTTTTTATACATCAGTTCAGTTATTTTCAACTCACAGTGTTGTCATTAGGTGGTCTCTGGTTCCCTGCAGAACAAAGCAGATTAACGTTTTGAATATAATCTTGCAGTTTGTGTTAATCAGACTTAATAAATGTTGGTCTGAATTTTCTCACCTCGAGCTCTGAAGAGAAGAACAGTAACCACAGTGATGAGGAGGAATTCAACCACACGCATCATCAACATTACGTAGCTCAGAGCAGAACAACCTGTATGAACGGTGCAACAAAGAAATGTGTCAGTGAAGAAAGTAGGAAGCAAAAAGATGTGAAGTAGTGTGGCTGTAGGGATGACAATGTCAGTCGTTCTGTCTGTCTGCGGAAAATTATCATGAAATTTTGTACAGACATTTATGTTCCCCAGCGGATGAATCCAATTGAACTTGGAGATTTCTTTTCCCTTTAGCGCCACCATGAGGTTCACTTTGTAGTTTTTAGTGAAATATCTCAGGGTGAATTTTAATATCTTTGATGATCTTCTGACTTCAACATTTCAATCTTTCTAATACTTTGTTTTATGACCAAACACCTGCAGTCTAATGACCTTCCCATCATCCTCTGCTGTACTTTAAGTTTTGTGCTGATTAGCAAATATTAGCACACCAACACATTAAACTAAGAGCCCAAACATGCTCCATGTAAAGTGCACAAACACAAATGGAAACACCTGTTTTCTATGCAAATTTCAGCCCTAAGTGAGGTAATACAGACTGGTTAAAGCTTTCCATGACCATACAAGTAAACAAAATTCTGTCTATGGAGTATGCAGTAGTGAACTCAAACCAAAAGGGGTCAGCTTTCTGTTGTTTCATGTTATATTGACCCCAGCTGTAACGCTCAGACTCTCGCTTGTGTCGCATTAAGAATTTTCAGGTGCCACAGTCCAGAACACAACGCATGAAATCGTTTTTGTGTGGAACATGTTTTGGGCCATAGATGATTAACATTTTTGAACATTATACCTGCTACACATCAGTATGTTAGTAGTAGTAGAGCATCACAGAGCCACTAGCATGGCTGCATGAGTCTAAGTCCTGGTTTAAAATATTTTGGCTAATTGTCAAAATTTCAAGACTTCATTTGTGTAAAGAAAAACTAAAATCAAGAAAAATCATTAAATAAAAGATGAACAGGTTCCATACTCACAAACAACAATCATGTGTAAATTGTGTAATATGTGCAAGGTTCATTATGAAATGACGTTTCCATTATTGTTGTTTTCATGTATTGCTCAAGATTTTTCTTATGATTGAAGTTCGCTCTGCTGTTGAGATTTTAATTTTAAGTTTAGATTTTTGTTTATTGGCAACACTCAAATACATTATAAAATTAAACAGATCAGACTTTGTCAGGGATAAAATGAGACCTGGACTCATTTCCATTGATAATAGTTAGTTATTTTACAATTTGAACTGATTAAGTCTTTGGGAAAGAATGTCTACATCTGCACTAGTAAACAGTCATGTTCACACATTGCTGGGGCAGCAGTGGTTGAATACAGTGAATAAAATGTTGAATACATATGAGTGACTTAGCTGCTCACCTTCTTGTGTTGTTTCGGGTTTTGTTGTCGTTGCAGCCGCACCTGACAGATTAAATAACAAAAACCAACAAACTTTAAAATGAGACAAAAACACATTGTTTACCATCTGCTGTGACTCAATGAGAGAGAATGATCTTGTGATGATCATCTTAAAACTTAAAATACATCAAATACACAAATGTAATTTGCTATTTTTCATATCAGAATCTCACCAGACAACTGAGGATTGAAGTTATACAGCTGGGCGTCTGTGCTGGGATCTTTGATATTACACTTCAAAAAATAATTTGATGTGTAAATAATATGCGAATTCAGGAAGGACACAGTGGCTGAACAGGTAGACTGTGATGTCTTCAACTCTTTGTTATCTTTGCCCACATCTTTACCGTTATACACCCACTTCACTGCGTGTCTGCACTGATCATATGTCGACACAGAGCAGTTTAACGTCACGTTATCAGCGTCCTTATGTTCAGTCACTGGTGAGGATGGAGATATTGTGAGAGAAAGACAACAAGAGTCAGATTAACTTCATCACTGTAATCATAATTATTGTAATGTTTCACTATATTGTTCTAACAAGACAGTTTGAGCTGAAAACATTATGATGTAAATACTCACTGGTAACAACAGACAGATAAACCTGAGAGTCTTGAAACTGTTGTTTGTCTGATTTGAACTGTCTGCAGGTGTAACGACCAACATCCTCAACTGTGACCTTCTTTATAACCAGAGAGCAGTTCTCTGTAACATTCAATCTGTCTGATTTAGCTTTGGCTTTTTCACCAATCTGCCCAAGATTAATCAGCTCTACTGTTGCTGTGCTTCTTGAACCAGTAAAGATCCAGGTAGTACTGTTACATTTGTTCTGATCCTTCATCACATTCTCACAAGGCAAAGTGACTTCACCTCCATCTCTGACAGTGATGTAGAGGGGAGTTTGTCCAGTTACTGCTGTTGAGCAAAAAAGAGAAAAACTATGAAAACTATTTAAAGTAATAATATGGAGAACATGGTGTGGAGAAAGTTTTTAATTACAGCTGATGATAATTCTTAGCAAATCCCTCACTGCTCAAAACAAAATAATTAGTAGTCTGAATTAAATAAATGTTTATTGAATGCTGTTTTATGTATTTAAAGCAGTCTTACCTGTCAGAAGAAGCAGCATCATCAGAAACAATGAAATCCACCTGAAACCAGACATTCTGCTCTTTCTCTCTCAGTGTCTAACGAACTAATGCGTCCTCAGATAAAAAGTGGTCTGTATAGTGAAGAGATGTAGAAGTCACTCCCCTATGATTGCTTCAGTTCTTGGTTTTACGCTTGTACTTTTTTGTGAGTCATCGGGGTCATGTCCTCATGGTTGCTGAACTTTATATTTCTGTCAGTAAGAGAGAAACTTTCTTGACGTCATTTTTTTTTAAATGAAAATATGCAGAAATTAAAAAACAAGTAAAGTAGTTAACAACCCAAACAAAACACAAAATAACACGCTAAAACCAGACTGACAAACTTGTTAACATGATGACCAGTTGACCTCTAAAATGATGACGAAATGATGGTGTGTCAATGGCTGGTGAGCTCTCAGTTCCTCATTCAAATTAATAAGAAGTCACACCACTGCAATGAATTAACAGTTTTTAGACCTTCCACTTCCCTTTTATGTCCCCTCAGTAAAAATAACACTCTACTTCTCATTTATGTATTATTAATTTACTTATTCTGATTTGACTCAACATTTAAAATAATTTCTAAGACTACCAGAACAATAAGACAATCACAAATATTCAAAAAGGTTAGTGCGTCTGGTGCAACTACTGGGCTAAAACTCCATTCATCACCTCACTATAGATAGACCTCTACCTATTTATATACCCATAACACTGAGACAGCACAGTGTTTAATGTCTAGGGAAGAACTTCAAAGTTTCAACTTCAAAATTTATTGCCCATTTTTTTACAACCTAACTTTATGGAAAGGAAAAGGAGAACAACAGGTTATTGAGAGTCTCTTGGGAGCACTTCAGTGCCAGTAATTCAGATTTAGCTCTGGTGAACACCCCCAACTCTGGGAGTGATGTCCAAATAAGGAAATGTGCGTCATGTAGTAGGTGGATGTGACTCCCCTCATTGAGACCAACTGAGAGGAACAGAGGAATGAGATATTTTTCTTCCCAAAAATAAATAATTAAAAAATATTTGTATGAAAGAAAATTTCGTTAAAAACCCAGTATTTGTGGTTTATCACATAACATATTTGTATTCAGTCACACCCCTAGTAGGTTCTCCTACATGCTTGAAAGGGGAGAGGGAAGGTATTCAGTTGGTTGCAATCTGCAGCTGGAGACTTCTGCATGATGAAAGATTCACTGTCTCCAGCTGCTTATTGTGACCGTCTGTCAGCGGTTGGTGGTGAGCTGTTTGTTCCTTAATCAGTGTTGAAAGATGTGCAGGATGTTTTGCAATCAATAAAAGTTCATCTGCAGCAGAGGCATGCTAGTTTGTTCTTATAATAGAATCACCTGAAATACACTGAAACAGTTTGTTACCTAGATCATGAGGGATATGCACGTATAGGTAAGAAAACCTCAAACAGATTTTCTTTTTTTTCCCTGAAAATCAGCATTCAGTAAAGTTAGAAAGATAAAAATCAACCTTTTCACATTAATTTTTGCACACTGACACTATTTCAATAAATATACGCACACACAAAAAAATGCAATTAATCTAAGTATAATCCCTTTTGTTTAACTGACTTTCCCCCCCAGTTTAATACCATACTTGCATCCAAATAGAGAATATACACTCACTAAGCACTTTATTAGGAACACTTGTGCAATCTAATCTAATGCAACACAACAGCTCTGCCTTAAAATTTACTTTTATGGAGCTTATACATTTTCAGTTTTTGTTGATGTTGACAGAAAGGTGATTATTCTACTTTACTGTTGAGGTTGTGGTGGCATACTGTACCTAAAATATAGATGAGCATGTGTAAAAAATAATTCAAACATGATGCAGACATCTGACAAGAAGTAAACTTTGTCCTTAAAAGTCTGCACACAATACATACGTGCCGCATCTCACACATTTGGTGACAAATATTCTTCTTTGTAGTCAAATGTTGTCATTGTTGTGCTTCCATCTTCTTTTTCATATTCTTTTTATACCATTTGTAATATAATCTGGTTTATCTTGTAGTTTTCAGACCATAAAGACCTTATAATAAAAAATAAACTAAATGAAAATGAAAGAAACTGTCTGTAACAGAAAACACAAACATATTAATGTGACTTTTCTTAGTGTGTAATAAACACAGACACATCATTTAGTAGGGGTAACCAATATTTTAATATAATTTTTAATTTAGATATGAAACACTTCATAAAATAACTTTTTTTTTTTCCAAATTGTATGATGGGGGTTGCATTAAATATGTTCTCATAACTGGAATGAAATCATTTTAAAACACTGCAATGAATGAAATAGGCAGTTTTTTTTGCTGCTACAGTAATACAATTTTCCATTTACGTTGACGTCATAGAGGTCAAGAAACAAGATCCAGCAGCTGCCTGCATCCACAGAAACCATGGAGATAAGAAATAAAACAAAGAAAGAAACACACACACACGTGGTACATAATCACAAGATCGTCTGCCTCAAAAACCAACACATTCTGTACTCTTGGTAAAAAAAACAAAAAACAAATCAACAACGTGCTTTAAAGTATCTCAGAGAAATGAAAAGGTAAAGAAGAGGTATGTGAAATGGAGTCGTGGGTGTGAAAGCAAGTCCCCTTAAAAAAAAAAACAACATAATATACAGACAAAATAAAACCATGTCCACAAGAAGCCGTCCAATTTTTTTTTTTTTTAAAAATGCTGTGAAAACAACGAGCACCAAAACACTCCGTCCATAACGTCATGTACTTTATATTCTGGTCAAATGTCCTCTGTTTATCTGCCTCCATTGTCAGATAATGGAACAAGTCTTAAATCTAAACTCAAACCTGTTAATCCCATATCTGCTGATTGTGTCCCAGATTCATTTATAAAAAAAATGTCAGAAAATAGTTAAAAATGCCCATCACAGTTTGAAATGTCTTGTAAAAAAAAATATCATAAAAATATTCAGTGATATTAAGTCATGTGAGGAAAGGAAAAAGCAGCATATCGTCACATTGTAGAAGCTGGAAACACATTTGTGTTTTTACTCAAAACAAATAATTGACTAATCGTCTAATTAGACATTTCCTGGCAAAAAAAAAAAAAAAAGACAGCTGTGTTGTTGATCAGCTGTACTGACATTTAAAATGATGTGATGATCATTTTACTGCCACAGCCTCTAACTGTGACGGGGCAGAGGTTGTTGGACGGAAGGCAGAAACACAGACGTTTTTTAAAATTGAGCCGGCTTACTGTGGACGTAATTTGAGTCAGTGCAATGAAGTTAAAAAAAAGAAAAAGCGGTCTGGATGCTGGATACTGGCTTTCTGCAGCAGCTGGTTGTGAGACTTTTTTTTTTCCACGCGGCCATCTTCTCTTCAGTTCCGCCGAGGCTCCGACGGCCTCGCCAGCTTCACAGTCCCTGATTTGACTCTTGGTTTTTCCCGCCAGCTGGACCCGTGTTCGGGGTTCAGGGAAGGAGGTTCAGCCGACCAGACGACTGCTGGTAAACTTTACCCGTGGACTTTGGGGTTCGACCGGCTATCCGGGGTCGTTTTGAAAGTAACCAGCCGAGATGTGGAAGTCCTCTCCTGTGCTTTAATCTGGCTGGTGGATTCGTCAAAGTGACCCGGTCAAGCTTTGGAACCTCAAAGTCAGGTTTCCTGCCCTTCCCGTTTTTTTTTTTTTGTTGTTGTTTTCAGTGCAAATCAGTAAGAAGAGTCTTTCTTACGTCCACTGTACCTCACGCTGAAGGAGCTGTAACAAAGTGCCTCAGTTCGCAGGGGACTTTTTTTTTTTCTTTTTTCCTTTTTTGGAAAAAAAACCTCAGTAACAAAACTAGAATCTCAGTTAAAATAACAAGGAAAAATATACACAAATATATTATGTACATTTACACGAGCTCTTTTAAAAAGTCGATCAACACAAGGCTGCCTTTTCAAAAACTATTCACAGAGAAAAAAAGTGCCTTCATCGCTTTGCATAAAAACGCAAACGTGAGACACTGACGGTGTTGCTGCTGGAGACGACTTCAGCCTCCTCTTGGACTTTTTTATAATACCTTCACTTTTTTTTTTCTCCATAGTAACCATTTGTTTTCTCACATATTCAACCACAAAAAAACATCTTACTCTCTATTCAAAGAGAAGGCAGTAAATATCTGATTAACAACTGACATACACAGCATGTCAGTCTGATCTCCAGCAACAACAAGGAGGCTCCGAACTGTTAACAAATGCAGGCAGCATGCTGGCTTATAACAGGAAATTGTACTACAGTTAATAAAAAAAAACTCCCTAAATTGTATTGCAATGTGTAAAAGGCCAAACTTAATTTATCTCATTACTAATTTTCCAGTTGTTGGCATTCGGTGATAATCTGGTGGATCTCCACTCTCGCGGTCACGCTTTATCTTGAACCTTCAGCAGCGACTTTAAATGAACAGTCATTTGCTCTCGGCTTTGGTTGCTCTGTTGAGGCTCGTTTTCTCCGACCCAGTGGCTGGGCGGTTTAGGTAAGACACTGGGTGAGGGCGGCTCGCTGAACTTGGCTCCGGCGTACACCTTCTCGCCATCTTTGAGGTATTCGGGCGCGGCTTCGGCGAGCAGCGCGTTCGAGATCTTCAAGTTGTTGGAGGCGTGGAGGGGTTTTTTCAGCTCTCGGAGCGCCGGCTGGTGGAAGGAGGGGGGCTTGTTCGGGCTGCCGTTGTCTCTCTTCTTGGAGGCGGCGTGAGGAGCGCCGGTGCTCTGGCCCTGCCTGGGGATCCGAACGTTCACATTTTGGTTGATTTGATCGTGTCCGACCAGGCTGCGGGCAGGTTGGACGCCTGGCTGCGCCGCCCCTCGCTCTGATCTGCCGCCTTTAGATTTCAGCAGCTGTGAAACAGAAACAGACAGTTATTAATCAAACTGTCTTAAATCAACATCCTTAGAATGAGTGTTAAAGTTTACGAGGTTGTGTCTTTTAAATAAATTTAAATGATTTGTTTTGATAAGAGATGTATGTAACTTTAAAACGACAAAGCTTTCGATCTCTAATAGCAGATGCTTGAGAGGATGCTGCTTGTCAAACAGGATGTCTGCGTTCTACTCGAGTTCAATCATGTGATACTGACAGCTCACGGCTGTAATTTTAAATATGCGGAACAATGACAACCACGCAAGTTCCTCACTGTAATCATTCCTCCTGTTCATACTGGATATTAAAAGAGCTCCTTCAAATGTGCTTTCATTGTAAGTGATGGAGGTCAAAATCCACAGTGTGTCCACACAGTCATTTAAAAGCTGATTTGAAGCTTCACATAAACTTTTAATACATTTTGGTGCAGGAGGACGACTGTGGATTTAATCCTCCATCATCTTCTAATGGTCAGTATGAACAGGAGGAATGATTACAGCAAGAAAAAAACAGATCCCACTGTTCATTTGGGCTCCTGACTGTTGTTTTAAGACAACTGAAAAACGATGAATCTGCCCTTTAAATGCGTATAAAAGCACCGAGGATGTTGTTTAAAAGCGAGTCGTTGTTTTGTGAGTGAAAAAGAGGACAACCGCACACAGATGACACGGTTAGGTAACAAGGTTTAGGAGCTTAAACAGTTTCGTGCAAACCACAAACCATAATCACACTTCCACCAGACCTCCTTCACAGCATTTCCTCTTTTATTCTGTGAACCGGTCCTGTCAACATGCAGCTTTATATCCTGTTAAAAATCTGTTCACATCAAGTTCGATGGCTTTACCCCCCCCCTAATAACTATCAAACATGGACGTTGTCATTGTCCACTGCGTAACAACTGTTAAATTACATAACTTTAATACGTCTATAAACATTGAATAAACCATAAAACATTGGCAAGGCTTTTTTTTTCTGTGAGGCGTTATGAAACCTGCGGTTGCCATCGTCTTCCTCTCTCCTCTTTAATCTTACAGACAAACCTGCTGCAGCCTGCATGTTTCTGCCCGAAGCAGCCGACAGAAAGAGGAAGTCAGACCTGTTCACCACACGTCTGCTTTCGATCCTTCCCTGCATGGATTAGTAACTGCGTCATTTCAACAACCCCTCGGGCACAACTGGGGATTTAATCGAGATTAAACCAGCTTTCGTTCAATATCACATGAACAATTTTATTTGAATGATAAGAGTTTCTTATCTTTTTATGAGTCCCTGTAAGCGCATGTCTTTGAAGACTTTATGAAAGTGATGTAAGTAGGGTGGCAAGTCAGAAAGTGGTGAAAAAGCCATTTCAGAGGCCAAGTTAATGTCCTATAATGTTTTGTTTTGACTGATCAACAACCCAAAAACTCAAAAATATTCCATTCAAACCACAGAAGACTAGAGCTGCAATGATTAGTTGATTAATAGATAAGTTACCAACTATTAAATTCATTTGATAATCAATGAATTGCTTGCAGTCATTCTTTAAAACAAAAAAAATACAAATAAAATACTTTCTAGTTCCTTTCCTCCTCTCTATCTGAAACTGTGAAACTTTTAATGAGTCTCTGGTGAGTTTAGTCCAGATTTGCAAGTCTAAGTGTGGTAGTTTTTTTAGTCTAGACCGGGTTTAATGTGGTCTGGGTGGAGAAATATTTGTGAAATCTCCCTTTTTTCCATTTTTCACAAGCAAGAAAAAAAGAGGGGGTTCACAAATCTGAAAGTGGGTTTACATAGAGTTAATGGCAAAACTTTTTTATAAGTGTAAGTGTTGAAAAAGCTGAGAATCATCATCTAAGTGTTATGTATGTGCCCTATAACTTCCCCTTTATCTCCGGATCGAAAGCTAACTTGAGCTACGTGTTAACCGGGAAGCTAACTTTACCTCTTTCCTGGCTCCCTGTTTGAGATGACGGAGGTTCAGTACGGTCTCGGTACCGGCAGGCAGCTCGGTACCGGGCTGAGCTGCGGATGAAGCCGTCAGACTGTTGTTGTTGTTGTCGGTCAGGCGGATGTTGAGACTGTTCCGCGGAGGTTTCTGGTTGTGTAGCGGCCGCAGCTTCTTCCCTCCTTTCTTCAGTACCGCCTGTCTCCCCTTGTTACCCGTGTTCAACCCATCGCTGCCGGTGATCGGGTTGTTGTTTTCGACGTTGCCGATGTTGGCCTCACCGTTGTGAATCGAAGATCCGTCTAACATTTCTCTGAAGTGGCGAAAACATAAACAGGCTGTGAAATTCCTCCGCAGCTAACAACGTCACAAGCTAACTGTTGACTAAATTCGCTTTTTCGCGGCCGGATGATAAACTTCTTTATCCGAGTTGAGAATAAACTTAACGGATATAACGTTACGTTGCCGTATTACGAGTTGCACCGTGTAAAAGTGTCGGGTTTTATTTATTTATGCTGTTAAAAAATCGACGGACGTCTAATCCCGTGATGGCGCGTCGGAGCTGGCGAGTTTGTCCACCAACAAAGAAGAACACTAACGCTAACTTCCGGTTATGTATTTCAAAATAAGACGCACCAGAAGGCTGCACTACTGACTGACGTTTTACCCAAATTTTTTCACTATGATTGAGAGTGAACAAGAGTTATAGCCTATTTAAACAAACAAACAAACAAACGTAATTAAAGAAAAAGAAAAAAGACACACCTTTATTTAACTAAACACTAAATTCTTTTGGTCGACCCAGTTTCTCTCACATAATAAAATAGACTCCCAGCCCAGTGGGAAATACATTTTTCAGATTCCACTCCAAGCTTCCTGATTGGGACTCTACTAAAGTATCTTTGCATGATTCATAGTTAGAAGAAACTCTCTCTCTCTCTGTTTAAGGCCCTCTTAATGAGTCCAAACAGTAAACATAATTGTATCTTTACTTATCCAGTCGCTCCCAGTCGTGGAAGAAGTATTAATATCAGTAAATGAGAGTAGAAATACTATGAGGTAAAAAGTTTAAGTATCAGCAAAAAAAAGTTTAAGTATCAGCAAACAAGGAACAAGGAAGCCACATGACTACTTTCATTTCTTCAAAGAATGGATGAGTAAGTGTGTCATATCACCCTTCAGGCACAAGTGGTGATTTCATTATGAATAAACACACTTTAGTTCAATGACACATGATTTATTATCTTTTTATGAGTCTTTGTAAGCACATATTTTCAAAAAGGTTATGAAAGTGATGTAAGTGAGGCAGCAAATTATGAGTATTGTGAACTGCTGATTATTCTATGCATTTATAGAATGATCTTTTTGTTTGTAACATGTCATGTCAATGGTGAAAATGTCCACTGTAATTTCCAAGTCCGAATTAATGTCTAATGTCTTCTTTTTTCTGACCAGCAGTCTAAAACTCACAAATATTCAATTTAGGATCACAGAGGACCAGAACTTAAACAATCATGGAAGAAATATTCATATCAGTAAGTAAAAGCCCTACTACACTCAAAATTTAAAGGATCAGCCACATGTAATGAGACTATTACAAAGAAAAAAGTGATCTGAGTTTTTTAATTACTTTAATTTTAATTGCCAACAAGTGAATAAAATTTTCTGTGAAATGTGTGTCCCAGTAGTTTCCCAGTTTTTATTTTTATTATTACTAATCAGTGTATAAATGACCTAAATCATTAAAAGTAGAGTGTATAATCCCAACAGGTTGTTAAACCCTGAAATTGCAGAGGACATGACATCAGTGTCAGTACCTGTTCATATGCTGCAGAATGGCCCCTGCCAGTGTTATTTCATAATATACATTATCATTATCATTACAGTATATGTTAATTATGATTACAGATGTGTGAATAATCAGAATCAGAAGAATCAGAATCAGACTTGCATGTACAGGGAATTTGTTTGATGTTGTGGTGATTAACCATCAAAATGTATGTAAATGTAAATTTTAGTATTTATTCTATGATCTAATTGGAACTAGAGCTGAAAGAAGCCACATTTCACTGCCTTTAGTGTTGCCACCTAGTGTGTTGCTGTGAATCTTCAATCATAAATACTAAAAAATAGAAATTTACAATAAAAAGTAAAACATATGAATGAATGTATACATGGAGTAAAAAGCATAAAAGCACAAACTGTAGTGGAGCTACTAAGTAGCATTAAAAACATGTATCTCAAAATATATAGTATAGTATCACTACACCATGTTGATACAGTATTGTTATTGTTATTGGCAGGTCCTGCACTATTATTTTCTTAAACAGATGCTTCAAACATCCTGTATTATTCCGTCTAACTTGACAGCTCTTCTCTTCCTTGTTTCCAGTAAGGGGCGTTTCAGACTGCATCCTGTCAGTGACGTTTTACCTTTTCATTTGGTCGCACCTTTCTGAGTTACAGCACAACTGTGACACACACAACAATAGAAAGATGCTATAAATCTGCTGTGTGCAAAGCTGTTATGTAACAATAATAATGGAGAGATTTGTAACCTGAACTGTGTCGTTCATCCAGACAGCTGCAGCCAGTTTTTACTATAAACTCAAATTGATTTAAATTAATATAAATATCTAATTATCTAAAACATTTCAAATAAAATCAGCTTTTGCTAAACAATGACATATATGTGTTCAGTCATGTTTGGAATATGTGTGGCAGTAAAATCAGAATCATCTTAATTCATTTGTCAGTCGACAGAAAACAGAAAATAGTTGATGAATTATTTGTCATTTTTCAAACCAAAATACCAAAAATCCTCTAGTCCAAGCTTCTTAACTCTGTCATTTGTCTCACTTTTATATCAGTCAACTGAATATTTTTGGGTTTTGAACTGTTGGTTGAACAAAACAAGCAATTTGAAGACATCATGTTGTTCTCTGAGAAATGCAATATGCAATTCTGACTGTTTTTCTAACATTTTATAGACTAAACAATGAATATATTAATTAAAAACCCTTTCCCCCCTTGTGTATGAAATGTGTTAAATGAAAACAGTTTGCTTTGCGTAGTTATAACTTATAAATATTGTTGCTCACAGACAAGTCACAGACACTGAGGGCAGGTTTGGTATCACACGGTTTTACTGTAGAAAACGTGATGAGCAGATTGACCGCTTTATGTTCACAACAGACCCCGAAACTCACCTTCATAACATTCAGCAAAATCCACGTCTATGTGCATATTTTAGCTACGTCTACACAGTCATCATTCTTCCTAGAGTCGGGATGATGTCATCCAAGAAACACTGACACTAAATTGTTGGGCTTGTACTTTTTGTTTTTCATACAGTACGTCTTGTAAGTGCACAAAAGTCTGAAAAACTATTAATCATGAGTGAAAAAACACTGCTGCTGTTTTAATCCACTACATAACAGACCAATTATTTGGCAAAGAGAACCAAGAAACTCAAAAGGCAAATCTGAAACTCACGTGGGGAGGACTTATTAAAGGTTTGTTTCAGTACAAAAAATAGATATATAAACAATATACAAATACAACATAAAGATCTAAACATCCCTCCCTGTGAGTGCAGTACATATTGTTTGTCACCATGACCGTAGAAGGCAAATCAAAGAGACATTGAGGGTCCTGGAGGCGTTTCTTTCAGCGTCAGGGCTCAAGGCTGCGCCTCGGCTTCAGGATCGTCGTAGATGTAGCTGCCGACACCTCCGGTGTTGACACCTGAGAAAAGGGAAGAGCGCAGGCGTTACCTTTTAAAGGGTCAGTTCACCTATTTTACAAAATTCCTACATGAAAAACCCCTTGTGGTGTCTAGCCATGTAGATAGTAAAAGGTTTCGGGATTGCTTCATCTGAGATTTCATTTAATTTTTAGCTGTTTTCATTGGAAGCATAATTTAAAAAAGTCCCCAAAATTGCTGACAGTTAGTTCTGGAGATTATTCAGGGGGAAAGGGACGTTGTTTCAGGGAAGACACAGTACTGTTGTTTTTTTCATTTGTATTTTTTCAATTGCATGAAGAAACAAAAACAGACTTATTTATTTATTCACCCCTGTTGTAAAAAGAGCGGCTTTCAGGATAGTTATAGTCTCAGGTTTTGAGTTATAGTCTCAGGTAACTTGCATGGCTTGAGTTAAGTGAGTGATAAAATATTTTTGTGAGTGAGTTAGGTGGACTGATCCTTTAAAACAAAGCAAAACAAAAAGCAACCCTCCTTCTACTGTAAAGGCTGATTAGAGACACTGAAAACATTCATATTTTAGATTTACATTTACAGAATTGAACACTAAAGACATTTTTAGATCAATTTCAGCCCAAAATTTGTGTGTAACTCTTGTGAAAGTCTCTAAACTGATAAAGAAATCAAGACATTCGTTTGAGTTACTGCCCATTAAACTAAATGGAAAGTGAAACTAAGACTAAACCAGTTTTATAGGTGAAGGTGTGTTTTTACATCAATGATAATGAAACTCCTCAGGCTTCTTTCAGACCTCCCAGTGAATATTAACCATCAGTTTAAATTATTACCAATAAGACACAAAACATTTACAGACTCCCTAACCAGGACTGTCTAGCTGTTTGTATTTAATTAACATTAAATTGGTGATATATGATTACGTTTTTTCAGTCATGGGATCAGTGTGAGTACTAGTGTTTCCAGTACGACATGTGCTTTTCTCCGACCTTCAGTCTGACACTCTAGGCCACAAAAACAAAGGTTATTTGCCTTCAGCCACCCACTCTGCCTCTGATGAACAGCTGTAGATCTACAACTGTAGTACAGGCTCCCTTTTCATAATGTTGTTTGAGGACATTTCTATTGTTTAAACCACTGTTTAAAAGATATATCTGATGCTAAAGCTCTTTACAATGTACAATGTACGGAGGTCTACGGCACAGAGGAATAAGATAATAAGAGTTTTCTCACCTTTAGGTCCAAACAGCACAGCGTAGCACGGTTTGTGGCAGTACGGCTGTCCGTCATGCTGCAACAGGGAGAAAAAAAAGAGTGTCTGAAAAGCTTCATTTAGTTTTCAACAGTGTGCAGAAATGATTTGAATGGAAGGGTCAAGTTTATTGTCGGTACAGAATTATTACGTATGCACATTGATTGAGTGAGTGTGCAAGAAATACTTTTGCTTGCAGGTAATGTGTCAATCCTTCCTGTAGTTTGGGTTAAAATGGTTAAGTTTAGGCACAAAAGCTACTTGTGTCATATCAAACTCTGTTCCCCCCTTGAATAGTGTTCCCCTCCTTTTAAAATTATGTTTACATACTTAAAGAACAAACTACCAGCCCTGTGCCTTCTTTGAATATGATGGAAAAGTAGTAAAAATGACCTAAAATATAATGAAATCAGCGATGTGAGCGTGTCATCGTCGTATCTCTCACCTCTGCGTGGCTGCCGGGAGCCAGAGTCTTACTGCACCGCTCGCAGCGCAGACAGGGCCGGTGCCAGTTCTTCCCGAGAGAAGACACCTTCTCGGCTGAAAAAAAACACCCCGTGGAGACAGTAACCATGGCAACCGGTGGACTTTAGTCACACATTCCAACACTCATAATACTGTATATATATATGCATGTAAACAGAAGAGATATGAAAAAAAACAGTCATCTGCTCACCGAAATACACCGTCTTGTTGCATCTGGGGCAGGTGTTGGGTCCTCCGGAGAAAGACGAGAAGCTCGCAGCTGGAGGAGGAAATAATTCTTTATTTGATGTTGAATAATTATGGCTCGATATCTCCCATGCCATCCTTTTATCCAGCTGTTTTTCTCTTTTAACACACACACACATCTTCAAATTCTCACTTTCACTAAAGCATCAGTTTGACATATTTTCTTCCTCTTTGCGTTTTTTTCCTTTTTGTCATCTTGATCGTTTCCTGTTTCTCTCTAAAAGCTTCCTTCACACATGTTTTAAATAGGTTCATTCATGCAGTGACCTTAACTAAACCTCAATCCCTCCAGAGATTACACTTTTCTAGCAGACATTGAATGTCTCCTTCCAACATATGACAGCGTTTCTATTTTTGCTCCACATATTTCTCACCCTTCACTGGTCCCCGAGCGGGGGCTTTTTTCTCCTCCTGCGGTTTGGCATCTGTTTCCATGGAAACGGCTGCAGGGGCTTCGTTGACGGGAGCGTCATAAACGTAGGATCCGGCTCCGCCTATGTTCACCCCTGAAACATACGCGTGAATGTTGCTTTTTAAAAACATGAAAATGAGCTGTAGAAATGTTCGTTTTTTTTTAGGTTTAAAGAAGAAGAAACGGCACCTTTTGGTCCGAAGAGGGTGGCGTAGCAGGGCTTGTGACAATAAGGCTTCCCATCATGCTGCAAAATACAAGGAGAAACAATAAACAGATCCACCCATTCCCTTTAAAAGCCTCTAACTAAACTAAACCTCCAGTTTTAGTTGGAAAAGGTTTGTTAAACACACTTTTATTTTTAGTCTGTTTGGATTCAACATAATGTCGAATAACAAATGATGAGAAAGAACTTGTTTGCAGGAGTTTATACGACTTGTCTGCCCTTGTCTCTGTTATTTTCTCTGTTTACATTAATTAATAATTCTTGACAAAACAGCTAAATATCATTCCACACTGCTGTCCATTCATCTTAATATTCTCTGTGGAAGCCAGTTCCCCTTGAAAAAAGCAGCACCATTAACTTTTTGAGTGTGTTGTTTAAAATAATACAGACTGATGTGTCTTTTCCAGGGAAATATCTTCGGTTAAAATGCATCCATTTATAGCCCTTTTCAGATAAGGAATCAAAATTATCACTGACTTCATCTATCTGTTAAACCCCTCCCCCCCCCCCATACACACACACACAAATATGTTTTTCCTTCTTGTTCCTTCTGTTGAATGTGGATGGAAAGTTACTCTGAGCTCAACTTACAATCTGTGTTTTTAAACACGTGTACCTACAAGCGTGATTTATGACATCACATGTCACAAGCCTACTAGGCTGTGTGCAGGTAGGCGGGGAGATCATCATGGCAGCTGGGTTTTTACGAGACACACCTGTGCGTCATTACAATCAACCGGCTATTTAAACCAGCCACCTTCACCCAAACCTTTGCCAGATTATTCCTTGTGCATCTCCTGAGAACTCTGCCTCTTGTGTTTTCGAGTTTGAGATGCTCCTGGGCATCTTTAGTTCCCTTTTTTGAGTTTTTGTCTGAATTTTTTTTTTTTTTTTTAGTTCTCCCTCTGGGTCCTAGCTCTTCCCAAGTACATACCGTGACATCACAACTAGTTTGAAACCAATCATGGTCCATTATGTAACTTACATTAGTGTGTTTGTAGAAACATTGAAGCCTCCAGAGCACACATACTGAGAACGGACCTCTTGTGTTCAGTAGTTACACTTAGCAGGACTAGACGCAGTTTTAAGAAATTTAACAAGGTGATTCAACTTTTTATATGAAAGCTATATAAGACACAACATATAATTCAAAGCAGAGTATGTGTATGTGTGGAGGGGGTCTTTAAAATAAGGGTGTAATTTTATGTTCAAAATCTTCTTTTTGTTGTATAGATGCAATATAATATGATTACCTATCATAAAGTATCAGGTTTCTATACTGTATGTATAGTGTATTAATGCAGAGATCAGTTTTTTTTTATTGTTTTTATAAATATTTTCATTCAATTCATTATTTAACCATTATTTTTTATTAGCAGTACTATTTATTTACTTATATTTGTTGAAGAACCTACATCTTTATTGTCCCCTCCTAACTTCTGAGTCTAAATCTTCACTCATGGATATAAATGCTCCAAATGCTCCTGTTGTGAACAAGCTCTAAACTCAAGCAGATTAATAACTTTATGGCCTTTGACAACAGAGAACATGACCTCAACAGGAAGTGTATGCGGTTTCCTGTTGGTGAAAGTCGAAACAGAACTTTTAGCCACTTTTCTCCCGACTTCTCTCATGGTTAGAAAGTCCAGTACAGTGACTGTACAAGTTTGACCACAAGGAAACCGCACAGACTTCCTGTTGAGGTCATGTTCTCTTTTTTTTAAAGGCCCAAAAAGGTTATTTATCTGCTTTGGTTTCTAGGTATAATTACAACACGTGTATGAGGAAGTGCCTGTAACCACAAGTAGTTTTATATTATTAATCACAAAAGTTATTATGACATTTGATCTAGTTCCTCTTCTGTTATAATCTCAAATGGGACTCCTGGGGCTACTACATATTCATACTGACACAGAAATATTCAGTTACACTCATCATAAATCCCTCTAGATTCATCTTAAAATGTAAATACATGAGTTTCCTCTCACCTCGGCGTGGCCTCCAGGATTCAATGTCTTGTTGCAGCGCTCACATTTCAGACAGAACTTGTGCCAGTCTTTCCCCAAGGACGACACCTTCTCCGCTGCGGAGGAAGAGGAGACAGAACTCATGAATTTATATTAAACTGTGTCATAAAACTACAGTGTTAATGTGCCTTTACATCTAGCCAAAGTGTTCTCGATCATGGGTTTCCAGATTTTAATGCCCAAAAGATGCAATAAAATCTAAGCAGGATGAACAAAGTTGGCAATCAACCAAACTTATGAACTCTCTGTCTCTTTCTTGTACTCTAAAGTTTTAGGCACACAGACTGTTGTAGAGAGGACAGAAGGACGGACAAGAAGGTGAGAGAAGTTCACTGACTGTCATTTATCTGTTTGTCCTCCTCCCAGAATATCCCAGCAGACACAGCGAGGCCCTGATACGACATGACACTACCTGTTTAGACTCACTGGCCAGCCTGTCACTTGTGATACGTGACAGTAAGTCACCTTGGCGCACACAGAGAGCGTCTCTGCATCGATGGCGGAGGACATGCGTATGTACATTAGTTAGCTTATCATTTTGGAACAGAAAGAATCTGCTGATCAAATCACATAAAACATGTTTTTTAAATAGAATATCTGAGTTTTCTTTGTCTTCCACTTCGTTTATTTATTAACGATGAAACTGCGGTTTTTTCCTCTTTTATTCATCATCCTGTTTTTTTACTGATTTCCCCTTAAAAACATCTTCCTTTGTTTTTTTCTCCTTTTTATTAGCTTTTTGTCCGTTTTCTGCTTCTATTTGTGTGTTTTTGCCCTTTTCTATTTGTTGTATAAATGAAATGCTGGATATACACTGAAGGGAGACACTGACAGGAGCTCAAAATACCCCCAAAAAACAATTTCTGAGCAGTTTGGTGCATTTCCCTGTGTAAAGAAACATACAGTAATTCTTTTGAGATATATATACATTTTCTTTTATTCATTAGATTTCCTGCAGAGTTTCGAGTAAGGGAGAGAACAGCATGTCTGGTTGAAGCTGCAGGGCGTGGTTTGCTGCTGCTCTCCAGAGTAATGAAGGGAAAGAACAAAAAGAAAATCGATCCATGTGCGATCAATAAATTATTTAACAGGCCATGTGGTGGATAGAAGCTGAAAACTGATATATACGATCACTAAACTCACTTTTTTAGAAATATAACACCCTCCTTTTGAGCATTCAACGATACCACTTAAAGACAGGGAAAAGAGGCCAGACGAGCATCCGACACACATAAACTCGACTACATTTAAAGACAGGACATGAATCTGAAAAATGTAAATGTTAAGATGCTGATTCGTCATAAGCTGTCAGTCTGTTTAGACAGTTTAGGCTGATGACCTCAAGCAAACAAGTATGTTAATGGTTCACTGTAATCTTATCCAAAGATAGTAAACCCATTACAGCCTGAGATGGGACACATAGCTGTTACCAGTCTGAGTCTGGCTCTCATCAGCTGAGACATTTTTGGACATTTTGGAGAGAAACTTTCATTTCATATCCAAACTGGTAATCTTGTTGGAAATAATAAACACAAGGTCTCGATGAGGCAGCACAGACCAGACGCAGGATAATTATAGTAGGAGGGTTATTAGATTGGAACATATTAGATGCTGGAACACGACTATAATATTCAGACTGTTACTGTGTGTTTGTGGTACTCAGGAGTGACTCGTAATGTTTAATTGTGTTACTGTGAAACTCCTGCTGTCACATGGTGTCTTTGTCATACGGTTGATATCAGGAGCCAAAACTCACTATAAATATCACAGTTGAGCTTATTGTTATGTGACTATTATTATTATATCTGGCTGATAACAGAATTATTATGATTATTCTGTTGTTAGTGGAATAGATATTATTATATTGAGACTTAGTTACTTGTGCATGTGTGGTTAGTAAAGAGAGCCAACAGTGTCAGAAGAATGAAAACATGACAGTGAGTGGAATAAATAAGTTTTTCTTAACTGTAAAAACAAGCAGCAACTAACAATGAAGTCTGTGCAGAAGTACCTTAAAGTGTCATCGACAGCCCTGGTTTCAATAGACTCCCATTCAAAAAGCATCAGCTTCTCTCCACAAATACTAAATAAATCTTTTTGGTCTCAATCTCTAAACTCAGCTTCTCTAATAAGTCTGTTGGTGGTCATTTTTTGAAATTATTGCTCTGTTAAGATTTTATGACTTGTGTTTCCAGACAGTGAGAGGCAACGCCCTGCACCCCTTATTTGGAAAGTCCTGGCTACCAACCAACGGGTGAAGTCACACCTTGCTACGACCATCCTCCCGAATTTCCAGATGTTCCCCTTTTAACCGTGGATGGGTACTTGAAAACTTGAATGGATGTTAATAAACTGTCAAAACCAGATCTGATCACCGCCCTTCTTTTGATTTGTGAGTTATTAATTAGAGAACGAGAGTATTACTTTAAGTATGAGTTTGATTTCCCAAGCTGATATACCACACACTGTTTATACCATGTTAGCTATCATTTTCATATCTTTTAATATACTTTATAATATACACTTGTCCATTGTGGGCATTGCTGCAAACCACTCAACAGGTCTGATTCAATTCAATTTCAATCAAATTTTATTTATATAGCACCAAATGACAACAAAAGTCATCTCAGGGCTCTTTTCACATGAGTCAGGTCTAGACTACTCTTTAATTTGGCAATATAGATTTTTTTAATGGCCTTTATTTGCATAAATGTCATTTGTACCTTGATTTGTTATATATTTAATTCATTAACTGAAAACAGGCATTCCCATCTGGTTATTTTTGCTGTAAACAGTTTTTTTCTGTATATTTTCCATGTACAAATACTGTATACCAGGGCCAGGGTAGCAGATTTTATCCATACTGCACCACTCATAGATTATAATAAATTACACTTCACTAAAATGTGTTGCACTGTGAAATCTGAAATACTTGAAAAAATATTTATTACATTTTGATGCAGTGAAAAGGTAGGAATGAATTGGACTCAATGAGATGAACATTAGCTTCACTTATCTCAGTGTGATTTTGAATATTTCAGTGAATAACATTGGAGTGATGTTACAAAATGTATTTTTCATGTAAAATTATATTAAAGAGAAGATGTGGTGTATAGGAATAGTTATAAAATTAAATATTTTGTTAATAAGCTGTCATCATATCTAGAGCTGTGGCGATTAGTCGATTAATCAACTAGTTGCCAACTATTAAAGTAACCTCTAACTATTTAATTTTGAATCTGATAACAGCTTCTGGAATGTGAGTATTTTCTGGTTTCTTCATCCTGCATAACAGTAAACTGAATATTTTTGGGTTGTGACTAGTGGTCGAGACAAAACAGGTCATTTGAGGACGTCATTTTGGGTTTTGGGAAACAGTGATCGACATTTTTCACCATTTTCTGACAAAGAAAATAATCGACAGATTAATTGATAATGATATTAATAAATCTTTAGTTGCAGCCTTAATTATATCCCCAAAAATTGTTGCTGTAAAGTCTGTGAGACATGTAAAATAAATATACATTAATAAAACTAAACCTTTTATTTTTATCAATGGTCATCTCTGATCCTCCATAAACTCTGTAGCGCAGCTACATAGTCATTAACCACAGGCTGAACAACGTCATGGGAATTAAATAAAGGTGAGGGATTAAAGCAGAACAGCAGGCTATTATTTCATCAGAAATCCTCACTAATATTCTGTCTCTGATAATAAAGCTGCTTGGCCTCTGCTGCGGTTACACAGAAAACATGCGCTTACCGAAATACACCGTCTTGTCACATTTTGGACATTTTGACGCCATGATCCGTTTATCCCGGACTGAAACAGGAGGGGAGAGGTCGAGTCCAGTCGGTGCACCGGCGGTCTGTCTGGCTGTCTCTCGGTCTGTCTGCAGCTCCAGCGGCGCAGACACACCTTAGAGGATGACGGCGGTGATGGTGGGGAGGATGATGGGAGGCTCACATCCTCCCTTTCCTTTTTCTCCTTTATTTGCATAACCCCGCCTCCATGGTGACATCATGCATCAGTAGATCTGAGATGGTACAAAATGTCTATGGATATTGATACCAGTTGTACATTTTAGTTTCCCCTGAGACTTATTTTGCTATGTAATGAGAGTCTTCTGGAATAATGTGTATCTTTATTAAAAGCCATATTCGTGATTTTTTTTTTTTTTTTTTTTTTACATTATTTTGGAGTTATGTACTGTTTGGAATAAATCTAAATTCAATTGTCAGCTATAAATCGCAAATCATTTTGGCTAGATTTCATATAAAATTTATTTATTTATTTAATAGATTTCAACTTCATTAAAGACAATTTCCAGGTAAAAAGCCAAACATCTTGGTTTTCAGGAGGTCAAACAGTTCACTGATTCAATTCAATTTTCCTCCAAAGGTTGTAAAAAAAATACCTGTATACCTGAATACCTGTTGTTTTTTTAACTCCTTCCAGCTCAGTGTCTTTGTTTTTTCAAACCTGTCTTCTGCAAACAGTAATATGAATATTTTTTAATATTTTTATTATGATAATTTTGTTGAAGAATAAATTGTAACTGTTTTAAATGTCAATAAATAAAAAATATGTCTGTTTCTGACTTATAAAACCAGTGAAAGCTTTGAAAAGGAAGATTGAATACCTGTTTTCATCATTAAATAAAATCATAAAATAAAATTACTAATATCCAAGCTATCATAATCCTGCTGATACTTCTAAACCCTTTTCTAAAATTAGTGAAGCAGAAAAAATCATTACACAGCTGAAATCCTCCACTTGGTCCCTCACTGCCTTTTGCACTTTCTTTTTTAAGGAGGTTTTAGACAGTTTTATCCATGATGTATTTGACATTTTAAACTCTCTAGAGACGGGCATTTTCCCAGATACTCTAAAAACTGCTCTAGTCTGGCCTTTATTTAGAAAGTACACTCTTGATCCTTCTGTTTTGAGTCATTTTAGGCCTATATCAAACCTGCCTTTTCTCGGTAAGATTTTAGAAAAGACAGTGTTGAAACAGTCGGATGCATTCCTGCTAAGGAAATGAGATCCAGGAAATATTTCAGTCTGGCTTTAAAGGAAGACATAGCACAGAGACAGCCCTTATAAAAGTAACAAACGATCTTAGACTGAGTGCAGATAATAAAAATGTCTCAGTTCTTGTTCTTCTTGCTCAAAGTGCTACATTTGATACAGTGGGTTACTCCTAGGCAAGTTGGATTGGACTCTCTCCAACCGTGCTGAACTGGTTCAAGACTTCCCTCACTGGTAGAAGATATTTTGTCAGCCTTGATGAACATGTCCTAGAAAAGCGAAACTTTCGCTTTGGTGTTCCTCAGGGTTCAATTCTGGGTCCGCTACTGTTCTCCCTGTACATGCTTCTGATTGGAGAAATCGTTATACAGCAGCAACCATTGTTACGCAGATGACACCCAGTTATATTTATCTGCAGCACCAGATGATAATGAGGCCCTAAATCCCTTATTAGATTGCCTCTCTAGCATTGTACAGTGGATGATTGGTAACCTGCTTAAATTGAATCAAGACAAAACAGACGTTGTTATAATTGGCCCAGATGCACAGAGAGAAGAACTTTCAAGCAGGCTTGGAAATCTGCCACTACAGATTAAACCAGATATAAAAAAACTCTGAATTGAATTTTAAAAATCATATCCACAACGTTACAAAGATAGCTTTTTTATCATTTAAGAAACATCACAAGAGTGAAACCCTACCTTACTTTGGAAGATGCCAAGAACCTCACTCATGCCTTTGTTTTCTCACGCTTATTATTGTAATTCACTTTATACTGGTTTACCAAATAAAACCATTGATCAGCTGCGACTTGTTCAAACCCAGCAGCAAGAAGTTTAACCAAAACTAGGAAAAGGGAACATATATTCCACCAGTATTAGTGTTATCATCTGTTTTTAATACCTGTATTATCTTTTTTTTTAATCTCCTGATGATTTTATTTCTTTTTATCTTCTTACATCTTCTTCTCTTATCTTTGTAGTTTTGTATTGTTTATTGTGTATAATGTGTCTTTTATTATTTGTAAAATTTTTTTGTTTGTTTTTAATACATTTTCTGTCAAGCACTTTGAGCTGCATTTTATTATGAGAGGTGCTATATAAATAAAGTGTATTATTATTATTATTATTATTATTATTATTACTGAGTTTAAATTTAAATAATTGTTTGCTGTTATCAATTAATCTGTCAATTATTCTCTTGATTAATCAATTAGTTGTTTGATCAATAAAATGTCAGAAAATGCAACATGTCTTATTTTGTCTCGTTATTCAGTTTATTTTCATAGAAGACTACATGAACCAGAACATTTTCAAATTTGAGAAGCTGGAATCTGAGAATTTTGGGGTTTTTTTGTCTTTAAAGAAAAAGTCTCAAAACTATTAATCAATTATCAAAAGAGTTGACAATTAATTGAATAGTTAACAACTAATTGATTAATTGGCAAATTGTTACAGTGCTTCTACAGTATGTCAGACATGGAAAAAAGTACATTAATAATAATGTACTTAATTAGAGTACTTGTATTTGTGTATATCTATATTCTGCTGCGTTACATTTCTGACCATTTGAAAAATGTAAGTCCATAATAACACTTATATTTTAAATATAAATATATATTTATAATAACACTTATAGTTCTGTTTTGGTCTCCACTCCTGATCAGGACTTTTGCTGCTAAATGTTTATCCGGGTTTCAGCTGTCTGCTGGAAATGAGGTTGATGAGAACAGTGAGAATGAACAAAAACAGGTTGCTGGTCATAAAACAAAAAGCCCTGACAGTAACCTGAAAGAGGTTAAAACACTCTGTAGAGCTGAGAGAAACTTCAGTTACTCCCACACACACAATCAACTGATCCGTTGTTAATATCAAATTATTGGTCACAACAGCTTTAAGTAAAGTTTTAATGCAGGATAGAAACATTGCAACTCTTGTGTATCTGTAGTTTAAGTGTGATTATAGTAACTTTAATTAACTTTACGTTTTATAATATTCTACTGCATATTCATATTCCATACTGTATGCTTTTTTTAGTCACATGTGATGTTTAATTTCTTTCATTTGCTTTCTTTTTATACCAGATAGTTCCATCTTTCCATCTTATTTTGTCATGACAGGACAATCTGCCCATCTTTCTCTGTTCAGAGGTGAATATCTGTACCACATTATCATGAAATCTGGTACCTGTACTAAAGACTGATTCTTGGAAGAATATTGTCGTGAAATCCAAAGGCAATATTTTTTAATAATACAAACAAAACGTCCACTATTTTAGGTTAGAGAAGGACTTCCTGTCGACCCTCTGTTCCACAAATGAACACCATTCATCATCATGTAGACATCCTGGAATACAGACAACCCACATCAGTGACGATGTGTCTGTACGTTTGCATGTGTGGTCTAAATTTAAATGTGACAAGTACAATCCCCTCTACAGATACAGTGTGTTGTTACAGGTCCCTCTATTTTGGAAATGTGATTAATCCTAAATCCTAGCGATGTCAACTCCCTTTGCATTTATCAGCGTCACCTTCAGCTGTGTTTGTTTCCTCTGTGTGGTTGTTAGGTTACGCTGCCTGACAGCACAGCTCTTCACAGGGAATGTTAAGTGATGCTCTGCAGCTCCCAAGAGCATTTCTCTGTACATTCTTGGCACTGAGATACTGGAGGAGCTGACATCAGATGGCATTTTGAGTGGAATTAGAAAAAAAAGTACATCAAAATGTAAATATATTTTTTCTTTTTTGAGGCAAAAAATTCAAAAGAATCTTCAAATAAATGTCACACATGGTCATATATTCCCCTCTCTTTTTCTAAACGGTTCCCTTAACGAAACTTCAAAAAAGTTTCACAAGACAAGATAGATTCATTTAAAAAAATAAAACAGGTGAATGGAAATAGTGAATTTCCTGAATCCAATATAATGTGCCAATTGAATACCTGGGAAAATGTAGCAAAAAGAAATGCAACAAAAACAAAACTTCATTAAAGTGCCAGCATACTTCAGATTGCTTGCAAATTCATCTAGCAGTGTCTGAAATGGAATAATTGGGCTGGTTGTATTTTGGATCACCAGTAACGCTACGGAGTCATGTTTTTATGAGTGTGTTCACATTTTGTTTGCGTTATTCTGCTTATCAACGGTTGGTGACTGTAATGGGCATGGAATCGCAGCGATGTGCCAAAAAAGGCAGCGAAGAAGAAGCAAGCAAACAAATATGATTGTAAACAATGCATGACTTAAAATATTACACAATACATGTAAACATATCTGTTTGTTTATGAGGCCTCTTTAAAGGTTCTATATGTAAGAATCAGAAATCCCTCCTCATTAGTGACACCGGTGGCTGTTAAGTGAACTGCGGCGCAAAATTACTGCATTTGATGTCTTTTTCCTCGCTTGTACTTCTTATAATAACATAAAAGATCTCTAATGTTGTGTGTTGCATCATACAGAAAAGCATCTTTCACTCCTAGTCAGTACCTTTAACTTTCTAAAACAGACAAGTCAATGCCTTCGAGAAAAGTCTACTATACAAGTTGGATAATTCATCATGTCTGACACCACCTCCTCTTCGCGAGAAGGTTGTTTGAACTACTTTGTTCAATGCAAACTGAATGATGATTCCTAAATTCAACACTATGTGCTCGTTGCTCATCTTTGTTTCAAAAAATCAGGCCGAGTGGATGCTGCCCAGAAGTGTGAACATATTCAAAGCATTTCACTATAACAGACCAAACTCTATGATGATATTACACTCTTCTTACACTCAGTCACGAACAAGACCCCGAGATGTGTGCAGGATGGAGACACTGTGTAGTGAATGTTCGAGCAGAAATTTGTGTCAGAGGAACTGGTATTTCATGTCTCTCAGTGCGCACCGTGGGCTAAGTGCACACTGTATTTTTTCAATGAGATAAACACGCGTAAACATGTTCAGCAAAGATGGAAACAGTGGCAGTTTTTTCCGCAGTTAGTGTACTTGGTCGAGAGCCATCTGAGTCCTGGGAATGCACTAAACTTAAAATAAACACCTCCAGATTGTGTCTGTCTGTAATTTTGGCACAGACATCAGCAATGACTGGATGACGGGCTGTAGGGAGGGTCTACTCCCAAGCAGCTTCTGTCTCATATCTGCCTAAAAGCTTTATTGAGTTTTACGTTTGTCTGTCTGACCATTCTGCTGTTTAACTGATTAAAGGCTCAACAATCCATCTTAAGCTTTTCTTAAAGCATACATCTGGCAATATTCTATATTTTCTTTTATCAAAATCAACAAATCACATGAATGTTCAAAAGCAATAATGAATTGATCCTACTAACATATGGTCTGTGTACCCAAAGCCTGAAATATTTTATTCCTCTGTGCTGTAGAGCCCCATTGTTGTACAAAAACTATTAAAAACACACACACACTGTAGTTCATCTTTAAGACACACCAGCAGAAGTATTACTGTGTGGTTTGTGGTCAATGTTGACTCATTGTGACTTAAGAACTCAGTACATTTGCTGTTGGTTCATTTGAAACGCAACAGAAGAGGAATAGAGTTGCCTTAACCCTTACACACTGTTCATATGCTGACTCATAACTAGTCTCTATATCAAACTTCTGAACCACAAGTGTATTTTTCATTCACAAATACCTCATTAGTTGGGTGATCAATCCTTACTGAAGCTTTCAGAGAGCAGAAAGAGTGTATACTTTTTACATTTTACATTTGTTTATGGTTTTTACTTGTTTATGGAGAAAAAACATTCACAATTAAAGCTGCAAGCAGCGTCATACATATCAGGCCGCAGCGCAGTCAAAGGGCTTCTGTCACAAGCTTGTAGATGTGTTCAGACCCGGGCTGTTTTCACACAGTGCAAGGAGATAAACATCACTTCCTTGGTCCATTATTTTGCCTGCTGCTGGGGCTGCTTTTCTGAAATTTCGTAGGGGGCGCTACTCAGCCAGTTTGCATCACTGATGGAATATTGTCATGTAGACGTGTTCAGGACAGGAGACTTATCAAACATGTAAAGTTTGGTGCAGACTGGAACATTTACAATAAAGTTACAACAACTTTATTGAGAATTTTCTGCATGGTGAGACATATCTGACTGTTCACACCTGTGTCATCAAAATGATGTAAACTTTGAGCCCACCGTACTTTTACTTTTAATACTTAAAGTAAAATGAGAACTGCCTCTGTAATTTTACTTAAGCAGGACCTTAAATGCACAGTCTTTACTTGTAAGGAAGCATTTTTATATTGTTGTATTGTAAGCAAAGTATCTGAGTACTTGTTCTATTCTCTAAGTAAGTCAGGTTTGTTCCCTCTATGACATCAGAAAAGTGCTCCAAGTTCTGTGAACATTGGTGCACAGAATGTCATCAGAGGACTGAGAATGTGGAGCAAAATTCAACCAATATAACCAAACCAAAGAATTTAATCCAGAAAAACAACAACACAGCTTAACATTGTACTGAATGATAACAGTAAGTCACTCTTTATTTCGTCAGAGGTGTGAAATATTGTATACAAGGCAGATATGTGGTGGTGTTATTGTCATGAAGAGCAGCAGGAATGGACCCAAATACAGGCTGAAGATGAACTAACTCAAGTGCAGGCAGAGCTAAACTGAAACAATACTGAACTGAGCAGAACAAACTGAGTTCACAAAGGATCCAATAAAGACTGAACAGAAAACCAGGCAAATGAGTAAATGGGGAAACAGGCGAGGAGCTGATTGGCTGGGGGAAACACAGAGCAGGGCAGATGAGGCTGATGCAGGGCAGATGTGGGGGGAAACACAGGAAGCACACATTCACTGCTCTCCAAGTTTAAAACCAAAGATGATCAAGCATTTTCAGTTGTTTTCCCTAAACTGTGGAATAGTTTGCCACAAACAATTACATCTTGCCCCTCCGCTGATATCTTTAAACCCTGTCTTAAGACCCGTCTCTTCTCTTTAGCCTCATAATTGTCCTCTTGAAGACGTTCCTGACCACACTCTGGCTTTTCTTTATATGTATTTTGTTGTTTGTGCATGCTGTTTGTGTTGTGATTTTATCAAGATATTCTATACTTATATCCTGTGTTTTTATTTGATCCTTCCTGTGTTTATATTCAATTATTCATGTGTTTTTGTTCGATTGTAACCATTGATCAAATAATCCCATAATTGAATCTCTCTGTGAAGCATTTTATTGAGTGTTGGTTGTTTTCACATGTGCTATATAAATAAATTGACTTAACTTGCTTTTACTATATCACTCCCCTTGAGAAATATAAATCTGCTATGGCATCAGACAGACACAATTCACCTCCTAAAAGAACCACGCTGTCCTTCAAACTCCCCACAAACTACAAGTTTCTGGAAATTGTGGGGAAGGGAAGCTTCGGAGTCGTGGCAAAATGTTATAAACGAGACTCTGGAGAGACCGTGGCTGTAAAAATACCACAAAACAACAGCAATGCAAAGAAAGAGGTGAGTGAGTTATTGATTTTGATGCAGGGTTACAGAAAAGATGTAAACCAGTATCTTCCAGTACAGCATATTCATTTTAATGGAAGGGATGGGAGGGAATATGTGCAAAGGCTATTGTAAATCTATGAGCTTTTATATAGTAGGCTGTTAAGTAGACCTGTTTTTTATTGGAGGGGCTTTAAAAAAAAACATATCGACTACTAGTAAAGCATATAAAATTTGATACATATCTCCAGTTATCAATGCTGCAAAACCTCATGAGGCAAGAACTGGATAAGCACAACGTTATCCAGTTTCAAGAGTGGTTCCAAATGGACACAAGGACTGCACTGGTGTTTGAGATACTAGACATCAGTCTTCATGACTACTGGAGAAAGAGAAATCTGTCTCCAATTCAGTTATGGGATGTCCGAGCTGTCGTCCAGCAGGTACAACAGAAAAGCAAACAAAACTAAAAGATCTGTTTTAAACTGTGGCAGAAGCTCTGACTCATATGGCTTTGTTCTCGCAGCTGGCCACTGCGCTCAATGCCCTGAAGGATGTTGGTGTGATTCACACGGATATCAAAATGGACAATATTATGCTGGTGGATCATCTGAAGCGGCCCTTCAGGGTGAAGCTTATTGACTTTGGTTTGGCAATTCTCAGATCAGAAGCCCGACAGGGAGGTTTATATCAAACTTGTTACTGCAGGTGAGGCCCCTAAAAACTGGGCAATGCTATATTTGCTGTTTACTAGTTTGAATAATATTTGTGCTCTGTGCTAAATAGTGATTTTATTACATAGAATATAATAATATTCCTCATTCTCGTGCTCCACTTTCAGGTCACCAGAAATTATCCTAGGGGCACCGTTCTCCGAGGCAATCGACATGTGGTCGCTGGGGTGTGTTATGGCAGCAATGCTTAGCGTGATCCTTTTCCCTGGGACCTCTGAACATTACTTGGTAAGTCATTTACTGTCAGTTGCTCCACTCGTCTGTTCTCACCTGAGGATTTTCTCCTTTATACAACTTTGGTTTTATATCAGTAGTTTTGACCAGCATCCTTATCAGTTGTTTAGTATCCTCACAATGGTTATCAGTACATTTTAAAATGGCTTTTTTTTTTAGCTTTTAGCAAAATGTGCTGTGTATATAACCCCTTACAAACACAACTTGTAATACTTAGTGTTTACCTCTCCTCAAAGACTCTGACTAAATGTCAGAATTCTTTTAATTTTTGTTTAAGTTTTCCTTTTAAAATATAAAACTCTTTTTTGCTCCTTTGATTAATGTCTTATTGTAAATCTTATCTACTGTCTCTGACAAGCTGGGAGAAGTTGTAACTATAAATATTATTGTTGGCATTTCAATTTTTGATTGTAGCCACAAAAAATGGCCTGTGTAATATCTTTATATCCCACTTTAACTCCAGATAAGATACATGATCGACCTCTTCGGCCAACCAGATGATGACTATCTGGATGCAGGGATCAAATCAAGACTGTATTTTGAAAAGCAGTCTAGTGGTCGGTGGATTTTGAAGGTACGATTATACCCCCTCCTGACTTTGTCAAAAGATATTTCCATCCTCACTGTTCTCTTCACTCAATGAAGAGTAGTCTCAAAATGTTCCTGCATTTAGCTAATAATTTACAACCATGAACAATCTAAAGAGCACAACTAAGATACACCTTTACCTTTCTTTTAGATTGGTGAAGACACTGAGAACCCCAAATACCAGAGGACCTACAAATTCCGATCTCTGGATGCCCTGAAAACAGTAGGTGTTTAGTAGCTTCTGAAAAGCCAGTTTCAGTGGTTTTATTTCAATGAACCGAGATGGTTAACAGTGACCGTTTAATTAGTTGGACTTGAATGAGAGGTCCCAGGCAGAAGTGGCAGACAGACGAGAGTGTATCGAGCTCTTGAAAGAGATGCTCAGAATGAATCCAGGAGAGAGAATTTCCCCCAGCCAAGTCCTCAGCCACCCCTTTATCACCAAGAGCCACCTGAAGGATATCCATTCGTAAGTGTGTGTGTGTTTTTGTATGTTTTGTATGTTTAGATGTAGATAAGTATTGATTATCAGAACAGCAACTGATAAGTTAGAGTAATGAGTGTCATTAGACAGCCAAATAAGTAGACTCTAACTTTCATTAATGCTTGATTAATATGAGATTTCCTGTTCCTGACAAAATCTACAGTCCTCCTTCTGTGCAAAAAATGTATTGAAAAGTTTATCTGAAGCTGATATGAAGCTTCAAATCAAGCAGATATCTTTCAGTGTTACCGTCTTTTTAGTGCCAAAGTCCCTCTTTTTGTTACTATACTTCCACCACAGTAAAAATAATTTAACAGCAACAGCAATGCTACTATTTTGCAAAACTAAGGGCTATCAATTATCAGTGCTTTACTTAAAAAACAGAAACAGAAAAATGTGCAAATTAAGATAAACATCATGCATATACACAGATAAAAATCACATAAACATGCATGCATAAAAACGAACATAATGTACAAATATGGTGCGATCATTTAAGAAAAATGCTCGACTGAACAAGAAGATCTTTAGTTTGCTTTTAGAGTTTAGTTAGAGCAAGTTATTTTAGGTCTTTAGCATAAACAGAGCTCGTCCAATGGCATAAACAGTCAAGCATCATCTCCTGGGTGTCTGTCAGTCACATGTGTCCATACATAGCTGCATTCGATTTATGATAGCAGCTGCATGTTACGCCAATGATCTTCAATTAACAGCTTGTATGAAATCTTCAGGTCAACATACACATCGTCCCCAGAGTGTGCGGAGGGGTGGCCGAGGGAGCCCAAGAAGAGCAGCTGTCCAGATCTTTGGATGACAGCCAGGGAGGAAATTTCCAGGAGCAGTAACTGGTAGGCCGACACAGGGTTAGATAGATAGATTTATCTCACAACAATAAAAGTACATACAAGTTTCAGAGTCTGAACAGATAGGGGAGGCTACTTCACAGCCACAAAACACGTTTTTAAGTTTAAGCTTTCAAGGTTAAGGCTTGTAAATTATATATATTTTTCCTGATTGTCAACAAATTCCATGAAAAGACCAAACCAACAATCCGTCTCTCAATACTTTCCATCTTCTCCAAGTTCTCTGTGGTTCTCGAGCCCAAAAACCTTTTTACAGCAGATATTTTCACATGTCATAGTAAGAAAACTTGTGTAATAAATATCAGTTTAACTTTACCAGTTTAAGTAGCCGGCCATTGTGCATGCTTAGTGATAAAGTTAAATAGACATTAGGCATATTAAGGCAGCCGTCTACTGTTTTTGAATACATAAAGAATTTGGGGCTTCCCCTGAATCAATGCTTTTGATTGGTAGCGGTTGTGAGAGATCACTATCATGTGTTTTCTTTCCAAAGCTCCGTCGACATCCTTTGCTCAGCTTTAACTACAATAAAACACAAAGATGTCCTGGATCAGCCACCTAACTCAGGCAGGTCTCAGGGGGTTGGGATGGCAGCAGATGTACTTGAGGGAACTGACAGGTAGGCACACGGCACAACTATCCTGAAGCATCATTTCAACCTCTGAAATTCTAATGTGTACATATAACTTTGGAGTCTCTCCTGAATCACATTTTACATGTTTTCATCCAACATCCAACAGCGCTGCTGACTTCTTCTGCTCCACTTTAACAACAACACCAGCAGAGGATGTCTCAGCTCGGCTGATGAGTTCAGAAAACAGTAGCTCTCCAGAAGACTGGACAACAGCCAGGGAGGAGTTTTCTGAAAATGTTAACAGGTACGCCAACACACTATTGGCCCTGAAGGAATACTAGTGAGTGTTCCCGCCAAAAACAGCTGTTAACTGTGTTAATATGGGTTGAAAGTTATTCTCAGTGTGACTTTATGGAAAGAATGAACTTGATTCTACAGAATATGATATGAGTCTAACCTTGCATGCACTTTTCCTCCTTCGCTTCAGTCTGCACACGGCAGTTGATGGGAACATTGCAAAGGACATTTTACTGATCGTGATAAATAGCATAACATATTATTATCTGGTTAAATTGATAAACTGCATAAGTAGAGATTCCATTGGGTCTATAATCACTGGTATTAAATCTAACAACTAAAAAGAATGGTTGGTGCCCCAAACATCTGATTATTGGTCCTGTAATTTATTGCACATGTTTTTATTCAGCAGCTCTTCTGAACTGTTACCTCTTGAAGATTTCCTGGATTTACCCATCGATTCAAGAACATCTCATGAGATCTATGGGAGGACAGAGTAGGATGTATTTAAGAGCATTGACAGGTAGGTTACATAGTTACTACCATGTAATTATCTTCATTTATTATCGTCAATAAAGTTTGGCATCAGATGGGGCATAAACCATACTGATCTCTGCCATTTACATTATGATTTTGAGGCTTCTCCTGAACCAGTGTCTTTATGAGTTTGACTTTATGAGTCCTCTTTGAACAGCTTTGCTGACATCTTGTGGTCAGCTTTGACTACTAAACAACATGAACATGGATCAGCTGAAGCCAAAAGATTGAAAGGAGTTTTCTGACAGCTTGAACAGGTACGCCATTTACAGGTACACATTTATGACCCTCAAGGAATACTAATCTGTAACATCCAACCGGTGTGCAGTTAATTTTCTGTCAAAACAACATCATGAGGAAAAAAGAACTTTCCAAGAAATTACAATATGTTACAAATTAATAGAAAAATACCAACCATAGGAAATGATAAAAGACAATTTCCACAGAGCTGCATATCACTCAGAGTCATTGCAGGATAACTGAATTGGACACATGCAAGTTCTTGTTTGAAAGTCACAGAGTTCATCTAAAAGTAGGAATCAACAGATCCTTTTAAACTTTTATTATTTAGTTTCTGTCAACCAAAGCCAATCAGTTTTTCCCTTTATATTACAGTATAGCTGCACAGCACAGTGAAGCCTTTTATTGAAATACAGTCATATTAGTAAAGACATTTTAATCAGTTTGACAGCAGAATAGCTCTGCTTTAGACAGAGTGTGAACTATATACTGAAGTTTTAGCTGCAGTTTCTCCAATCAGCAGCAGCACCTGAGAAAACTGCTTCACCTGCAGAATGTCACTGTGTCTTTCAGTCCAGGAGCTTTGTTCCTGTGTAGGAGACGGGGAGCATTGTCTCATGATTCACCCAGGCTCAGAGTAAAACATTAAAGAATATGGCAGATATGCAGACAGCAGAACATCCTCACAAACTGTCTGTGTGCGGGGGACATGGGTGAGGGGGTTACCAGAGGCTTGAGGACAGTCTTACAGAATTACAGGAAGCACTAACAGTTTCATCTTTCTTTTATTTCATAACATGCAGACAACTTGTGTCTACATCTCACCAGAGTGTGGCGCCAGAGATCCTTCACAACATGTGCAACTCACTTCTGAACACTCCTGCTACATTATATAACCAAAGTATGTGGACAGCTGAACATTACACTCATATGTAATCATTGCAAACCTAATTCTAAAACAATGGGTATTACAGTAGTACTGCATGCTGCTATATACCCGCCTCAGTGTTTAGGGCACATTGAGCTCATGTCCTGTCAGTGGAAAGGCATTAAAAACTGTGTTCTGCTGCATTAACTCTGCATTCTGCATGATATGCTTTCCAACAAACCACCGTCAGTGGTGGACAGAGCAGAGTATTGGGGGATTTTCATGCTTTCAGATATAGTATAAAGAAGGTCCAAAGGAAAAATTAGGAGGCAATGAAGGAAGGAAAGGAAAAATGACATAAGATTAGTGATGTTTTGTGTTATTATTTTATGTTTAATGTATAGTAAGCTGTCAGATAAATGTAGTTGGTACAACATTTATACCAAAGTACTTACATGTAATCAGTCTTTCTACCTCTGCCAATGTTTCCCCTTATGAATGTGAAAGATATCTAGACAATGACATAAAACATGCATTTACATGTCAACAACATGCCTCCTTGAAGCAACACAAACTTCCTTCTGTGCAAATCCTGTAGCAGATATATGACATTAACAGACATACATTTACTTTATGCGAGAAAGCAGGACCTATATACACATAATCTTTCTCACAGAGACACACAAACGTTTAGACAGTAATTAGTGTGTGTGTTGAGCATGAAGAAATTGCAGTTGGAGGGGGGTTGTTAATGCAGTTAAGGACAAAGGGCTGTCAAACAAACTGATTCTGCTTCACTAGCGCTCCCCTACATGACACATTCCAGACACAAGAACTCCTGTCTCTAACTCAACGCTAACAGGGGATTATGGTGTGGAAATTAATTGAAACATAAATGTGGATGAGCTCCTGACTGAGAATGAAGAGATCAAGTGAGTCTGTGTCCAATGTCATCCATCACCAGCTCAAGCAAACAAACTATAAGCTTAGAGGGAGCTTTGGTGTTGATTGGCTGCTTGTAAGATTTTATTTATTTGCTTATTATAGATTCAATTTTTTGGCATTATTTATTCTTACATATAGACTTTTACTGGCTGATATATGGCAAGCACCAGACTTTACCTCACCAAACCCAACTGACACCCATGAATGAGAGTAATTACATCATTAGGCATACAAATGGGCTAATTTAGCTCTTCTTTTTTTTTCTTCTCTGAGGGTCCGTAAGACCGTGACCCAATTTAAATGCCCAATCACGGCTCAGAGAAAATCTCCTGAGCCAATGGGGTGCTTGGCGACACCCACCTGCATGCATAATAATAAGAGGCAGAATAATAACACAAGGTGGGACACTTGCAAAAGCTGCAGCTTGCTCAGAGTGCTTTGGAGATTACTTTGCCCCTCTGAAAACCTTCACCATGGTCGACGCCTTCTGTGCCACTTGGAAACTGGTTGACAGTGAGAATTTTGATGAGTACATGAAAGCTCTCGGTGAGTTCTCCCATCCTTTCTCTTTGTCATTTTCTGTTTAGTTGTAGCTGTTTTGTCTAATTTCACTGATAAATGCAATAAAATCCTGTCTGAAGAGTTGCTGTGCATCATATCAGACTACTCAGATCATTTCCTGTGTCTAGAAGTAATGAAATCCTGTCAAGTTTTTTGGTAAAACTGGTCACTAACAGCCATATTTCACCCCTGTCTCTGCTTAGGCGTGGGCTTCGCCACCCGGCAAGTTGGTAATGTGACCAAGCCCACGGTGATCGTCAGCCAGGAGGGCGACAAGCTGGTGATCCGCACCCAGAGCACCTTTAAAAACACAGAGATCTCCTTCAAACTGGGAGAGGAGTTTGACGAAGCCACCGCTGATGACAGGAACTGCAAAGTAAGTTATACAGGAAAAAAGACCAAAGGTTTAAAAAAAATACATTGGATGTGCATAAAAAGAGAAAGAGGAGACCAAATCATATAACTTTTTATATGATTGTGAATGGTTATGTGCAAATTCAATCATATTTGATAAAGAAACAAAAGTAAAAAACTAAAGCCATTAATATTAATCAGTGCAATAATTGCACTTTAAATTCAAATAATTTTAATTATTAATTGCATACAAATGGATTATTTACTCATATATTTAATAATCACCACTGTTATTTTCCTATTACTGAGTTAAAAGGACAAAAATCTTTAGAGTCCCGGAAATAAATGGACATTTGTCAGCATCTTAACGCATTAACTTTAATGTTAAATACCTTCTCCTCTTCTCCTTCTCAGTCCTTGGTGACTATGGACGGAGACAAGCTGGTCCACGTCCAGAAGTGGGACGGCAAAGAGACCAAGTTCGTCAGAGAAATCAAGGACGGCAAGATGGTCATGGTAAGACTGTTATAAATAGACCTGGAACACTTTTTACTCGTGTCCTGTTTGACTTAGACTACATTTACCAAGAGCGTAGAAGAAGAAGCTTAAACTATGTTTTAGGTTTTTCTGTGTAGCAACATAATGAAGATACAGAGGGTCAGAATGTATTTTGTTTGGAAACTACATCATTGGAATAGAGCACAGGGACAAATATTGCTTTAATGCTTTAGATGTCGGGAGCTCAGTTTGTTTAGAAAGAAAATTATCAGACAGTAATATCAATGTGCAGCAGATTTGCAGTTTCTCATCACTGTAGTGGAATCAGTGAGTGTGTCAGTGTCTAAGTGCTGTGTGAAACTTCTTTTTCATACCAGCTTTCCCATTCTATATCACGTTCTCTCCTCTATGTGCTCTATGATAAAAAAAGAAAATGTATTTTAGGTGCAAAATAAATGTGATTTTCTTTATGTTGTTAGGACTGTGTGCAGTTTGCTAGAAAAATGTATAGAAAACTGTTGCAAGTAATCTCAAGATCAGATGTAGGAAACAAATAAGTGCCAAAAAAAAGTCACAAAACACATTTTAGACAGTTTTATTGCTTTTGTTGCAATGAGCATTTTATGTAGTAAATCAAAGCAGATGCCAAATGCTGCCTCACTAGTTGTGGCTTTTGGAAGTTCTCCACTAAATCACCTGTTAAAAACAAAGATGTTTTGTTGGTGAAATGGGAGGTTTTCTTAACATTCAGCTGAGCTGCCATGACAACTGTCGTCTCTCCCCTGCAGAACTTGACCTTTGAAGACATCCATGCGGTGCGCACCTACGAGAAGGCATGAGTGCTCAGACCAACAGCGTCGCAAACCAGCCAAGAAGTGTTGATTTTATAATTATTATTGACTGTATGCTTCTCTTTGCACTTCATCCTCCTCCACATGTACACGGCCCGCAGGCTGCACGTGTTTTGTAAGATTTTTTTTTATATGAATACATTTCTGTCATGATGGATGGACCGTCTTTGCAACCTTGTGTGAAACATGAAATAAAACACAGTGTAGAGAGTAAATGTTTGTCTCTTTTCTGATTTGTTTCTCAAGTGTAATAATGGAGCCGTTGTTCTATACGCTGCAATGAAAGGACAAATATTCTTATAACCAGCGAACGTTAAATCATTATCTGGTCCAAACCCTGACCTCTGACTCTTCTGCAGAGGCGATAAAGCATCAACGCATCATGACTCAAGTAGTTGCATAAAAAATAATACATGACAGTGAAGAGTTAGACACTGTGAGAGGATTTCTGACAATCAGGGGAGTAAAATTTGAAAAAAAAAAATCTAATCTTCAAACTTGGTGACATAATGAGGCAATTTTCTTGAACAAAGAGGAGCAACTGCACCAATATGTTGAATTATTCACTTTTCACAAATTTGTCTTTGGTTGCTTGAATTTAAAGTAGTGATGAACATACAGAGAATTATCAGTGACTCTGCAGCCTCCCTCGGCTTCACAGAGCTTTATAGCGAGTTTCAGCTCATTGTTTAGCTGTCTGGCTGCAACTTTAGCGCTCTCATAATGTTGTTTCCAGAGAAAAAGCTGTAAAAAGCCATTGTACACCACCTGCTCAGCACCAAACGGCAAACAGACAAAGTTTGTGTTGCTTCAAGGAGGCAAAGTGTGACTAGCTGGTGAACATAGTGGAGCATTTAGCTGCTCTCAGGAGTTGGCAGAGAGCAGAAACAGAAGCTAAAAGAGAGAGAAGATTGGAGTTACTAAAGTTCAACATGTCAACTTAAAAGGCGAATATGTCAGTGATGTGTTCACAGTTTGTTTCCGCTGCCCCCAAGTGGCCAAAAAAATCTATTAACGCATTAAGACCTCAAACAACTCTTCAGTCCTGGCCACCAAAGCATGCAACCAATAAGTGTATTAATGAAGATAAATTCATGGTCATCGTAGAGTTATGAGACATGATGTCACCCAACAGCCTCTCAGTTCTAGGGGCAGCAATTTAATGCGATTTAATGTGATTGGCCCACTAATGCAGCAGCTACAAGCCATGTGGTGATAATTCTTTGTGGTACCGTTATGTGCCGTTATTTAATCAATAATTCAATTTGACCCCTTTCAAAAAGTATTTGTGTATTTAACTCATTATGATTGGGAGCATTGGTGACATTTACCACAAATGAATGCTTCCATTCACATGAAAGGTATCGAATGAAGTACTCTGTTGGTATCGGTATCACTTTAAGGGTACTGGTGTCGTCATTTTTTAAATGATAATCAGCTCTATTCACTTCCTTACTAAAAGTTGCTGTCAGCAGCTTTGTGAATAGCTTTTAAAAGGAAACTCTTAGTTAGGGAATTTAAGCCATTTAGGAGGACTGCTGGTGGTAAACACAGACCCTGACCCTTTAAGTCTGTGCCGTTCAAGTCTGACACAAGCGAATCCTGTAGATCGGAGGGATCGAAGAGAATTAAAGGGACAGGAAATAAGGAAATAAATGAAGAAATGTTTTGTGGCACAATTTTTATTAAGATTCTTTGACAATTGCTCATAAATCATGTCCTACAATGACGTGTCACACATACTGCAGACTTCATTTTAAAAATTCACCCAATGCAAAAAGGTTAGGAACTGCTGCTTTAAGTACTATTGGAGTTTTTAAGTTGTGTGAGATATGAAATGTTTACTTCTCTACATGTATCTGATGACTCTCTGGAGGAAGAGGAGTAGTTAAATCAAGGTTGTGTTCACATGTGGGACGCTGCTATAGTTTTAAGCAAGTCATAAGCAAGTTATTATTTGATTATATATTATAAGAGTCACAGGATGAATCTGAGCGACTGTAAGATGATTATTGATGCAGGAAAGAAGTTCTGATATATATATATAGATTCATTTTCCAGAACTTTTCTCTCATCTTTGTGTTTTTGTGAAATATTGGAGTTTTACCTCTTTGTGTTTTATTTATTTGAAACAAAGTTTAGAGGAACTAATAACTCAGAGACATCTGAAACATGATGAGAATCCACAACTACACACTGATTTCATGCATGTGAAGTTTGAGAACCGCTGGTTTAACCTTAAATAATTCAGCGTAACTTAGAGGTCCATAAATGTGTTCTGCTATGACACAGCCTATCATATACTTATAATAGATACATTTTACTGTTTTTCTGGGTAATTTAATGCATCCTGTTTTCATATGTTTTTTTTTTTTTATGAAAGCTTAATTTACTTAATGTAGAGTAAGAATAATAAAGTTTCTTCTTAGTTGCTGACGAAGTATAAAGTGGCATGAAATGGAAATATGCAAATACAAGTTCCTCAGTGTTGTACATAAATACATTTTCTCCCCGCCTCCCCTACCCTCCCTCCTCCCTCCCCTATCCTCCCTCCCTCATCCTCCCTCTATGCTTCACAACACTGCGAGTCACATGACCAGCTGACCATTGTACTTCCTGTTTATTTCACAGGAGAATGCTCTGCTGTGGTCAGCTACATATATGTTCGTGGAGTGTGTGAAATAGTGTTTACTGTCTGTATGAACACACACACCATGGTTCAGCTGCGGTGTTTTGTGCTGCTGCTGCTGCTCTACTGCGCGGCTCCGCTGGCTGCGGCTCCCACAAAAGGCGCCTACCTGTCGGGCACAGGTGAGTCAAACCCCCTCTGTATAAAGACTGTTCTGTTTCAAGTTAAGCGGTTCAGATCAGTTTCCTGTCACTACTGTCAGAACTGCAAGACTAACATGTACAATGAGAGTTGATACTGTTGGTTTATCTGATGGCTTTCACTAAACAATGAGAGTCAACTCTAAAATAAATCGATATTTTCTCAAAATATATTGTTGATTGGTTCATGTCAATCACGCCGAATTTACCCAAAGACATGGTGGACTTGAATAAAGTTGTCAGTCTTTCTTTCAAAGTTTCTGTTTGTTTGTTGATGATCTAAAACTTCAGAATTGACGGATTTTTGAAGGGAGTTCAGCCAGAAACGTCATTCATGCACATGCAATGGGCCTAATGATGATGATGATGATGATGATTTCTTTTCTTTTATTAGTTCAATAAGAACACACAAAGGCAACAGCAAGATTTAAACAAAGTGTTTTAATGGTTTTAATGTCTTTGTTCACCAAAAGATATCTCAACAAACAGGAAAAAGCATTAAAGATAGACCTAAGCATTTTAAACTAAATGCAAACAGAAAAGAAACTTACTATCTAAATGATACAGTGTACAGTGCTGTATGATTCTTTATATGATACATTTCAACCCTTAGGTCACAAATAGCCAAACTAAAAGCTAAAAAAGTGCTATTTAATTGAATAATTTGATCAATGTTTTATTTATGTATGTCAAAAATGTCTTGAGTTTAATTTGGGATGTAAAGGTGACATGAAAAACACATCATTTCTCTAAATGTGCAGATTTGCCACCTTTGCACAGATACATTTAGTTGTAGTCGTGTGTATCTGATTAAAAACACTGATTATACCTCTTCTTTCCACCTCTTAGTGCTTTAGTTTCCATTCTACTCTGTAAACATTTCACCCTTTCTTCTCATTCAGGCAGGTTCTGGCACATCACCGACCTCCACCTGGACCCCACCTACCACCTGGCCCAAGACCCCACCAAGGTGTGCTTCTCCTCCAAAGGAGCCCCCGCCACCCACGCCGGCATGTACGGGGACTTCCTGTGTGACTCGCCCTACAGCCTCATCCAGTCAGCCTTCACACACATGGCAGAGCTCACGCAGCCGCAGGACTTCATCATATGGACCGGGTCAGTGATGATGCGAAGGGGTAATGATGGAGGAAGATCTTATGTTCTTCCCCTTCTTTGGCTTCTTTTGCTGCCAAATATTGGGGTCACATACTGAATAACAAGAAGTTTGTTGCAGGAAAATGATCTCTAATGTGCCGAATCAGCTGATGAAATCAGTGCTGGTGGCTTTACAGTGGTTTCACATCCTGTTCTCTCATAGCAGTCGTGTTTGTGCGCGTGTGTCTGTCCTGTACTTCCAGCCACTTTGAGGTTTTAGACATTTAGATTGAGGATGTTTCTGAGAAATGAGGTTATTCTGGATAGTTCCTCTCTTCTTCAAGGGGAAGATTTTAGGGTTGTTTGTTTTTAGCCATGCCAGCGTCAGTGCTCTTAAGACGGTTGGTTGGTTGGTTGGTTGGTTGGTTGGTACACAACTTTGGTCCAGACAGAAATATCTTGAAAAATATTGTATATATATTTTTGTACAGTCATTGTTGGTCCCTTGACGTTTCATCAAGCACCACCAGCTGGTCAAAGTTTGAAATTTCCAGCGAAATATCTCCACATCTACTAAATGAATTGCCATCACATTTGAAACAGACATCCATATTGCCCCACTGGATAAATTATTATCACTTTGGTGATCACCTGACTTTTCATGGAGCGCCACCTTTGGTTTATGACCAAACACTGCAGAACTAACGACATCCTCATCAACTTCAGCTGTATAAAATTAGCGTCAGAGCTGCAACAGTTAGTCCATTCATTGAATAGTTGCCAATTATTTTGATATTAGCATTTAGCTCTGACTCAGCAGCCTTGGAAAGCATTTTTTTCTTAGATTGTGTCAACTCATTTGAACTTTTTGCTCAAGTTGAAACATTTTCAACATTGGGGTGCGAGGGACTCACATTCACTTCAGTTCATTCATGCCATGCAGGACAAACACAGCTATTTGAGTCCACTTGTTTCTTCACACTGCCTCTAAAATTCGGAGGTGAGCTGATAAATGTGTTTCTTTTTTAGGAGAGTGAATGAATGTAATAGTCAGTGAAGTTCAGTAAAACAGTGTACAGTACTGTGTGTTTTTTGTGGTTATCAGCAAGCAGAAGTGTCACTTCCCTCTTTAACGTCTGCTGAACATGATAACTTTATGACTTCAGTTGACTTTATAACCATCCTTGTGGTTTTTGGTTGAGCACCCAGTGAATCTTATTCATGAAAACAGTCTGCTAATGATCATTTCAGTAAGGAATTGATAAAAATAAGTCTTGCTGCTATCATTAGTTGCTATCATTAGAGATGGATAGTGACCGACAATCACAAGTGAATAAAGTCCTGAGGACTTACTTGATCACTGAGGCACCAGGCCTTGAAAGACAAGTAAGAGTTATCCACTTGCCTTTAAAGAGCTGCTACATTCTCTGTGGGAAGTGGAAACTATAACGTTCATTACTCTGTAAGTGTAATCGTAGCTGTAAGCATCAGCGCTACGTCTATACAGCTCTCAATTAATCTGCAGCTAATCAGCTAAGCCAGGAATTCACAGGCTTATTAAATGTGGTTCGAAGAACGCCTTAACACTTAAAACCTGAAAAGACTCCCTGGGGGAGAAGATTAAATTACTGTGCAAGCAGATTTTTGCTTGCACAGTAAGTAAGTTATTCTATTGTTATTGGGTTTTGTAGCACGAGTTTGCCTTTAGACTTAAAGGGGAAGTCCACTGTGAAGTGGAATTCACATCATGTCTGTAATATGGGACAGTTCAGCTCTACTGAGAGTAAAGAAGAAGCTGTCTACTGTGAACAGGAAGTACAGTAGTCAGCAATGTACTGAACACCCAAACAAGTCAGCTGTACCAGTAGAAATCAGGGAAAACCCTGATGTCTACTGGTACAGCTGACTTGCAACTCTGTGACTATAACTTTAGAGTTACTGCTGTTTCTTCACCTTCAAAGTCACATAAAGAAATAACCTAACAATTGGAAAATACACTAATTAGCTTTCTTGCTTATATTTGGATAAGAAGATTGATATTGCTCTCCTGTTTGTATATGAAGTACTGTTAGTAGTTAGTAGTTTTGTAGTTTGTTTGTGCACAGATGAGCTTTAGAGGTGTTGGTAGATGTGGTAGATGTGGTAGTATGTGGTTAAATTTTCCTATTTTTCTTCTCCTCCAGTGACAGTCCACCACATGTTCCTGTGGGTGAGCTTTCTACAGAAACAGTGATCCAGGTGATCAGTAATATGACTCAGAGCATCAGACATCACTTTCCAAACATAACTGTCTATCCGGCTCTGGGAAACCATGACTACTGGCCACAGGTACTTTCCTTACATACTGTTACAACAGCATGGAGTGTCTCAAGCTTTGCTGAAAAAGGGATGATGTAGGGTGTAGCACATGATATGACAACTTGACCTTAGCATGATTCAGCTGTATAAAGCTTTTCACTCTTTACTGGAATAAGTGATGGAGGGAAGCTTTTTTCATTAACAGATTCTCAGTCACAAACAGTTTGACTTATTCAGGTGGTCATTTTGTACCAATATTCATCAATATCCTATACTAATAGCATTTGAGATATGCTGTATATGAAATTGTTATTTTTGTTGAACCTGTGAATGCAGCATATATACTAAAAACACAAATACTGACTAGTGGTTGTTTGACAGTAGACAACACCGACTAAATTACTTACTTTAATGACATGGCAATGTTTCTAACTGATATCAGTCAAACTCTGATATTCATTACTAGATTGTTTTAATATTCAAAGGATTGAATTTCAAGAAAGCATTATAATTATTGGAATTTATTTAATTATAAATGCGGCTGTGTACGAGACTGCTTCTCATGTTTGTAAAGACATCTTGCCATATAACATGCTGCTAGATGAAATGTTTGTATCTGAGACACAGTTACATATTTGAACCACTGCTTTTAGGACCAGATGATGACCTCCACTAATGCCATCTACAAGGCTGCTGCCCAGCTGTGGTCACCGTGGCTGCAGACTGAAGCTCTGCTCACGCTTTCACAAGGTGACATATTACCAGCACTGACAGGGTGCTTCTGTCAAATTAGTTTAAAGAGGACATATCATGCACATTTCCAGGTCTATATTTATTTTACTGGAATATCTTTACATGATTTACAGTTCAACAAACTCCTTATTTATCTTCTACTGGCACTTTATGCAGCCTCTCAGTTCAGCCTCTGTCTGAAACAGGCTGTTTTAGCTCCTGTCTCTTTAAGGCCCCGCCTCCTGATGAGCCCACTCTGTTCTGATTGGTCAGCTTCCAGAAGATGGGTCATAGCCGACTTTTGGCCACTCTGGAGGCTACGTCAACAAATCATGAAACAAACTATAGTAGCAGGATGTTCTTATCCTCTACTCAAAATGTCATTTCTCAAATACATCAGTACGTGTTAGAGCCGAAATGTGATCCAAAATATGCAAGTGGACAATGTTAACAACCTTAGTAACAAAGGCTATGGAACGGATGCTTATGCGTGACATAATCACAAGTAGAGGTAACTTGACAAATGAAGCATTCAGAGCAGGCTGAAACCCTGACTTTTGACTTGAAGAGAGCATTTTTACATATATTGACCTGAAGTTTTAGAACTTTTTTTAAAAAAAAAAATCAACATTTGACATCATAACAATATATAAATTAAAAAGAAAATCACAAAAAAGCATTAAGTGCCCTTTAAGCCTCCTAAACTTTGTCACATTGCAGCTGGATTATTTCAAAAACATGACCAATATTTTTTGTGATTCCAAGATTATGAGACATACAGGACATACAGTATGTTAGCACAGACTTCTGCAATCTCTAAAGTTCCAGCTGTAAGTAATGAGGAAAGGGGGGAAACCAGTCGTGTGGTTTTGCATATTAGTCACTATTCATAATAGAACACATTCAGTACAATATCAAGCTTTGATGCAAATGGGTTCATTCATATATTTACGGCATGTAGAGTCATCAGCCTAAGGCAAATTGCAGCACGTCCTGACACTTGTCAGTTTTATCTTTAACTTGGTATAGCTTTCATAATTGGTACTTTGTCAGGTTTGAGCTGTATGCTAATATTAGCATGTTAGGCCTACAAATAACATACATTTTAAGAGTTGTTGCCTGTTAGCATGCTGATATTTAACATGTAACATTTACCATTTTAGGTATTCAGTAAGTTTGCGCTGACGTAATCTAAGGTTATCATCATGCCAGCGTTGAGTTTAATTTTGTGCTGTGTTCTGTATCTATAGGCGGTTTCTACTCCCAGCTGGTAAAACCTGGTTTGCGGGTGGTCAGTCTCAACACTATCCTCTACTACAGCCCCAATAAAGTCACAATTAACATGACTGACCCTGCTGGACAGTTTGAGTGGCTGGAGAAAACTCTGGAGAGTGCTGCTCAGAGCCTGGAGAAGGTATCAACATTTCTGTCTTCATGTTCTCAATGCTGACCTTTGACCCGCCTTACAGTGCTGCAGTACACTATTGTCAAATAAATGATCATGACTTGATACCTTTTAAACAATAGCTTTTGTCTCACATATAAATCAAAAGGCGAAGTAAGCATGCACACCTCTCCGCTGTTTGTCATTGTCAGTAATCCTGAAAGCTTCACTTCTGTCTGCCTGTTGCTGGGATTTAAATGTGTCTCCCTCCTTGCTCTAGGTTTACATCATAGCCCATGTACCAATGGGTTACCTGCCCTTTGCCAGAAACACCACTGCTATGAGAGAGATCCACAACGAGAGGCTGGTCGCCATCTTCAGGAAGTACAGCCATGTTGTTGCTGGACATTTCTATGGCCACACCCATCGAGACAGCGTCATGGTGCTGCTGGACCAGAAAGGTACAAGCACAACCTGTATAAAAATGTGGTTAATGTAATTTTGATCATTAAGTAGATATTATTTATCAAAATGACCAAAATGACCCTTTTTCTTGCTGTGTCTTTGTCTTATACTCACAACAAAGAGTAAATATGCCAAGCTATGATAACATGTCCCTGGTGTGGCTCTTGTGTAGATACATATGAAACTCTGTCATGGTTCTGAAGAACTTTTCATCTATTTATGAAAGCAAATTTGTGAAAATACAGAATAACACCAAAATCTGAGAGATTTACAACCTACAGGGTAAAGTGGAAAGTAAAAAACTTACTTTGTCCAGAAGTAAATGGATTAAAAGAGTCTGAATAGTTTACTTTAATATGATTCTCAGTTCGGTCTGCAATCATTTATAACTACCACTGGAGCAATTTCAGAAATATACAGATAATTGATCAAAACCAGATGAGAATTTCTAAAAAAAAAATTGCAAGTACAAGTAATCTGTCAAGTGCATATAGACTAGCTTTTCCAGGTTTACCAGGCAACAACAGCGGGTAAGAAATTGCTTGTGTTAGTTAAATCCAGATTACTTTTTGTTCCTAATCTGGCCGCACAGTATATTATTCACATTAAACACCAAGCAGATCTGCTGACAAGCAGTTGAAAACCTTTTTTAAAGAAGTGGAAAGTGATCCAGGACACACGTTTACAACCTGAGTGCACTCACCATTTTGTCAAACAGAATTACTCTGTATTGTCCTTTTGTATTATTACACACTTTCTCATAGAGATATGTATAATTGTCACTTGCTTGTTCTGTAGGTAAACCAGTGAATTCTCTTTTCGTGTCACCGGCCGTCACACCAATCAAACATGTTTTGGAGCCCTACTCTAACAACCCAGCTTTCCGCATGTACTTGTACAACATGAAGGACTACGCCATGTTGGTAAGAAGCCGACTGCTGCACAACTAGTTCAATGTTTATCACATATCATGTGCTTTCTGTTTAATCAGCATGCGACTGTATAAGCCAAGAGGCAAGTTGACCTGCATTCATGGAATTATGGTACTTCTACAAATCTGCCTAGAACCTCTGCAGCTTTAACTGGAAAATCTTACAGAAATACAAAAGTATAGTTGCACTGAAAAGCTAAGGTGCATGGCCAAATGTTTGTGGACACCCAAACTTTAGAGCCATTTGTGATTTTTTTATTTATTTTTGAACATGTAATTTCAATACCATGGGCATTAATCTGCTGCTAAAACAGCCACCATTCTTTTGGGAAGGCTTTGCAAGAAAAACCTTTGAGCCTAGCTGCAAGGATTTGTTTCCATTCAGACACAAAATTCACCTTCACCGGACCAAAGGAGCTAAGCTCAAACCATAGAAATCAGCCTACAACCTTAAGCACACAAAATGAAACTCTCTCATACAGACGACCATCAATTTAACCACTAAAACATTAAGGAGAGGTTATTATCCTGCAATCATTTGTTGCCGACATATGTGGCAAAGTAAAATCTGTGAGGTGAGGCTACTGGTGAGATCCCAGGAGGTTTCTGTGATTTTTTTAAATTTTTTATTATTTCACAGTAAAACCTTAGAAAACAAACACAAAAAAAACAAGTTTGAAGAGAAGAGAGATGAAAACTGCTTCAGCTAGAAAGCATATTGACAAATTCAGGTCAAACTAAAAATGTCCTGCACTCAAGCACCTACTCTACCTTTTATCTCCCTGATCAAAGATGGATGAAAAAAAGTCTCTCTTGATGATTAATCACGGTGTCAATCACAACACAAAAAACAGTTTTTAGCATTCAAAAAGGCTCAAAGACTTATTCTTTCTCTTCTCTCTCTCTCTCTTTCGGTGCTTTTCTCTCTTTCTGAAGGATATCTGGCAGTACTATTTGAATCTGACGGAAGCCAATGAGAAACAAAGATCTGACTGGAGACTTGAATATATCATGACTGAAGCTTTTGGACTGACTGACCTCCAGCCACAAAGCCTTCTCCAGCTGGGCCTGAGCTTCAGGCTGCCACAGACCAAAGCCTTTGACATGTATTTCAGTCACTACATGGTCAACTACAACAGCACCATCACCTGTAAAGGAGACTGTAAGGTCATCCAGGTGTGTTCTGTACTCTACCTGGACCAACTCTCCTACTCCAAATGCATCGCAAAGGGAGAATGATCACATGGATATGGACCAAAAAGGAAGGATCCTCAAGGGATTCATCTCAGCAGCCACATTTACTTTTTTTTGTTTGTTTTGTTTTAATTCTTAAACGTGATTTTATATATTTACTTGAATGCTCGGATCATGTAAAAGTGTTCGCCATGCACTGATTCTGCTGCTCCCAAATATGAGCTATTTTACTTTTACTGTTTGTTTTTTTTCCAAAGCTGGTTCATCAAGATTTTGCTTTCTGGTATCAAATTGCACAATTCAACATATAACCCTAATTATATTGAGCTTTACCCCTTAACCATAAAAGTCTGTTTTCATAAAATGAGAGCATGGATGCTGATTTAAAGTGAATGTTACATTTGCATATAGATTGTTTAATGATATATTTTTAAATGATATATTTTGTTACTTGAATGTAGGTAACGTGAAAAGGGAAATACAGCATTTCATCTCTCTTCTGGCAGCTTCTGCCAAATATTTTGATATTTAAAAAAAAGAAAATGCAATTATCCTATTTTGCCAAGCTGGATAGGTGATATTCCATTTTAGCTTTTGGTATCTTTTGGTACTTTTAGTATATTTTACTTATTCAGATGCAATCCAGACTACAACTAGCACAACTATAAGAAAATACACTTACAATTTTATTTAAAAAAAAATATCATTGCTCTCTTAATGGTATTGAGTGGCAGCCCTTCAGATCAAATCTCTGTTCCCTGGTGTAGACTGTAAGGGAAACTGATTATACTATAGCTTTTAGCAGGATAAACCTTATTAGGTTCATGAAACAGAGTAAGGTGCACTCTTTAAATAGAAATCTGCTCTACAGAATGACTTGAAGCTCTTTAACCCATCACACACGTTTATTCCCTGTATCCCCTGTTGCACTAATGGATTACACTTAATCTCTGGGATGATCTAATTGCTGCCAAATGTTGACCATCACTTGAACTAATGGTGCTGATTAACTGTGAATACTTCTTGGTATAGAAAGTTGCTCTGGGTAAGAGCATCTGACGAACATTAATGTAAATGTTAACGAAACTACCTTCATTATTTACCCACATTATACACCAAGAGTTTATCAATTCATTGACAAAAGGTTTTGGGAAATATGAAATTCCCAAGATGAAATGTGTATATTGTACCAGAAAGACAGTTTGAATGTCTAAAATGTACAAGAATGGCAACTTTTGGGAATTTTCTGCTACAAATGACATTAGAGCTTATTGCAAAGAAATGAAATATGAATGGTGCTCATTATCATATATTACATATCACAGAGAGCACTGGTGTTAATTTTGCTGTTTATTTTTCTACAAATAAAGATGTTTATTCTAAAGAATGTGTTTCAATCACCTTCTCTGTTTCAGCGGCAGGTTATTAGAGCAAGTGTTGCTTTGCAGATTATAAAAAAAAAAGAAAATTGCTAAACTTAAAAGCCGCACTAATAATGGCATGTGCAGGCCAGTTTGTCTCCGCAGGGGAGGTAAAGGAACAGCGAATAACCTCATCTGACCCTCTCACTTCAATCTCACTCCCTCCCACCATCGCTGCCCCCCCATCTTATTCTTCTCCTGTTCAGACTTTCCAGAAACTCCTCTCGTTTCTCAGCCACCACTTGAAGCATTTGCCCCTCTAACCTCCCAACTCTTTTGTGTCCCTCTGCCCTCCTTCCAAACTGTTCATTACACCCCTCTTAAAGCTCCACTAGCAGCTTTCTTTTTGGTGTAAATATGCATTGATTCAAATCAACAAGTAAACCAACCATATTTTTGCTTAAATTAACGTCTGGCACGAGTACGGTGTAGAAATATTCTCCAGAAAAAAAGTGATATAACAAAAGCTACACATTTTTAACACCGTTATCTCATACCACACATCAAATAAATCAGTAGTTAAGTGACATAGTAAATATTTGAACCCTTCAGAATTACCTGAGTTGCCAAAACTCTAAAGATAATTGAAATAATGACCATATTTGGAAATGTTCGTCACTCACTGCTCACATTATCCAAAACTTCAGATGTTTGGAAAAAGCTTATAAAATGTTCCCGTTAGGCCTCTTTGAGTGAATCTGTACTTTGTAACTTTTGTATTTGTTAAAAATCTTTCCCTCATGTGCCCCTTTTTTGCCATAATTATTCCCAACCAAGCCTTGGCCTCCTTCCACTCAGTGCCTGGACAGAATGTAACCATGGAGACAGAGTTGGTGGCGATGGAGAGGACTCCATCTCCACGGTAACGGCAGTAGAGCTCCCAGTCCTCTGAATCCATCTCTTAGGTCACTGTTAGTGGCTTTCATTTAACTGCTGACCTGCCAGTGAGATACGGCAAATAAATCTGTGTGTGTGTATGTGTGTGTGTGTGTATGTTTGAAAGACTACAAGACTCAACTACAACACTAGTTTTTGAAAGTGGTTTTGGGTATTGGGTGCTAGATATTACTGTTGTTTCAGCAATTTATTGACTTTTTTTTCCAACTTGTGCAAGGGCTGTTCCACATCTGAATATAGTTAGTTCAAGCTTTTCAACTAAACTACAGTCAATATATTATGGTATTAGCATGTTATTATGATTTTGATATGATTAAAAATAACTTGAGAGTGAGGATGTTCCATTTGTTCAGCACCTGGCATGCTAGTTTTTTTTTTTTTTTGGCTACACTAAGGGTTTGGTTTAATTAATTGGCGACATCGATTGGTCTGTCGGTCCACCACATTGGTCCAAACTGAAATATCTCAACAACTATTAAATGGATTCCTAAGGACTTTGGTGATGCCCTGAGTTTTCCTCTAGCACCACCATGAGGCTCACATTTGTGGTTTGGAGTTAAATGTCTAAAAAAAACAGTTGTATAGATCTCAGTGAGATTAGTGTTCCTCTCAAGATGAATTGTAATAACGTTGGTGGCTCCTAAACTTTTCACCTAGCGCCATCATCAGGTAAAACCTCTCCAATACTTTGATCACCTGAAAAACCAATGATATTCCCATGAGCCTCAGCTGTATCGGCAAATGTTAGCATGCTAACACACTAAACTGATATGGTGAACATACCTGTTAAATATCTGTCTGAGCATGTTAGCATGTTTATGTTAGCATTTAGCTCAAAGCACCACTGTGCAAAAGTGCAGCCTCACAGAACTGGTCGCTGACTCTACTCTTTGTGGTTTTTAAGGTATTGATATGTCTGATGGAAAGCTGGTTTGTATTGTGCTTGTATTAAATCTGTGGTCAAACAAGTCATATTTTAAATGCAGCCATTTTGTTTAAATGTATAGAGAAAAAGACAGAGTGACACCCCAAATAGTACCAAGTAAGCACCCTCCCTTTTAAGTAAAATCACTGGAAAAAAGATTAACATGTCTTTATTCATGCTGACCTGTTACAGTGTCAGGATAATGACCAAAATCAAATCACTGTTACTGTTGTGAGTTTGCATTTCAGAGGTTAAGTTGGAGCTGGTCTGCAAATGTGATGCCAAAACCAGGAAGGGGCACCAATCACAAAGTGAAAGAGGTGGGAAGAGTAGCCAGAAACTTTACTTAAGGGATGAAAGCAGTAATACAACTATGTAAAATACTCCATTAAAAGTGTTGCATTCACAAAGTATGGATGCATTAGCAGCAAAATGTTAACTATTAAGAAATTGCAGCATTTTAATATTGTAGGTAGTTGGGGAGGTAATTTTTAATCCACATCAATCTATTATATTTCATAGCTTCATCATATATTTTGCATTAAAATAAACTATACAGCTGTGAAATAAATGTAGTAAAAGAGTAAAAATTACAATATTTCTGTTAATAAATGTTGTTCAGCAGAAGTCTAAAGTAGTAGCTTTTAGTAACTTTTCAGCTCAGTAAAATAAGAAGTTTGGGCTTCAGTTCTAAGGAGACGGTTGCTGCAGGGTCACAGAGAGGAGATCCAGATCCTGAGCCTTCAGAAACATTAGAACCTGGTTGGTTGGCTTGTAGACTGTCTGACCGGCCGACTCTCTGACTGGCTGTCTTGACTCACGTGTTCAGGTTTGCATACATTTCTGCTTTTGTTCCAGTTGGCTGGCTGTCTGGCTGTCTGGTGGCTGACTTGGTGGTGCCCCACAACCAGTTAATCTGAGGATTACTGTCAGGACAGTATAGCCATCGAGCAGCCCTCTCCTGGGGAGCTGGAATCTGCATGTGCATATGAGTGTGTATGGTTCAGGATACCATTACCCTTCAGAAAACCTCCAGCTCATCTAATCCCTTTTTTAACATCTAAAAGGTTAAAACACTGGCATCTCTCAGGCGTCCAAGCATCACGTTAATTCATTGTATTTCATTCTTGCAGTTTTCTTTTAATGGCCAGCATGAACAGAAGGAATGAATGAACAGCTTTAGTCTTCATACGGGCATCTGACTGTTGTTTTAGGAGACTTTTGTGAACCTATCCTTTAATGCAGACTCCAACAAGTTTTGAGGATCTTTTTACCTCACATGCAAGGTCACCAGTGGCCTGTGACCGCGGGTTACCTCCTCCTTCTGGACCTTGGCTAATCCTTTTTGTGTAAAACAACCTTTGTCTTGTCTGGATTGGACTAAAAGTGATTATTGCTGTAATTGCTGAGGTCTGCAGATTTTGAATCACAAAAATCAATCTTTGTTTTTTTTTTTTTGTTATTTCAGTTCCAGAGGAAGTTATTGAGAATATAAATATATTGCTAATCTCTGAGTAACAAGTTTAAGTATTGCTTTCTTAAAAACACTCCACTCACCACCCTGCATCATGTGTTAGCATAACTTCCTAATCACTCTGCTGATCTCATTAAAAGATCTAGTAAGGCAAAGAAAAAGCTTAATCTGTACTCTTTGTACATTGTAAAGTTAGACAGAGAAGCACTGGGAGACTGAAAACGAGGCTGTTGGTTTGAACTCGACCACTTTTCTGCAATAGAAACATCCAGTCAGTCTGTTTTCTCTCATTTGTAGCCATTAAAGCAAAGAACACACATTTTTCATGCACCATATGTGGTTTTATTTCACTCTGATCCACCCAGTTTAGTCTTCTTGTTGCTTATACTTGAAAAATGACACACAAATAAAGTTATCATTATTAATTACAGAGAAAGTGACGCTGTGTTTACTATATATTTAACAATGATTGCCGATGCCGTGTTGTTGGTCAGCGCAGTTAAACATAATGCTCCTTTCATAGCTCCGGTCTCCCGTGTGATATTCTCTCACACCCAAGTCTCACACACTCTATAATGGAGAGAGAGAGAGAGACAGGGACAGAGGGATGGGGGGTCTCTTTAGTCTCATGCTTCAGTAGTAATTTGTCAGCGGGCATGAATGGGTTCCTTCATCAGCGATGGAGACAGCAACAAGCAATCTGAGGGCAATGTGTGTGTGTGTATGTGTGTGTGTGCACTAGTGGGGGTCCAGTCTCAGATTGGAGTTTGCTTTAAGCCTCTTGTAGCCCAGATTGCTCCTTTGTATGGGCCCACCATAGGCAGTTCCCCGACAGCCAATCAGACTCCACAGAGGCCATTACTTCACTCTCTGGCGGGGGCCAAGTTGGGCCAGCATCCATCCAAAAAAATGCTAATTTGAAGAGAGCAGTAAAGCCGGACAAAAAGAAGAAAAGAACAATTCTTTAAATTAAAAAAAGTCAGTTTAGAGCTTGACAACAATTTTAATAACTGATCAATCATTTTCAGTCATTTATCAAATGAAAATGTCAAACATTTGTAGTTCATGCTTCTCACATTCACATCAGCAGTCTAAAATTTACAAATCACAAAGTTGTTCTTTACAATCTGGCCTAGAAATACTTTAACAGATTAAAAAAAAAACTCAAGAAGAGCAACGGAAAAGGGATTCCTCTTCCACAGATGTACAATAGATGTCATCACACACACATCAAAAACTCAAATGCTCATAAATTCTTGATTTTGTTGACCTCATGACCTTTCACCTAGCACTGCCAACAGGATAAACTTCCAACAAGTTCTCTAAATTAAATGACCAAGTAGGTTGTTTTTCCATGGTGTCCATGGTGATGGTAGCATTTTCTAATCTGGTGGCAGTAACCCACAGGACTACGTAATTTATCTTTGCTTTCCAAAATCGTTACAAATCACTGTTAAAACGTAATGATGTGACAACGCTGTGGAAAGATCATGTTTTGAGTTAAAATATTCACTTTGTTGAGATTAGAAAAATGTCTGTGTGTTGAATTTACAAGAGTTGGAATAAGTCAGGTGTTCTTTGTCATCATGGTTACAGTAATAACCACATGGTTATTAAGGTTTGGGAATCATTGTAGTTACATTTTTTTTCTTGCAGTTACAGTCTTGACTCACAGTTGGAAATGGAAATGGTCTCCTGTCTCATTGTTGACTTCAGTGGATTCATAAGATTCCTGTCATAATTCCTACGGCTGCTAGAAGTCACTTAAACATAAATATAGCTCTTTTTGGACACTGATGTTTATGACCTATTGTGTCGTTTTTCTTGGGATAACAGTCTCCAAACTTCATACTTTTCACACACTGGTTTTTAGTTTATCAAACTCGGTCATGTAATGAACGCTTAACATTTCAGTCAAGATATCTCTCCTCATAGATGCTCCCACTAGTCATAATTGATTAAACCTGTTTAAACACTGTTTATTCATACTTAAAACTTAAATTTTGTGTCAGCATGTTAGCATATTACTTTAAGTTAGGAATACCCACATGGGACAGAACTTTAAAATCTGCAACACTTGACATTTTAATCATTTATAAGTAACAGAACAGGCATTGTTAACCTCAGCAGCCACACACCAGCACTGCACCACTCGCCCTTTCTAGAGCTACAGAGCTGCTGTCTAGGAAGGTAAAAACTGGTTGTGTGTGTGTGTGAGCATGTGTAGCGTATGTGTGTGTGCATGCCTACAGTATGAATGAGTTGGACGGAGGCCAGCTATTGACATCCTGGCTGCAGGGCTGAGTCTCCACTTCCAATTAAAATTTCACCCAGAAACGAGAGTTGTACATTTCCCACTGGAGTAAAGCTATTGTGTAAGAACACAAAGCTCTGATTATTGTGGTAGTGATGAATTTATGAATGGGAACAAAAGATGGTGGTCACTGAAAAAAAGTGCCTCACCATACACAGTAAGTGTCATGGAATTTGTCAGTGTGTGTGACAGAGTGTTAAAAATATTCATACAGCTTTCAGGTGCAACATAAAACTTATGTTGAGCAAAGTTCATTCTTGATATTGAAAAAAAAAAACACTTACTAGCTTTTCCTAATCATTTAACAGCTGGGGACTGTAAGGTATGGTTGAAAGCTCCAGAAAAAGCCAGTAAGTGAATCTTGAATTATGTGCTTCAAAGGAAATTAAACAACAACAAAAACAAGAAAATTTCTGTGCCATTTTGGCTGGGGAAGGAGTGTTTCATTACTGCATTTCATTGTTTATGTATATGTATATATGCTTAATATGTGCTAGATAAATAAAGTCTCAGTAATGCTGCTGAAAGAACATCTACATGTTACCCAGACATCTAAATATATGATTTTTTTTGTTTTGCAGCAAAACAATCTACCTTCCATCTAATACACACACAACCAAAGACACCTGGCACTTCTAACATGAGGATGCTCCTGGTTGTCAGCTGTGTTCCTTCAGTGGGAACGGGTTTGACTCATCATGCTTGTTGCTGCAGGACTGCACTCAATGCAACATCATCATTTGTAGCAGTTTATCAGACTTTGTGCAGCTCCCTCTGGAGCCACAACTTTTTTTCACATATGCAGTAGATCTGTAAAGTCAGTGGAGTTTTCCTTTAATGTGGGTGGGTGAGACTTTACTTTAAGGCCTTAAGAGGTGGATGACAAAGTTCACAAACTGTGCACAGTCCAAAACAATAAATAAAAGTTGACTCTTGCAGATTCCAACATCTCCACCATCTTTTTCTGCATCATCAGTGGAAGTAAACATCTTCCAGGTGTGTTATACAGTACAATACTTACATTTTGCCCCATTTTACCATTCTCCTGCACACTGCAACATGCACTAGAGGTACAATATTGCATTTTCTATGTGTCTGTTCATTTTCATATGGAGATTATGTACCTTGTATTTTTGTGTATTCAGCTGTATTTCCTCTTGGGGACATTAAATTATATCTAATCTTATCAAGTAAGTCTGGCATGGATCCTGACAGCACTGTAAACTGCACAATCAGCTAACTTTATAAGGAAATAAGTGCTTTCTAACTTGAGTTTGTAACATGAAATAAACTGTAAGACACACAGACAGAGAGACAGACAGGGATGTTTAAAGGGTTTCAAAGCCTGCTGACATGTTTCCAGCTAGGAAACATAAGACATCACTTTTTAAAAAATGATTTTTTTGTCCCGCATGTAATGTAACTACAGTATTATGTAAACTATTGGCACAGATCCAGCAGTTGTCACTTCACTTTAACTGGATTATCTTGATGCTCTTGAGTGCAGTACTTCATCTTCATTGTATTTATTTTCATATTGCTGATTAAAAATTTCTCTTGAATAAATTATTTGAATTTCAAAGAGACTTTTACCAGTTAAGGGTGAATGAAGGAAAGGAAAAAGGAAACTTTATGATTGTTGCATGTTCCCACAATAGTTTTTAGGGCCATAATAAGTCCAACATAAATTCATCAAAGTAAGTAACTGTAGGAAATCATGAGACGAAGCACTTTTGTCACCAAACTTACTGAACCTCCCCCCCAGTTCCTTTTCTTTTATCCTTTTTTATTCCTCGTACTCCTTCCCTTCTCTGAACAGACCGGCCATATTGCAAAGACATGTAACGAGCAATAATTCTCTAAAGGAGAGCAACGAGGTTAATCTGACTGTTAATGCTTAATCTCTCCGTTCTTTCCTCAATCCGTCCCTCCTTCCTCCATCATCCATCCATCCATCTATCCGTTCCGATCTCCCAGCCCCCACCACCTCCTCCCCCCTCCTCCTCTATCCCTGTCTGCTCTGTTAGCAGGGTCAGTGGGTTTGCCCTCAGACGGGTTTGTACAGGAGGAGCGGGGTAGAGGGGTGTGGCATGTTGACCAGTGTCTTTGATCACTATGGGGGTTACAACCCTTTTTATTCCACCTGATCAACACTGTACTGACCTTGTGGTCCGACCCCCAGCGGTGCACAGGGAAACCAGTTTTACAGAAATGTTCCCCTCTTTCTCAACCTTTTTCCCCCTCACTCGTCTACTTGAACTGTTTAATTTCCCCCTTATTGTTGTTTGTTTTAAATTTGCACAGTTAGAGCCCACAAGTGGTACACAAGTTAACACAAATAGAAAAAAAATAATATAAATAAAAGGATTATGTAACTCATTATTAAAATGTGCTTACTGTGACCAAACAACATTTACACAAAACCAGAGACAAAATAGAAACTAACAAGAAAAACTGGAAGAGAAAATTAAACTATAAAAACAAACAAAACTTTAAGCTATAAGTTTTTTTTGCCACATTATTTTTCAAACCTGGCCCGACTGTTTGTACGTCTGTTAGTTGCCAAATGCTGCTTTATGTTGTGTCTGTCAGAAACATTTACTGGACGGCTCTTATAAGGTGTTCCTATTATTTTGTCTACCGCTTTACATTAAGATATTTCTAAAGTCCTGCATGTAGATAGTGAGGAAATGTGCAAAAATCCAAAAACATTCAAATAACATCAGTATAGGAAACATTAACCCTTTATGTAAAATGTTACAAACAGATGTTTGATTTGGGTGAAATATTAGGCGAAAGCTCTCAGGTTGGTTTATTAACTGTATCAATGCTGCCATCTGCTGGTTGTCATGTGGTATTACCGTCATGTTCTGAGTGGGTGGTGTTGCTGGATGCTGACATGGTGCCGCAGGTTTAAATAATAACATTTATGATGGTTGAATTTCATGTTATGGATCACTGGGACACTTGAAACCAACTGAGTCATTGTCATGTTATAAGTAACATCTGTGTTTTCCAGGTGACCGTACAGTGAAGGGATATTTAAGTCCCCCTTTTGTCAAAAATGCAAAAAACAGTCTGAGAGCAAACATGTTATAAATCCTTTTATGACAGTTTTTCTGAATGTTTAACAGTAATCTTGAAACATTATCTCTTAAACCGTTAACATTTGTAACCAATGCATTTACCAGATGTGCCAAACTGAATGCACATTTTCTGCTTTACACTCAGTTTGTAATTCAATAACACGCTTCTTCACGCCTACACTGAAAACACTTAGAGCAATATAAATAGGCCGCAGGTAGACGTTTGGTTTGGACAACAATAGAGGACAGTGCAATGCTCTGCACACAGAAACCACAAGTGTTTGTCATTTATACTATCAATGCATGGTTGATGCTTCATGTGCTTATTCAAATGACAGTTTATGTGTGCTGTATTGATGCAAAAACTTTTTAAAAAGAGTTTGAGGTGTTCTGCAAGAATTGTTTGCTTTTGCAAGATATGTTTAATGTTTGCTGGTTTGGTGTGAGGTTTTGTGGTTTTGCAAAAATAGCCTATAGCTTCAAAGACAGATCAGAAAAAAACTCACTGAAACTCATTGAGCTCACTCACTTTAATGGCCTCCATATTATTAGCACCAAATGACATAGTCCTTTCTAGAGACTTTCTTAAGAAATGACATCTTTTCCTTTCAGAGCAAAAAGGACCCATAATAGGACCCACACAGTGAAGGGTTAAGACTTTCTAAATATACAGCAGCAGAGGAGGAAGGTGAGAGAAAGGTTAGAGACACTGATGTGTTTTTAGGCCTGTTCTCAGACACAAAGTCAGTCATAGTTGCTTTAAAGTCTCAAAAGCTTCAACTTGTCTCTACAAACACTAAGCTGGTCATTCATCATCGAGTCACTACATTTGGGCTCTCTAATGAGTGGGCTGCTGGTCATTTTGGAAATTGCATGTTTCCAGAGCATGGAAGACAACATCCTGCACTCCTTATTTGGAAGTTCCTGTCTCCTCAAACCATAAACTGCAACTCAAAAGCAAACCAATGAGTGACGTCACACCTCATTGCGTCTATCTTTATCAACAGTCTATGGATCCGACCTTTTGTTTTTGCATTTTAAAACTCAATTTTAGTCACCTCTGTTTTATTACCTCACCGCTACAACCTAACACCAAGCTGTATGAAGCAAACTATAAAAGACAAGTGCGCTTTATGTCCAGTCCTGCATCAGTTACTGACTCTATTAGAGTTCCCAGCTCAGTTAAGTCTATTCTACACAATTTACAACAAAAATGTTAAAAACAATCCAAAAAATGAAAGTTACTTATTTGTTTTCATGTACAAATAATGATAAAACTGAGAACATTTAAAAACTTAGTTTAAATTCTTAAAATGTGTGAAAAGTTTGACAAAGCAGTGCTTCAGTTAAAAAAGAATCAGCCACCTAAACCCACCAAAACACAAACAAAGGCTTTAACTTGTCATATAAAATCTGATGAAATGTTATTTAACTGCGGTGGACTCTGGTGAGTTGATGTTGGTGTGAAAGTTGTTGATCAGTGGAGTCTGACAGAAGCAGAAGGTTCTCCATCGTTTTCATAGTTCACCGTACCTTCATCTTCATCTTCATCATTATGCACCTGTGAAAAACAACACAACACACCTGAGATTCTGAGATTAAATACAACAAATAAACAACCTTTGTTTCAGACTAATACAGCCAACACTGTTTATTCTTATTGTCTTTACAGAATCACAGTAAATAGTGAACTACCACAAACATAAACATTTGAATATTCAGTTTTAAAACTCACAGTATTGTCATCCATCTGTGTTTTGTTCACTGAAAATATAAAAAAAGAGTTTAGCTTCATCAGTAAAAATCTGTGTTCATTAAAACTTGTTGTTCATAAACGTTCTGTGAATGTTCTCACCTTTAATTCTGGTCCATATGTTGACTGACACAACGATTATTATGAGTGCAGTTAAACCCACAGACACGATGATGAACCTCAACCAAACTGTAAAGAGAATGAAAACATTAAAAACATGTTTCACTGTTTAAACTCCTGTAGTTAAAAGATGAGAAAAATACAGTAAATACAGCAAATACAAATCTATTCATGACATTTAGAAATATTTCTCTTCTATCTGTTTTGTACTTTAAACATCAAGGGTTGAGAGACAGAAAGAGAGAGAACAGTGAGCAACAACAAGGTTTGATATTCAGACATGTGTGTGAACACACTGACTGAGATGAAGTGAATAAGAGAATATCTCCACCCACAGCCAAGACTCAGTCTGACATTCATACTTTAGACTCAGAGAGATACAAGTTGTTAAATGACTACCTTGTTGTTTTGTTGCTGTATCAGTGATTGTTGGTGTTGATGTAGTTGTTGCAGCTCTTTCAGTGTTCTCACCTGGACATGAAAAAAGAAAAAGAGACAGTCAGAGAGATGCACTGGAAGACAAAAGAAAGTTGTTTGGATCGACTTATTAGCTTTTTCATTCATTCATGTTGTTGCTGATTTTACATTCTCACTTGGACTAATGAAATCCCAAAATCCAAACAAATTGTGGTGAGAAAATACCACATAGTAATCATCCATACAAAAAATTAAAAACTAAATGAGGCAGTTTACTGACCTGAAGACTGAGGGCTGAAGTCAAACAGCTGCACTTTTCCAGTGTTTTTATGTGTCACGCTACACTTGAATAACTCAGAATAGTTTGACATCTCAGCAAGATGGGAAGTTGTAAACATCACAGCAGCAAAGCAAGAAGACTGTGATTCCTTCATGTGCTGAGTGTTCACATCCCGATCATTACCCTCATACACCCACTTCACTGTCTGTCTACACTGATCATATGTTGACACAGAGCAGTTTAACGTCACCTTATCAGTGTCCTTATGTTCAGTCACTGGTGAAGATGGAGATATTGTGACAGAAAGACAACAAGAGTCAGATTAACTTCATCACTGTAATCATAATTATTGTAATGTTTCAGTATATTGTTCTAACAAGACAGTTTGAGCTGAAAACATTATGATGTAAATACTCACTGGTAACAACAGACAGATGAACCCGAGAGTCTCGACCTTGTTGTTGTCCTGATTTGAACTGTCTGCAGGTGTAATAACCAACATCCCTAACTGTGACCTTCTTTATAACCAGAGAACATTTCGCTGTAACACTCAGTCTGTCTGATTTAGTTTTGGCTTGTTCACCAATCTGCCCAAGTTTAATCAGCTCTACTGCTGCTGTGCTGCTGGAAGCATCGAAGAGCCAGGAAGTACTGTCACATTTATCCTGATCATTTATCACATTTTCACAAGACAAAGTGACTTCATCTCCATCTCTGACAGTGATGTTGAGGGGAGTTTGTCCAGTTACTGCTGTTGAGAATTTGAGAGAGAAATGTGATAAATGATCTGAAATAAGAATATGACTGTAGTGTGAATGTTAAAAACAAACAGCATATTTGACTCTCTCGTTAAAATAAAGGTTATTCAATAAAGTACAATGAGGTAATAAAGCAGATTTTTGTATCTTACCTGTAAACTGAAACCCCGGTATCAGAAATAAAGACATTTTAATCCATCTGAGTTCAACCATCGTGTTTCTCTGTCTTCTTCTCTCACTCTTAGCTCTCAAAATGTCCGTATTAGTGCTTCATACAGAGAAATATACTTCTACTTCCTGTTATGAGTAAAGTGTCTCCTCCTCATTGTGGCTTCAGTCTGTTTTTCACACTTTTTGTAGGCGGAGCATAATATTATCATTATATAGGGATTAGATATGATAGAAGTTAAGGGTTAATGTCTCCACTCACTCACCACCAACACCACTTCCTTTCCACTGCTGTATTTTAAACTACATCATGTTTATCATCATGATCTCATGGTGATACTGCAGCAGCTGGGAAAGAACACAGGTCTGATGTTTTTTTTAGCGGTCTGAGACCTGTTAGTTCGTCTTTGTATCTTTGAAGTAAATATTTCTGAGAACTGAAGGGGAAGTGTTTTAGAGAGAATGTGGGTACAACAGCAGCAGAGCTCTGAAGGTTTTACCCTCTAACGATGACAAGATAAACACGTCCACCCATCCAGGAGAAATCAGCATTATTATTGTTATTATTGCCAGAACAGCATAAATGTACCTTGACATTGATTCTACTGTCTGTGAACTCTACTGGAGGGATGAACATCATTCTTCCAAAAGATATTCCCTCATATGGTGTTTTGATGATGATGATGGTGTAGAGCGCTGTCTAACACATCAGCCCTAAATCTCTCATAGATGTTCAGTTGGGTTAAGATCTGGTTACTGTGAAGTTCATAACATATGATTCACATAATTTTCATCCTCATCCAACCATTCAGTGACCCCTCGTGTCCTGTGAACTGGGGCATTATCATCCTGGAAGAGACCACTCCCATCAAGATAGAAATGTTTCATGATAGGATAAAGCTGATGAAAAAAGAGTTTGAGGAGTTCTGCAAGAATTGTTTGCTTTTGAAAGAGATGTGTAATGTTTGCTGGTTTGGTGTAAGGTATTGTGGTTTTTGCAAAAATAGCCTATAGCTTCAAAGACAGATCAGAAAAAAACTCACTGAAACTCATTGAGCTCACTCACTTTAATGGCCTCCATATTATTAGCACCAAATGACATAGTCCTTTCTAGGGACTTTCTTAAGAAATGACATCTTTTCCTTTCAGAGCAAACAGGACCCATAATAGGACCAACACAATGAAGGGTTAAGACTTTCTAAATATACAGCAGCAAAGGAGGAAGGTGAGAGAAAGATTAGAGACACTGATGTGTTTTTAGGCCTGTTCTCAGACACAAAGTCAGTCATAGTTGCTTTAAAGTCTCAAAAGCTTCAGCTTGTCTCTACAAACACTAAGCTGGTCATTCATCATCGAGTCACTACATTTGGGCTCTCTAATGAGTGGGCTCCTGGTCATTTTGGATATTGAATGTTTCCAGAGCATGGAAGACAACATCCTGCACTCCTTATTTGGAAGTTCCTGTCTCCTCAAACCATAAGCTGCAACTCAAAAGCAAACCAATGAGTGACGTCACACCTCATTGCATCTATCTTTATCAACAGTCTATGGATCCGACCTTTTGTTTTTGCATTTTAAAACTCAATTTTAGTCACCTCTGTTTTATTACCTCACCGCTGCAACCTAACACCAAGCTGTATGAAGCAAACTATAAAAGACAAGTGCGCTTTATGTCCAGTCCTGTATGTGAGTTGACTTCCTAAAAAAAAAGAAAAAGAAGTGTATTGAGGTGCGAAGATTGTTAGTTAATATATATGTTTGCAATATGAGTGAGTATGTATATTTCCAGCTTCTGTGTTGTGCAGCCCACTGAATATTTGCAGTTGTGTTTTTCCTATTGTAGCTGTAGTATTAGTAATAAATGTGTGTGTAACTAATGTGAACTTGTTGGTGTTTTCTTGTGTTTGCATGATGAACAAAATCCTCATTCTGTACAAAAATATATTCTAAAGTTGAGGCTTCATCACTCAGAGTTCATCAAATCAAGTGGGAATCTCCTAAAGTTACAGTCTTTTTATTTCTGTCTTTGTGTTATTATCCGTCCACTGCAGCTCAGCAAGGAAACACAGAGAAATACTGGCCAGTAATATAATATCAGTTATAATAAAGAGAAGACAGTTACTGACTCTATTAGTGCTCCCAGCTCAGTTAAGTCTGTTCTACACAATTTACAACAAAAATGTTAAAAAAACAATCCAAAATGAAAGTTACTTATTTGTTTTCATGTACAAATAATGATAAAACTGAGAAGAAACCTCAGTGTAAAAAGTAACATTTAAAAACTTGGTTTAAATTCTTAAAATGGGTGAAAAGTTTATCAAAACAGTGCTGCAGTTAAAAAAGAATCAGCCACCTAAACCCACCAAAACACAAACAAAGGCTTTAACTTGTCATATAAAATCTGATGAAATGTTATTTAACTGCGGTGGACTCTGGTGAGTTGATGTTGGTGTGAAAGTTGTTGATCAGTGGAGTCTGACAGAAGCAGAAGGTTCTCCATCGTTTCCATAGTTCACCGTACCTTCATCTTCATCTTCATCATTATGCACCTGTGAAAAACAACACAACACATCTGAATCACAGCATTGTCATCCATCTGTTTTGTTCACTGAAAACACAAAAAAAGAGTTTAGCTGCATCAGTAAAAATCTGTGTTCATCAAAACTTGTTGTTCATAAACGTTCTGTGAATGTTCTCACCTTTAATTCTGGTCCATATGTTGACTGACACAATGATTGTTATGAGTGCAGTTAAACCCACAGACACGATGATGAACCTCAACCAAACTGTAAAGAGAATGAAAACATTAAAAACATGTTTCACTGTTTAAACTCCTGTAGTTAAAAGATGAGAGAAATACAGTAAATACAGCAAATACAAATCTATTTATGACATTGAGAAATATTTCTCTTCTTTTTTGTTCTTTAAACATCAAAGGTTGAGAGACAGAAAGAGAGAGAACAGTGAGCAACAACAAGGTTTGAGACTCAGACATGTGTGTGAACACACTGACTGAGATGAAGTGAATAAGAGAATATCTCCACCCACAGCCAAGACTCAGTCTGACATTCATACTTTAGACTCAGAGAGATACAAGTTGTTTAATCACTACCTTGTTGTTTTGTTGCTGTATCAATGATTGTTGGTGTTGATGTTGGAGTTCTTTCAGTGTCCTCACCTGGACATGAAAAAAGAAAAAGAGACAGTCAGACAGATGAAATGGGAGACAAAAGAAAGTTGTTTGGATCGACTTATTAGCTTTTTCATTCATTCATGTTGTTGCTGATTTTACATTCTCACTTGGACTAATGAAATCCCAAAATCCCAACAAATTGTGGTTAGAAAATACCACATAGTAATCATCTATACAAAAAATGATAAACTAAATGAGGCAGTTTACTGACCTGAAGACTGAGGGCTGAAGTCAAACAGCTGCACTTCTCCAGTTTTTTTATCTGTCACGTTACACTTGAATAACTCAGAATACTTTGACGTCTCAGCAAGATGGGAAGTTGTAAACATCACAGGGGCAAAGCAAGAATACTGTGACTCCTTCATGTACTGAATGTTCACATCCCAATCATTACCCTCATACACCCACTTCACTGTGTGTCTGCACTCATCATATGTCCACACAGAGCAGCTGAACGTCACCTTATCAGCATCCTTATGTTCAGTCACTGGTGAAGATGGAGATATTGTGAGAGAAAGACAACAAGAGTCAGATTAACTTCATCACTGTAATCATAATTATTGTAATGTTTCAGTATATTGTTCTAACAAGACAGTTTGAGCTGAAAACATTATGATGTAAATACTCACTGGTAACAACAGACAGAGAAACATTAGAGTCTCGACCGTGTTGTTGTCCTGATTTGAACTGTCTGCAGGTGTAACAACCAACATCCTCAACTGTGACCTTCTTTATAACCAGAGCACAGTTCATTGTAACACTCAGTCTGTCTGATTTAGCTTTGGCTTTTTCACCAATCTGCCCAAGGTTAATCAGCGCTACTGTTGCTTTGCTTCCTGAACGACTGAAGATCCAGGTAGTACTGTCACATTTATCCTGATCAGTCGTTACATTTTCACAAGACAAAGTGACTTCATCTCCATCTCTGACAGTGATGTAGAGGAAAGTTTGTCCAGTTACTGCTGTTGAGAATTTGAAAGAGAAATGTGATAAATGAACTGAAATAAGAATATGACTGTAGTGTGAATGTTAAAAACAAACAGCATATTTGACTGTCTCAGTAAAATAAAAGTTATTCAACAAAGTACAAGAAGGTAATAAAGCAGATTTTTGTATCTTACCTGTAAACTGAAGCCCCAGTATCAGAAATAAAGACATTTTAATCCATCTGAGTTCAACCATCGTGCTTCTCTGTCTTTCTCTCTGTCTTCTTCTCTCACTCTTATCTCTCAAAATGTCCGTATTAGTGCTTCATACAGAGAAATACACTTCTACTTCCTGTTATGAGTAAAGTGTCTCCTCCTCATTGTGACTTCAGTCTGTTTTTCACACTTTTTGTAGGCGGAGCATAATATTATCATTATATAGGGATTAGATATTATAGAAGTTAAGGGTTAATGTCTCCACTCACTCACCACCAACACCACTTCCTTTAAACTGCTGTATTTTTAACTACCTCATGTTTATCATCATGATCTCATGGTGATACTGCTGCACCTGGGAAAGAACACAGGTCTGATGTTTTTTTAGCGGTCTGAGACCTGTTAGTTCGTCTTTGTGTCTTTGAAGTAAATATTTCTGAGAACTGAAGGGGAAGTGTTTTAGAGAGAATGTGGGTACAAATGCAGCAGAGCTCTGAAGGTTTTACCCTCTAACGATGACAAGATAAACACAAAATGCTTTTTGGGCCCATCCACCCATCCAGGAGAAATCAGCATTATTATTGTTATTATTGCCAGAACAGCATAAATGTACCATCAAGATAGAAATATTTCATGATAGGATAAAGCTGATCACTCAGAACTACTTTGTATTGATTAGCAGTGACCCTTCACCTCTAAGGAGACAAATGGACCCAAACTATGGTAATTTGACATAGAGCAACCCACCCAAACCTGTTACTGACATAATCAGATACTTTGTGTAAACTTTTCCTGTCAACAGACAGAACCCAGGCTGTGTCTGCTGTGCCAGTAATGCTTTAATATATTTGGTCATCTGTCAGCTTCATTGAGAATTTATTCTGTGGAAGTTCAAGTCAATAACTGCGTTCTATATTTGACTGATATTCACACTCTTAATAAGAACAAGAGTTTCATAGAAAATGAATGACCTAACTTTCAACTCAGAAGGAAGTGTCAACCACAGTGTCTGAACATAACGCTGCGTATCACTTAGTTTGCAGCAGCAAGCTTCCTCTCTGTGCTCTGTTTACTTGCTGCACTCTGATCATATTCAAAAAGACAATTTGGAAAATTAAAGCACAGAAGTCGAAGAAGACTACAGATACATGAAACACTATACAACACACATTTAATCTCCTCACACAAAACAGATTGTTAAATATGGATTTGGGGCATGACTGCTTACAACACAAGGACAACTTCAATATTCCTCTTGACTGCTTGCTGTTACTCAGCTGCAGTCGTGTTTCTGTCCTGTAAACTCATAGTTTCAGTAACTGAACAAACAAACTTGTATCAATTCCCACAAGTGTTAGTTTGCTGCTTTGTGTTTGGAATTATACAGAAACCCTGTGGTGAAAGCAAGCTATACTATAAATATGATTATTAACGACTTAAACCTCCACAGAATAAATGCATGATGAAACTGACAAATGACTAAATGTAGTAAAGCATTACTGACACAGCAGCCACAGCCTGCGTTCTGTCTGTTGACAGGAAATGTATGTGGTTGTATCAGTGACAGACTTGGGTGGGTTGCTCCATGTTGTCAAATTGCATCAGATAAGACCCTAGCTAAGGTTAGTTCAGCTAGCTGTTAGTTCCTCATTATATCTTTGAAGTAAATATTTCTGAGAACTGAAGGGGAAGTGTTTTAGAGAGAATGTAGTAACAGCAGCAGAGCTCTGGAGCCTCAGTCTAAGGAAATCCTCCAATATCAGTCCAGTATATCCACCACCGGGATTTGCTTTTATTTGTTACCTATTAACACTTTTATTTGTTACCTTTTGCGTGTGTGTGTGCTACTGTGCGTCCAGTGTGTGTAACAAGCAGAGTGTATGTTGTGCACCTGCCTGTATAGTTGCATATTACATAATGCGCCCTTAAAATAACAATGAGACGTTGCGCCATTGACTTTAGACCAGGTTTTTGTCAGTCAAAAGCGCAATCGTTCTCTGCTTCCTCAAAATAGCAATGCGCCAACAATGTGCCTGGCCACACCTTACTTTTAAATCAACACGCCCATGGGCGCACTGATGGGCGCAAGTGTTATTGCTGTTTTAACAACGTGGGCGCTGGGCGTGAAAATGACAAATGCGCCGGTCTTAAAATAGCAAGGCGACTTGCGCTGCGCTTAGCCACACACTGCGCAGGGCGTAAAATAGGGCCCTTAGTGTCAGCTCCTTGGTTGCCCAGTGTTGCTCTCTACCTGATATAAAGAACCCTTAAAATCCAATTCCCTTTCCCCCTCTCCTTTACATATGTCTGTTTTTCTTCGTTTCTTATTTCTGTATGTCTGTGTCCATATGTTAATAAGCTAGGAGGTTCTAAACTGAGACTAAAGCCCGATCAGTTACAGAGCAGCTATCGTCTTGGATCTTCTACTGCTGCCTTGGTTTGACCGCAGCCCTCAAAGCTCCAACTGAAGCGACAGGAGAGCTGAGTGGCCGCAGCAGTTTCTGAAGGAGGACACTGATATATGTCTATATATGTGATTCACTACCAGCATTTTTAAACCAACATGGAGCTGCTGTTGACTGTTTTTCCTCAGAGATGAACAAAAGTTTGAACATTCACATATATCATCAAATTTCCATTAATGCACTTGTTTCCTGAGCAGACTTGGCTGTGATTCTTCTTTTCTTTTTCTCAGTATTACATTAATACAAATTCACATTACCATGCCAGTGCTTACACTGCATTTCTTCATTTTCACCAGTAGATGGTGTCATTGTGCTTCAGACAAACACAAGGTTACAGGTTCATCTCCTGGTTTCTTCAATGAGGCATCTTCATGTTCTGCTCTCTTTGTCTCATTCACAGTCAAGTGGAATTGAATCTAATTTTCCTTTTATGCGCACAAATAGTGCAAAGTAGCTGCTTTGACTCATTCTACCAACTGCATGCTGGGATTAGCTTCAGCCAGCTCTTTTTAGAAAGGATGAGATCAGTTGACCGTTTCTTGTTGCTTTTTCAAAACTTAAATACGTCAGATTTCAAATGTTCCATCATGAATATACTGCTGTTCATAGCCCTCCAGTTCATCAGCAAACCTCACTGGTCTTTTGGCAAATCATCAGTGAGATTTCTAAACTTCTCACTGGTCAGACTATCATCAACAACATCCTGCAAACAAGATCAAGATAAGACACTCATCTCCTGCTTGGCCACTAAAGACCATTAAGATCACTGACCCTGCTACCGTTGACCATTCAAACCCTTCAAGAGCAGCAACATGGAAAGACCAATTCACGCTCCAGTCTGAGTTGATGGCACAACCTGGATAAACATCACCTACCATTCACTATCATAACTCATCTCTAGGAACCAGTAACGCACAGAGACTATCTGGCAACAACATTACTCTTAAGCCTCTTTCACACATGGAGTGTATCCCTGAAATACTCTGAAACATTTCCTGCATGGGGTCATGTGTGAATGGGGGCAGGGGTCGATATTCAGGGAAATCTGTACCGCCAATTTCCCACCATAAGTACTTTGACATATGAACTCCAGACAATGTCTAGAGAATCAGGTTCAGACATTTTTTAGTTTACAGATTCTTAAAGTTTGGAAATAGCTTTTTATTTCCAGAAACATCAAATTAATACAACAGCAATGTACAGTTTGAAGTGAGGCAGTTTAGAGGATACATTAAACAACAGTCAGGTGCTCATATGAACATTGAAACAGGTTTTGCTGGCTGTAATCAAAGATCCCTTTCTAACATGCTTCCAGTGTCAAAGATGAGGAACAAAATCCTCATTCTGTACAAAAATATATTGATATATTAAGTTTATATGAAGTTATTATGAGACTTCAACACTCAGAGTTCATCAAACCATGTGGGAATCTCCTAAAGTTACAGTCTTTTTATTTCTGTCTTTGTGTTATTATCCGTCCACTGCAGCTCAGCAAGGAAACACAGAGAAATATTGGCCAGTAATATAATATCAGTTATAATAAAGAGAAGACAGTTACTGACTCTATTAGAGCTCCCAGCTCAGTTAAGCCTATTCTACACAATTTACAACAAACATGTTAAAAACAATCCAAAATGAAAGTTACCAAAAATCTATTCTTCCATGCAAATAAAACAGTGTAAAAAGTAACATTTAAAAACTTGGTTTAAATTCTTAAAATGGGTGAAAAGTTTAACAAAACAGTGCTGCAGTTCGGCCACCTAAACCCACCAAAACACAAACAAAGGCTTTAACTTGTCATATAAAATCTGATGAAATGTTATTTAACTGCGGTGGACTCTGGTGAGTTGATGTTGGTGTGAAAGTTGTTGATCAGTGGAGTCTGACAGAAGCAGAAGGTTCTCCATCGTTTTCAAAGAACAAATAAAAAACCTTTGTTTCAGACTAATACAGTCAACACTGTTTATTCTTATTGTCTTTAAAGAGTCACAGTAAATAGTGAATTACCACAAACATAAACATTTGAATATTCAGTTTTAAAACTTACAGCATTGTCATCCATCTGTGATTTGTTCACTGAAAACACAAAAAAAGAGTTTCATTAAAAATCTGTGTTCATCAAAACTTGTTGTTCATAAACGTTCTGTGATTGTTCTCACCTTTAATTCCATTCCATATGTTGACTGACACAATAATTATTATATAGTGCAGTTAACCCCACAGACAGGAAGATGAGCTGCAGTTGAACTGTAAAGAGAATTAAAACTTAACGCATGATTCACTGTTTAAACTCCTGTAGTTAAAAGATGAGAGAAATACAGTAAATACAAATCTATTTATGACATTTAGAAATATTTTTTTCTATCTTTTTTGTACTTTAAACATCAAAGGTTGAGAGACAGAAAGAGAGAGAACAGTGAGCAACAACAAGGTTTGAGACTCAGACATGTGTGTGAACACACTGACTGAGATGAAGTGAATAAGAGAATATCTCCACCCACAGCCAAGACTCAGTTTGACATTCATACTTTAGACTCAGAGAGATACAAGTTGTTAAATGACTACCTTGTTGTTTTGTTGATGTATTAGTGATTGTTGGTGTTGGTGCTGGTTGGTTCATCGTTGCCTTTGTGCTTTTTCCCTTTGTTACTGTTGTTGATTTTGTTGTTGGTGTTGATTTTGTTGTTGGAGTTCTTCCAGTGTCCTCACCTGGACATGAAAAAAGAACAAGAGACAGACAGAGAAATGATCTGGAAGATAAAAGAAAGTTCTTTGGATTGACTTATTTGCTTCTTCGAAGTTTAATTTTCCAGAAATAAAGACCAACATCTTTAACTGTGACTGTCTTTATAACCAGAGAACAGTTTCTGTAAGACTCAATTGGTCTGAAAATTAGATCTGATGCTGCTGTTCCAGGTGAATGACTGAAGATCCATGTAGTACTTTTGCATTCATGCTGACTATCCATCACATTTTCACAAGGCAAACAGACCTCATCTCCACCTCTGAAAATTTTATTTAGTTTCTGATATGAAGGAATTCAGACATTAACATCAACAAATAAACTAGAGATAATATGATAAAGACGAGAGAAATACAGTATATACATCACATGCTTTTTACAACTTGAAAAATGTTGCTTCTATCACTGCTTCATTACAATATTAGTAAAATTTTGTTCAATATTTGATCTGAACTGTGACCTTTGGTGCTAAGTGTATGTTGCTACAGACAGGAAGCACCAAAAATACAAATCTACAAATTTAGATGTTTAAAATACATAAATATAATATATTAATAATATTTATAACTTTAAATAATAATATATTTAACTTTAAACACCAAAGGCTGAAAGACAGAAAAAGAGAGAACAGTGATCAGTTTCCTCACCTGAAGACTGAGGGCTGAAGGCAAACAGCTGCACTGTGCTATTGTGAACACGTGTCACGTTACACTTGAATAACTCAGAATACTTTGACGTCTCAGCAAGATGGGAAGTTGTAAACTTCACAGAGGCAAAGCAAGGAGAGTGTGACTCCTTCATGTCCTGAGTGTTCACATCCCAATCATTACCCTCATACACCCACTTCACTGTGTGTCTACACTCTCCAAATGGCAACACAGAGCAGTTTAACGTCACCTTATCAGTGTCCTTATGTTCAGTCACTGGTGAAGATGGAGATATTGTGAGAGAAAGACAACAAGAGTCAGATTAACTTCATCACTGTAATCATAATTATTGTAATGTTTCAGTATATTGTTCTAACAAGACAGTTTGAGCTGAAAACATTATGATGTAAATACTCACTGCTAACAACAGACAGAAAAACCTGAGAGTCTTGACCTTGTTGTTGACCTGATTTGAACTGTCTGCAGCGGTAAAGACCAGCATCCTCAACTGTGACCTTCTTTATAACCAGAGAACAGTCCGCTGTAACACTCAGTCTGTCTGATTTAGCTTTGGCTTTTTCAACAATCTGCCCAAGGTTAATCAGCTCTACTGCTGCTGTGCTTCTTGAACTAGCAAAGATCCAGCCAGTACTGTCACATTTATCCTGATCAGTCATCACATTTTTACAAGGCAAAGTGACTTCATCTCCATCTCTGACAGTGATGTAGAGGGGAGTTTGTCCAGTTACTGCTGTTGAGAATTTGAGAGAGAAATGTGATAAATGAACTGAAATAAGAATATGACTGTAGTGTGAATGTTATAAACAAACAACATATTTGGGCTCAGTAAAATAACGGTTATTTAATAAAGTAAAATAAGGTAATAGTACAGATTTTTGTATCTTACCTGTAAACTGAAGCCCCAGTATCAGAAATAAAGACATTTTAATCCATCTGAGTTCAACCATTGTGTATCTTTCTCTTTCTCTTTCTCTGTCTTTCTCTCTGTCTTCTTCTCTCACTCTTAGCTCTCAAAATGTCTGTATTAGTGCTTCATACAGAGAAATATGCTGTCTACTTCCTCTTATGAGTAAAGTGTCTCCTCCCCATTGTGGCTTCACTCTGTTTTTCTCACTTTTTGTAGGCGGAGCATAATATTATCATTCTATAGGGATTAGATATTATAGAAGATATTATAGAACACCACTTCCTTTCCACTGCTGTATTTTAAACTACCTCATGTTCATCATCATGATCTCATCATGTAATGTTTTTAAAACATGGATGTAAGATGGTACAAATTTCACACTAATCTGCTGTGGGGCAGAGACATCTGCCTGGTTAAATAATAGTTACATACAACTGATTTTAAAGCAAAGTAATAGATTATGAAGCAGAAGTATGTTTCTGCTTTAAAACAAAATTTAATTTCTATCATGTTTAACAACAGACAGTATTCATGAGCATCGAGATTCAAACTTAGACTCTTGATGCGCATGTGGGTATGATAGTTTCATCATAGGATAAAGCTGATCACTCAGAAGTACTTTGCATTGTTTAGCAGTGACCCTTCCCTCTAAGGGAACAAGTGGACCCTAATTATGGTAATTTGACATAGAGCAACCCACCCAAGCCTGTTACTAACATAATCAGATACTTTGTGTAAACATTTCCTGTCAACAGACCGAACGCAGGCTGTGGCTGCTGTGTCAGTAATGCTTTACTATATTTGGTCATCTGTCAGTTTCGTTGAGCATTTATTCTGTAGAAGTTTAAGTCAATAACTGAGTTCTATATTAGACTGATATTCACACTCTAAATAAGAACAATTGTCATAGAAAATTAATGATGTAATGTTAACTTCAGAAAGAAGTGTCTGCCACAGTGTATGAACATAACACTGCATATCATTTAGTTTTCAGCAGCAAGCTTCCTATCTGTGCTCTGTTTACTTGCTGCACTCTGCCCGTATTCAAAAAGACAATTTAGAAAATTAAAGCTGTACAGTAATGTGATTTTGTATTAATATAACACTGAGAAAAGAGGACAGGAGTCACAGTCAGATCTGCACATGTAATAAGTACATTAATATAATTTTTATGATTTCTGTGAATGTTCAAACTTTTGTTCATCTCTACATTTCTTTAAAAAACTTTGATAGAGGGGTCATGAACAGTAGAGGTTCTGCTGTCCAGGCTGGATGTGTCACACTGCTTCTATAAATACAATACAGTCACATGTGTAAATCTATTATATATAAATCACTTTAAGCTCAATGTAAGTATATGTGACCAAAAGATAACTTTTCTCCTTTGTTATTAATCACTAGAACTTCCACATAATAAATGCTTGATGACGCTGACAGATGACCAAATACAGTCTGGTGTTTCTGACACAGCAGCTACAGCCCGCATTCTGTCTGTTGACAGGAAATGTTTACTCAAAGTATGTGATTGTATCAGTGACAGGCTTGGGAGGGTCGCTCCATGTTGTCAGATTGCATCAGATAAGACCCTAGCTAAGGTTAGTTCAGCTAGCTAACTGAATGGCTCAAACTGATTTAAACAACGTAACACACAGCATTCAAACAATTTTAGTGGTTGCAATGTACACTGTCTGCATATGATGTGTGTGACAATGTCCTCTTTGATTGGATTAAAATGTAAATATTCTCCCCATTTTACATTTGCCTGCTTTATTTACCTAAGTGTTGCACTTGTTGGTACTCAGTTAGGAGCAGGTTTGGTTATTAGCAATAATCAATAATGATTGAAAAGAATGTCTGAGAGTGATACTTTAGATTCAGAGAGATACAAGTTGTTAAATCACTACTTGGTTGTTTTGTTGGAGTATCATTGGTTGTTGGTGTTGGTGTTGATGTTGTTGCAGCTCTTTTAGTGTTCTGATCTGGACATGAAAAAATAACAAGAAAGAGACAGAGAGATGAAACGGAAGTCCAAAGAATGTTTTTTATTCATGCTTGTTGGTAGTGATGTTGTCGTTTTTGCATCTTTACCTGGACAAATAAAATCCCCAAATACCAAAAAACTGTGTTGAGAAAATACCCTAAAATAAGTTAAGGGTGATTGTCTCCACCCACTCACCACCAACACCACTTCCTTTCCACTTCTGTATTTTAAACTACATCATGTTTATGATCATGATCTCATCATGTAATACTTTTAAAATGTGGGTTAGGGTTAGGGTTGGATGTAAGATGGTACTGATTTCACACTAATCTGCTGTGGGGCAGAGACATCTGCCTGGTTAAATAATAGTTACATACAACTAATTTTAAACAAATTCACTAACTTAGACTGCACCATTTGTGTATAGTTTAAGTAGTTTATTTTGATCAGCAAGATTGATTTGGGAAGGAATAAGATGAGGGGTGATGGATTTTAGGGTCGAAGGGAAGCAATGTACACCAGATGTGGGTCGCCGTTGTGAAGGAGTTGAATTGGATGGATATTGACCAGTTGGAGATTGAGTCGAAGCGATTGAGCTGGAGTGTCTAGGAACCTGGGGATGGAAAATCAGGGTAGGAGCACATCTCAATGAGCAATTAATTTGCTTCATCATCAAAAGTGCCCAAAAGTGCTTCACTGGACTAAGTGTGAATGGGCTCTGTGAATATCATGGAGGTTTCTATGGCTGTAACTCTGATATGCACATACACACACACGGTGCTGAAGTGCCTTTCCAAATTGGTTAAAGTCCAAGAGAGTTAAGTATTGAGTGATGTCCCACCTTTCTGTAGGATAAGTGATTGCCAAAAATTGGGAAAAACAGGAAACCTAGCTGACACGCAATATCATCCAATACACACATATAACCTGGTTTGGGTATAAAAAGGCATGTCATGTTCTATAAAGTTGGAATTCTCTGTGTCTGCATTGCTGGAGCTGTGTGTGTGTCAATAAATGAGATCTTCTCCATTTGACACCTGTGTCTGCATCTTGCCTGATTCGCTCCTCTTTCCTCCACAACATAATTGGCGCCCAACGTGGGGCTTGAGATTTGTGTCCTGGATTGGGAAAGCATTGGGCTCACTGAAAAAGCTGCAGCATCAGGTAGGTTGAATTTAAACCTTCAAGTCAGAGCTCTCAATGTGGGGGGTGACAGCTGAAGTCTCAGTTGTTATGGATGCACTCGAAACGAATTGTTGATTTAAGAGATAACTTACTATACCCTTGATTTGAGGCTATTGGAGTAAAAAACCTGTCTGAACATTGTTGGGAGAAGAGAGAGGGGATCAGAGGTGAGACACGGGTCACAGGTGAAAAACCTGCACATGTGGAGGTGCTGCCAGCAATTGTGTCTAAAGCTGTGTTATTGTGTTTTATTGTGTTTATGTATGTACGAGAAGCACGGAAGGTGCATTGAGAAGTGTGGTTCAACGTAGACGTGTGTTTAATTTGGCTGATTGGACTTATCTGGCAGTGTGGTTGGCCAACGGAGCAGGGTTGCTCCAGCTGTGGAAAAAGTGTTTTGTGAAGCACTGTGTTAAAGTGTGATACCGGTACCAGGGCCCCCTGGTGTTTTTGAGTGTATGATAACCGCTGGCTGAGGAATTTGTTGTACGGAGGAGCACACCGTGTGCCGTGCTGTAAATCGGTGGTGCCATGGTGAGGTTTTTGGCTGAATAACCTGAAATATGGCAAAAACCCGTGCCAACAGTACTCACTTAGTAATAACATACATGGAAGAGTCATCTCTTTTCTACTAGACAAGGAGCGAGCTGAACTTATCTGATGTATTTCAGTGACTGTGCAAAAAAGCACACAAACTGTGATCTTTGAGTTCAAATTTTCCTCCGAATCAGTCTGATCCTCAGCCCTAGTTGGGGTGACCTTTAATCAATACTTTAAAAGTAATTATAATATCTGTGTATAACTCTTAGCTAAGAGTGAATTTCTAGACCTCCTTAGTTTTAACTCACAAAAAGTTCATACAGGAGAAAAGGTTGAGGTCAAAGCTGGAGAGATTGTTCTGATCAGCGAGTCATCTCCAACTCCCAGTAAATTATCTCATTTAAGATGATATTAAGTCCCATAAATCTCCTCTACACCCTAGAGGGATTCAAAAATCCTGAGAATAAGGACATAAAGCTGAAGAAAAACAAAAGTTCATATAAAAACATTCCCTGACTGAGGACGACTAACCGGACCTGACTCTGACTGACTGTGTGTGTGTGTGTGTGTGTGTGTGTGTGTGTGTGTGTGTGTGTGTGTGTGTATAAGACTATGGTGATAGCGAGTGGAGTGAGTGTGCATGAGAAGGAGCTGTGAGTGGATGATGGGAGAGTGTTGTGTGAAAAATTATGAAAAAGTGCTTATTGTTTATTGCATATAGCTTGCTGGGTTCCGTTGAATTTAAATGATTTAGAGGGAAATTGACTGATTTGCTTTATCTCATAAATGTAACACTTTGTTTATGTAAACTGTTTCATCCAGTAAATCTGCAATGTGTGTTTATTTTAAAGAGCGTGTATAAATGTATGTTTAAATTGCAAAGTTAGAAGTAAGTACATAAGTACAAGAGAAGCTTTGTAGGGTTGAAGAGAAAAGTGGGCAGGTGACTGATTGTTGGTTGTTGTTGCGCAGTTAAAATTGAGAAGTCAGAATTGCAGGAGTTAAAGAGACGTTAGAGAGTTAAGGGAGAAGGGAGGTGTGACCGACGGAAGAGACACACTTCCATGCTCCTCCATTGTTATTGGCGAGAAGGTCAGGAGAGGAAGTAAGATGTGTACATTGTAGTGAAAGTTGAGTCATAGGTTGGCAGCTGTCCCAGACAGGATGAAGCGGCCAATAACAATGAGTATTGTGCTAAAAGCCTTGATTGGGACTAAGTACCCAGAGCTTCTAAAACTAGTTTCGTGGGCACAGTGTAGATCACTGTGTCAGGGGGGAAATGTTTAAGGAAAAATTAAAACAATTAAACAGAGATCAGAAGTCTATTATCCACAAAGTCTAGGAATGATTGAGAGAATCAACGGAACCTGAAAAGTGAAGCTGAATAAACAATGTGACTGTTTTTACTAAACTTTGATGCCAATGCATGCAGCTATTACTATATATTTGCAGGACAAAGCCTGAGAGGCCAACCGGGACCAGGATTTGGAGCAACCGGTGGTGCCAGGAGATCAGGGGTACGAAGAGGTCTTCCGACAAAAGTGGTACAAGCCCAGGCGCAAAGGACTTTACTACTTTAGAGGTGTGGTGGTCATGGTTGAATTGGGTACAAGCCTGGAACATATCAAGTGCAGAAATGCGTCAGCTGACCAAAATAACAGGAACTGCCTGAGGAACTGCTTGTGAATGTGTGTGTGTTGCACATACACACACACGGTGCTGAAGTGCCTTTCCAAATTGGCTAAAGTCCAAGAGAGTGAAGTATTGAGTGATGTCCCACCTTTCCGTAGGATAAGTGATTGCCAAGAATTGGGAAAAACAGGAAACCTAGCTGACACGCGATATCATCCAATACACACATATAACCTGGTTTGGGTATAAAAAGGCATGTCATGTTCTATGAAGTTGGAATTCTCTGTGTCTACGTTGAGAGAGATCTTCCCCATCTGACACCTGTGTCTTCATCTTGCCTGATTTGCTCCTCTTTCCTCCACAACAATAACTTGTGTGAAGGGTTGGATGCATTGAGTGAGGAGGTCTGCAGTCAAGGGCAGATGTTTTGGTGATAATGGAGGTTCTTCAATTTTTTAAGCCTTTTATTAACATGTTGGTGTGGGTGTGGGAAATTGAAGGGACTGGAGCGCCGGAAATTAGTTTAACAAAGAAGTTAATCCCGCTCAGGTATGTTTGAATGGTGGATGCTCTGATATTGAGAACTAAATGGGAGTAAGTGATGAGGCTGGCTAGGTTTGTGAGGAAATGGTAGCCTGTGTGCAGTATGGAAGGTTTTGAAGCAGTTCCATCCTGAGTAGTATGAAGAGAGAGGACTGGGGGCTATGACTATTCAGGATTGCCTGTTGTGACATATTGACCAGGTGGCGAAGCTGATGGTTTATGGGAAGATTGTGGTTGAAAACGGTGGGACTGGTGTTGGATGAAGGTCTGAGTTGGGTGCTAAGGCTCTGACTTTCTGAAAAGAAAACTCCTGAGAACTGAAGGGGAAGTGTTTTAGAGAGAATGTAGTAACAACAGCAGCAGAGCTCTGAAGGAACTTGACCCTCCCAGGAGAAATCAGCATTATTATTGTTATTATCATACAAAATGTTTCTTTTGTATTCAGATATCTTGCAATGTCATTGTATGGAATATCAAGTTTCTACGGTGGGATGAAAGTCTGAAAGAATTGGCTCCTTTTCTGATAATATGGTCTAAGTTCATCCTCTGCTGGTCATCCTGGGTTGTGCATAACAACACCAGCGATGTCAACCTCTTAAGAAATTTGCAGGTTTTTCTTTTTTTTCAAGTCAGTATGATGCTTCACTTCAGCCACTGTCTAACCAGCTTGATTCAAGTATTAGCAATTGTATTTCTCTGTAGAAAGGGTTTATATGGTGGCCGAGTGGAGCACTGGAGAGAGAGCTGTGGCGGCCACAGGAGAGCAGATGCTGGCATTAGTGTTGGACTGGTGGAGAGACACTAACAGTAATAGACTTGGAAGCTTGTTTGTTTAAGGGACATTTTAGGATCCTTAAACATTTTATATTTGCTGTTTACTTGTTGTTGTTTTAAAGTAATATTACCGTTTTTTTGTTTGTAACATTTTGTACTTTTAGTTTCTAAAGTTTTGTAATAAATTATTCTTTTACACAACTCTTAGTGTCAACGCCTTGGTTGCCCAGTGTTGCTCTCTACCTGATATAAAGAACCCTTAAAATCCAATTCCCTTTCCCCCTCTCCTTTACATATGTCTACTTTTCTTCATTTATTTATTTCTGTATTTCTGTGTCCATATGATAATAAAGTAGGAGGTCCTAAACTGAGATTAAAGCCCAATCACTTACCAAGCAGCTATCGTCTTGGATCTTCTACTGCTGCCTTGGTTTGACCACAGCCCTAAAAGCCTAAAAGTGACAGGAGAGCTGAGTGACAATAGCAGTTTCTGAAGGAGGACACTGATATATGTCTATATATGTGATTCACTACCAGCATTTTCAAACCAGCATGGAGCTGCTGTTGACTATTCTTACACATTCTGAGGGGTCTTCTTTGCTTTTGCTTCAGAGATGGACAAAAGTTTGAAATGATGAAATTTTTATTTATGCACTTGTTGCCTGGACAGACCTGACTGTGATTCTTTTTACATTATTCACATTACAATGCCAGTGCTTACATTGCATTTCTTCATTTTCACCAGTAGATGGTGTCATTGTGCTTCAGACAAACACAAGGTTACAGGTTCATCTCCTGGTTTTTTCTGAGTCATGTTCATGTTCTGCTCTCTTTGTCTCATTCACAGTCAAGTGGAATTGAATCCTTTTATTTTCCTTTTATGTGAAAGTAGCTGCTTTGACTCATTCTACCAACTGCATGCTGGGATTAGCTTCAGCCAGCTCTTTTTAGAAAGGATGAGATCAGTTGACCGTTTCTTGTTGCTTTTTCATAACTTAAATACGTCAGATTTCAAATGTTCCATCATGAATATAGTCCTCCAGTTCATCATCAAACCTCACTGGTCTTTTGGCAAGTCATCAGTGAAATTTCTAAACTTCTCACTGATCAGACTATCATAAACAACATCCTGCAAACAAGATCAAAATAAGACACTCATCTCCTGCTTGACCACTAAAGACCATTAAGACCACTGACCCTGCTACCTTTGACCATTCAAACCCTTCAAGACCAACTCACACCTCAGTGTGAGCTACAGGGTCCAAAATTAGTTTTTCAGTTTACAAACCAAGGTGGCTGGTCAATATTTACTTTGTCTTAATTACATGGTATGACATATCATAGCAAAACATGACACAGTGTACTTTGTCTTACTTACATGATATGACATGATATGTAACATATCATAGGATAAGAGGACACATCATGGTTTGTCTTATTTACATGACATAATAATACGTATCATATCTTGACATGACACAATATGTTTTGTCTTACTTACACAATATGGCATAATACATGACATATCATGACAACATGACAAAATTTACTTCGTCTTACTTACATGATATAACATATTGTATAACAGGACACAACATACTTTGTCTTACTTACATGATATGACATGATAATATGTAATATATCATATCATAACAGGACACATAATGGTTTGTCTTATTTACATGATTTGACATAATAATACATAACATATCATAGCATAACATGACACAATATCCTTTGTCTTACATGATATAACATATTGTAGCACAATGTGACACAATATACTTTGTCTTACTTACATGACATGACATAATAATATATAACCAATCATATCATAACATGACAAAATATCCTTTGTCTTACTTACATGATATAACATAATACATAACATATCATGGTATAACAAGTCACAATGTACTTTATCTTACTGTCAAGATATAATATATAGCATACCATTACACAATATACTTTGTCTTACTTACATGATATGACATATGTAACATCTCATAGCATAATGTGACACAATATACTTTGTCTTACTTACATGATATGACGTAATGATATATAACCAATCATATCATAACATGACAAAATTTACTTTGTCTTACTTACATGATACAACATATCATAGCACAGTGTGGCACAATATACTTTGTCTTACTTACATGATATGACATAATAATATATAACCAATCATATTATAACATGACAAAATTTACTTTGTCTTACTTACATGATATAACATATAGTATAACAGGACACAACATACTTTATCTTACATACATGATATGACTTAATGATATATAACCAATCATATCATAACATGACAAAATATATTTTGACTTGAATGATATGACATAATATGTAGCCTATCATAGCACAATGTGACACAATATCCTTTGTCTTACATGATATAACATATTGTAGTAAAATGTTACACAATATACTTTGTCTTACTTACATGACATGACATAATAATATATAACCAATCATATCATAACATGACAAAATATCCTTTGTCTTACTTACATGATATAACATATCATAGCACAATGTGACACAATATACTTTGTCTTACTTGCATGATATGACATAATAATATATAACCAATCATATCATAACATGACAAAATATATTTTGTCTTACATGATATGACATAATATGTAGCCTATCATAGCATAACATGACACAATATATTTTGTCTTACTTACATGATATGACATAATACATAACATATCATGGTATAACAAGTCACAATGTACTTTATCTTACTGTCATGATATAATATATAGCATACCATTGCACAATATACTTTGTCTTACTTACATGATACGACATATGTAACATATCATAGCACAATATGACACAATATACTTTGTCTTACTTACATGATATGACTTAATGATATATAACCAATCATATCATGACATGACAAAATTTACTTTGTCTTACTTACATGATATAACATATAGTATAACAGGACACAACATACTTTGTCTTACTTACATGATATGACTTAATGATATATAACCAATCATATCATAACATGACAAAATATATTTTGTCTTACATGATATGACATAATATGTAGCCTATCATAGCATAACATGACACAATATCCTTTGTCTTACATGATATAACATATCGTAGCACAATGTGACACAATATACTTTGTCTTACTTACATGATATGACATAATAATATATAACCAATCATATCAAAACATGACAACATATCCTTTGTCTTACTTACATGATATAACATATAGCACAATGTGACCCAATATACTTTGTCTTACTTACATGATATGACATAATAATATATAACCAATCATATCATAACATGACAAAATATACTTTGTCTTACATGATACGACATATGTAACATATCATAGCACAATATGACACAATATACTTTGTCTTACTTACATGATATAACATATAGTATAACAGAACACAACATACTTTGTCTTACTTACATGATATGACTTAATGATATATAACCAATCATATCATAACATGACAAAATATACTTTGTCTTACATGATATGACATAATATGTAGCCTATCATAGCATAACATGGCACAATATATTTTGTCTTACTTACATGATATAACATAATACATAACATATCATGGTATAACAAGTCACAATGTACTTTATCTTACTGTCATGATATAATATATAGCATACCATTACACAATATACTTTGTCTTACTTACATGATACGACATATGTAACGTCTCATAGCATAATGTGACACAATATACTTTGTCTTACTTACATGATATGACTTAATGATATATAACCAATCATATCATAACATGACAAAATTTACTTTGTCTTACTTACATGATACAACATATCATAGCACAGTGTGGCACAATATACTTTGTCTTACTTACATGATATGACATAATAATATATAACCAATCATATCATAACATGACAAAATATACTTTGTCTTACATGATATGACATAATATGTAGCCTACCATAGCTTAACATGACACAATATATTTTGTCTTACTTACATGATATGACATAATACATAACATATCACGGTATAACAAGTCACAATGTACTTTATCTTACTGTCATGATATACTATATAACATACCATTACACAATGTACTTTGTCTTACTTACATGATACGACATATGTAACATATCATAGCACAATGTGGCACAATATACTTTGTCTTACTTACATGATATGACTTAATGATATATAACCAATCATATCATGACATGACAAAATTTACTTTGTCTTACTTACATGATATAACATATAGTATAACAGGACACAACATACTTTGTCTTACTTACATGATATGACTTAATGATATATAACCAATCATATCATAACATGACAAAATATATTTTGTCTTACATGATATGACATAATATGTAGCCTATCATAGCATAACATGACACAATATCCTTTGTCTTACATGATATAACATATCGTAGCACAATGTGACACAATATACTTTGTCTTACTTACATGATATGACATAATAATATATAACCAATCATATCAAAACATGACAACATATCCTTTGTCTTACTTACATGATATAACATATAGCACAATGTGACCCAATATACTTTGTCTTACTTACATGATATGACATAATAATATATAACCAATCATATCATAACATGACAAAATATACTTTGTCTTACATGATACGACATATGTAACATATCATAGCACAATATGACACAATATACTTTGTCTTACTTACATGATATAACATATAGTATAACAGAACACAACATACTTTGTCTTACTTACATGATATGACTTAATGATATATAACCAATCATATCATAACATGACAAAATATACTTTGTCTTACATGATATGACATAATATGTAGCCTATCATAGCATAACATGGCACAATATATTTTGTCTTACTTACATGATATAACATAATACATAACATATCATGGTATAACAAGTCACAATGTACTTTATCTTACTGTCATGATATAATATATAGCATACCATTACACAATATACTTTGTCTTACTTACATGATACGACATATGTAACGTCTCATAGCATAATGTGACACAATATACTTTGTCTTACTTACATGATATGACTTAATGATATATAACCAATCATATCATAACATGACAAAATTTACTTTGTCTTACTTACATGATACAACATATCATAGCACAGTGTGGCACAATATACTTTGTCTTACTTACATGATATGACATAATAATATATAACCAATCATATCATAACATGACAAAATATACTTTGTCTTACATGATATGACATAATATGTAGCCTATCATAGCTTAACATGACACAATATATTTTGTCTTACTTACATGATATGACATAATACATAACATATCACGGTATAACAAGTCACAATGTACTTTATCTTACTGTCATGATATACTATATAACATACCATTACACAATGTACTTTGTCTTACTTACATGATACGACATATGTAACATATCATAGCACAATGTGGCACAATATACTTTGTCTTACTTACATGATATGACTTAATGATATATAACCAATCATATCATGACATGACAAAATTTACTTTGTCTTACTTACATGATATAACATATAGTATAACAGGACACAACATACTTTGTCTTACTTACATGATATGACTTAATGATATATAACCAATCATATCATAACATGACAAAATATATTTTGTCTTACATGATATGACATAATATGTAGCCTATCATAGCATAACATGACACAATATCCTTTGTCTTACATGATATAACATATCGTAGCACAATGTGACACAATATACTTTGTGTTACTTACATGATATGACATAATAATATATAACCAATCATATCAAAACATGATAACATATCCTTTGTCTTACTTACATGATATAACATATAGCACAATGTGACACAATATACTTTGTCTTACTTACATGATATGACATAATAATATATAACCAATCATATCATAACATGACAAAATATACTTTGTCTTACATGATACGACATATGTAACATATCATAGCACAATATGACACAATATACTTTGTCTTACTTACATGATATGACTTAATGATATATAACCAATCATATCATAACATGACAATATTTACTTTGTCTTACTTACATGATATAACATATAGTATAACAGAACACAACATACTTTGTCTTACTTACATGATATGACTTAATGATATATAACCAATCATATCATAACATGACAAAATATACTTTGTCTTACATGATATGACATAATATGTAGCCTATCATAGCATAACATGGCACAATATATTTTGTCTTACTTACATGATATAACATAATACATAACATATCATGGTATAACAAGTCACAATGTACTTTATCTTACTGTCATGATATAATATATAGCATACCATTACACAATATACTTTGTCTTACTTACATGATACGACATATGTAACGTCTCATAGCATAATGTGACACAATATACTTTGTCTTACTTACATGATATGACTTAATGATATATAACCAATCATATCATAACATGACAAAATTTACTTTGTCTTACTTACATGATACAACATATCATAGCACAGTGTGGCACAATATACTTTGTCTTACTTACATGATATGACATAATAATATATAACCAATCATATCATAACATGACAAAATATACTTTGTCTTACATGATATGACATAATATGTAGCCTATCATAGCTTAACATGACACAATATATTTTGTCTTACTTACATGATATGACATAATACATAACATATCACGGTATAACAAGTCACAATGTACTTTATCTTACTGTCATGATATACTATATAACATACCATTACACAATGTACTTTGTCTTACTTACATGATACGACATATGTAACATATCATAGCACAATGTGGCACAATATACTTTGTCTTACTTACATGATATGACTTAATGATATATAACCAATCATATCATGACATGACAAAATTTACTTTGTCTTACTTACATGATATAACATATAGTATAACAGGACACAACATACTTTGTCTTACTTACATGATATGACTTAATGATATATAACCAATCATATCATAACATGACAAAATATATTTTGTCTTACATGATATGACATAATATGTAGCCTATCATAGCATAACATGACACAATATCCTTTGTCTTACATGATATAACATATCGTAGCACAATGTGACACAATATACTTTGTCTTACTTACATGATATGACATAATAATATATAACCAATCATATCAAAACATGATAACATATCCTTTGTCTTACTTACATGATATAACATATAGCACAATGTGACACAATATACTTTGTCTTACTTACATGATATGACATAATAATATATAACCAATCATATCATAACATGACAAAATATACTTTGTCTTACATGATACGACATATGTAACATATCATAGCACAATATGACACAATATACTTTGTCTTACTTACATGATATGACTTAATGATATATAACCAATCATATCATAACATGACAATATTTACTTTGTCTTACTTACATGATATAACATATAGTATAACAGAACACAACATACTTTGTCTTACTTACATGATATGACTTAATGATATATAACCAATCATATCATAACATGACAAAATATACTTTGTCTTACATGATATGACATAATATGTAGCCTATCATAGCATAACATGACACAATATATTTTGTCTTACTTACATGATATGACATAATACATAACATCATGGTATAACAAGTCACAATGTACTTTATCTTACTGTCATGATATAATATATAACATACCATTGCACAATATACTTTGTCTTACTTACATGATACGACATATGTAACATCTCATAGCATAATGTGACACAATATACTTTGTCTTACTTACATGATATGACATAATAATATGTAACATGTGACATCATGACATGTGACATCATTTTTTTAGCCAGACTGAGTTTTTACCAGCCAAAATAATAAATTGTTTTTTACATCTGCAACTTGCTATTATTACTGTTTATCATGTCATCTTGGTGTATGATTTTTTTTTCATTTTATACTGGGTGGGAACCAGCACTGCATTTCCATCACCTACTATGCTGGAGTAGACCAGAGATTTCTGCCCCCTCAAACAAATACAGTGAACCAGCAGCTTTCTCAACCATGTGTAGGAAATAGGTTTCTAACATGTATTCCAAAGTTTATCTGAAGTTAATATGAGGTTTCAGAGTTAATCAAATCAAGTGGGAAATTTCTGAAGTTATAAGTGTCTGTCCACTGCAGCTCAGCAAGGAACCACAGAGAAATACTAACCAGTAATATAATATCAGTTATAATAAAGAGAAGACAGTTACTGACTCTTAGAGCTCCCAGCTCAGTTAAGTCCATTCTACACAATTTAAAACAATCCAAACTGTAAGTTACTAAAAATATGTTCTTCTATACAAATAATGACAAAACTGAGACAAAGCCACACAAAACAAATCTCACTCAGCAAGCATGTTAAAACAACACAAAATGAAGGTTACTTAAAAAACTGGTTTAAATTCTTAAAATGGGTGAAAGGTTTGACAAAACAGTGCTGCAGTTCAAAAAAGAATCAGCCACCTAAACCCACCAAAACACAAACAAAGGCTTTAACTTGTCATATAAAATCTGATGAAATGTTATTTAACTGCGGTGGACTCTGGTGAGTTGATGTTGGTGTGAAAGTTGTTGATCAGTGGAGTCTGACAGAAGCAGAAGGTTCTCCATCGTTTTCATAGTGCACCGTACCTTCATCTTCATCATTATGCACCTGTGAAAAACAACACAACACACCTGAGATTCTGAGATTAAATACAACAAATAAACAACCTTTGTTTCAGACTGATACAGTCAACACTTTATTCTTATTGTCTTTACAGAATCACAATAAATAGTGAATTACCACAAACATAAACATTTGAATATTCAGTTTTAAAACTCACAGCATTGTCATCCATCTGTGGTTTGTTCACTGAAAACACAAAGAAGAGTTTAGCTTCATCTTTAAAAATCTGTGTTCATTAAACCTTCTTGTTCATAAACATTCTGTGAATGTTCTCACCTTTAATTCTGGTCCATATATTGACTGACACAACGATTATTATGAGTGCAGTTAAACCCACAGACACAATGATGAACCTCAACCAAACTGTAAAGAGAATGAAAACATTAAAAACATGTTTCACTGTTTAAACTCCTGTAGTTAAAAGATGAAAGAAATACATTATATAAAGCAAATACAAATCTATTTATGATAAAATATAAAGCTGAGAGACAGAAAGAGAGAGAACAGTGAGCAACAACAAGGTTTGAGACTCAGACATGACTGAGATGAACTGAACAAGAGAACAAGTGGTTATGTCGCTACCTTGTTGTTTTGTTGCTGTATCAATGGTTAATGGTGTTGGTGCTGTTTGGTTCATCGTTGCCTTTGTGATTTTTCCCGTTGTTGCTGTTGTAGATTTTGTTGTTGGTGTTGTTGTTGCAGCTCTTGTGGTGTCCTCACCTGGACATATGAAAAAAGAGAAAGAGACAGACAGAGAGATGAACTAGAAGACAAAAGAACATTGTTTGGCTTTATTCATTTTTTCCCACTTATTTCTATTGATGTTGATGTTGTGGATTTTGCACCCTCCGCTGAAGGATGTTCCATCAAGCTGACTAAAGGAAAAGCCTGACTTACTTCAATAAGCCTTGCTAATTTAAGTGAGAGCTCCTTTCCCAGCTCAGTAACCATGGGAATTCATATTTTTTTTAGCAGAGTTAGCCTGCTAAGGAGCAGCCTAACTGTCAAGTTTAACTTAGCTGTATGTCAAAGAATGGAAACAGACTCAAAACACACTTCCGTCAAGTGTCTTTTTGCACTTGCATCACATGTCTGTGTTTGGAAACATAAAATAGAAGAATTGTCAGGGACTTTTACAAGAGTACTTAATTTAATCCCCGTTTTATTCATGGTCACTTCTGTGTTGGAGTGAACCCTTTTATTTAAAAGCTTAACATTTACAATTTAAGAAATAAAAGTGTGCTAACATTTCTTTGAAAATATTTATTTATTTATTCACTCATTTTGTTTAAGCTGTGAAGACAAAAATAAAGTTAAATAAAGTCTAAACAATGACCTTCTGATGTGTTTAAATGTATACAGTGATCCGCTGTGGATGTGACTCCCCTCATTGAGACCTGCTGATAAATGTAACAGTGGAGCAGAAGAGAGACACTGAAATAGCGATGTAACCGACCTTCATGCTATTATTGAGTTTTTTTCTTCATGAAAACAAATAAGGTATTTGTATCTGGGCATACTCCTAGCTTACATTGTTAATTTTGGGTCTCTTCAATGAATGACAATATACGGACAAACATTAAACTACGGTTAATCTATTTTTGGTACTTTACTCCCATGATAAACAGCTGCAGTGCCATTATTGCCAACCTGAGGCTGCTGCTGTGTGCACACTTAAATCATGACGGAAACAGGAAGTCATGAAAAAGTTAAAGCCTAAAAAATAGTCTCATAGTATCTTTGCCTGTTCTGCTGATGGGGAAAATAAGGAACTTGTCATTGGCTAAAGTCAGAACCCGCCACTTCATAAATGTGCACACACTGTGTTTGAAACAGTTATACTGTGTTTCGACACAGCAAATGGTATTAAATGGTATTCTACATGAGAAATAAACAGTAATCACTTATAAAAATCATCCGCTTATAGTGATATTTGACTCAGTATTCAGTATCTTTACCTCCAACTGAAACTTCCTAATTTCTAACTTTCATTGCTTGTAACTGGACATGCTGTGAAAGAGAAAATGTTTCAAAGAGTATAATAATGTCGGTAAGTTGGTTCTCTTAAGTTGCCTACACCATCATTTTAAACATACATATGATATAATCTAGCCCACTGATAATATAGCCACAGTCAGTGTTCTGAATGCCAATTCATCAATAACTAAACATAAAACCATGAACAGGGACAAGCACTGCTCTTCACATTCTCCCTGCAGACTCATCAAGCTGAATGCGGGGATTGAACCATCAACCTTCTAGCAAGAAGTTCATGCTTCTAACCTTTAGGCCATCACTAGCAACCTACAGGTATAAATTTAATCTGCCATCAATTTTGTGCTGAGCCATCTCCTTCACCTGCGGCTGTATTGTTCTTTTTGGTGAAGACTCCTTTATATAGTTTCATCAGCAGGTTTGTTCTGCTGCTAAAAAGAATGCCTCTCTAGTTTTCCCTTCTTTTTGTGACACAGTATCGTCATTTTGGACAATCTAAGTGGCTATGGCTAGACTTAGTGTTGGTTAGACATGGCTACACTGCAATAGTGGAACACCTTGAGCCTCAAATGAAAACTGACGTTAATTCTAGTCAGGCGTTGATGGAACACCCCTCTGGACAAATGAAATCCCAAAATACCAACAAACTGTGGTGAGAAAATGCCCCATAATAACCATCTACACAAAAAACTGAGAAACTAAATGAGTCAGTTTACTCACTTGAAGACTGAGGGCTGAAGGAAAACAGCTGCACTCTTCCAGTGTACATATGTGTCACGTTACACTTGAATGACTCAGAATACTTTGACGTCTCAGCAAGATGGGAAGTTGTAAACATCACAGAGGCAAAGCAAGAAGACTGTGACTCATTCATGTGCTGAGTGTTCACATCCCCACGTTCATACACCCACTTTGCTGTGTGTGTACAAGGTCCACGTGTCGACACAGAGCAGCTTAACGTCACTTTATCAGTGTCCTTATGTTCAGTCACTGGTGAAGATGGAGATATTGTGAGAGAAAGACAACAAGAGTCAGATCACTGTAATCATAATTATTGTAATGTTTCAGTATATTGTTCTAACAAGACAGTTTGAGCTGAAAACATTATGATGTAAATACTCACTGGTAACAACAGACAGATCAACATGAGAGTCTTGAACTATTTTTTGTCCTGATCTGAGTTGTCTGCAGGTGTAAAGGCCAACATCCTCAACTGAGATCTTCTTTATAACCAGAGAACAGTCCGCTTTAAAACTCAGTCTGTGTGATTTATCTTTGGCTTCTTTACCAATCTGCCCAAGGTTAATCAGCTCTATTGCTTTGTCTTTTGAAACAAATAGCCAGGAAGTCCTGTCACATTTATCCTGATCAGTCATCACATTTGCACAAGACAAAGTGACATCATCTCCATCTCTGACAGTGATGTAGAGGGAAGTTTGTCCAGTTACTGCTGTTGAGAAATTGAGAGAGAAATGTGATAAATGAACTGAAATAAGAATATGACTGTAGTGTGAATGTTAAAAACAAACAGCATATTTGACAGGTTCAGTAAAATGGTTATTTAATAAAACACCATTGGTATCATTACAGATTATTGTACTTTACATATAAACTGAAGCCCCAGTGTCAGAAATAAAGACATTTTAATCCATCTGAGTTCAACCATCGTGCTTCTTCTCTTCATCATCTTTCTCTCTGTCTTCTTCTCTCACTCTTATCTCTCAAAAGGCAGAAATACACTGTCTACTTCCTATCATGAGTAAAGTATCTCTTCCTCATTCTGGCTTCAATCTATTTTTCTCATTTGTAAGTTAAGAACTTTTTGCAGGCGGAACATATTATTATCATGATACAGGGATTAGATATTACAGTAATAAAGTGTGATTGTCTCCACCCACTCACCACCAACACCACCTCCTTTCCACTGCTGTATTTTAAATTACATCATGTGTATGATCATGAAATGAATATCACACTAATCTGCCTTTTTCAGAGCTTTTGATTACTGTAAATGAAAATAGATAATTGGAAACCTCTATTGATTGACAAGAAACTGACAGAAATACCATTTTTAACTCTACAATTTTCCACCCTGAACATATGTTCAGCAACATCCCATACTTTCAGTTAGTGAGATTGAGAAGAATATGCAGTAAAGAAAATAACTGTCACACTAAGGCTAATGTCTCAACATTTCAGACAAAGGGGATATGACCAGATACCAGATGCTCTACATGTTTCAACATGGTGATCATGTAGTAGCTGGGAAAGAAAAAGGTGTTTTAGTGGTCCTGTTAGACCTGTTAGTTCCTCATTATGTCTGTGAAGTAAATGTGTGTGAGCCCTGAAGGGGAAGTGTTTTGGTAAGAATGTGGCAACAGCAGCAAAGCACAAAAGCTGACATTTCCTAATGACAGTTAGAACTGGAGACTTAAGAACTCTTATGGTGTCTAAACTTGTGCTCATGACACAATGATGTGTTTTTATTTTTTTCAATTTATGTCATAAAAATTGACTATGCATTCATGTTTGCAGAAAATATTGTGTTTTTTCATACCCTAGAGAGGCTGTGTTTACATCATTTCAATGAAAAAATCACCAAAATATGTTATTTGACAAGGAGTGGCCAAACTTGTTGTTATTGGATATATCCCCTCTATTGTGTTAGGGTCAAATTTGACCTCTTTTCAAGTTTGAATGTGTGAAATACACTTAATTTTCCTGATCAAAACAAAGCTTCTTTACATCCTCTACATTAGACTACTGTTTACAATAATACACAATTTGATATTTTTTCTTTTTTCATAATGCCTATTAAAAAAAAGTTACATCTGATGTGTTACAGGTCACATTTGACCTGGTAGTAATTATGAGTTGAGAGAAACACATGTTAAATGATGCCAAACCATCATAAATAACAAAAATGACAACTACAAAAAATAGTCATAAAATCCTATAAGAAAGTGGTTTATACGGTGGCTGACAAGGGCAAACACGCTGCAACTTGACAACACGTACATCATTTAGAAAACATGATACAAATACCACAACACATTACAGAAACTATAACAGAGGTGTCCAAAGGATACATCAATAATCAACAACAAAAACATTGTTTTAACACAAGTTATGCCTCTTTCCTACTGTAGTAAGGTAAACAACAAGCTACAACCTTATTCTCCTTAAACAAGCTTAAACTTAAACTTAAACAAGCTGTCCTCCAAGCTGGACAAATAACATTGTTCTCTATGTACTACCAGCTGTGAGACGAAAAGAGATATGATGTCCAGCCACTGCTGTGATGAAGAGGTGATAGAAACATGAAAAATAAACCAAAATATAAACATGACTTTTATGCTGACAGATAGCATGAAAAAATGTTAAATTCTACAGAAGTTTGCAGTTTGTAGGAGTCGACTAAATCCATCAGGTGAAAAACAAACAGCTGTTGGCTGTTTTAATCAAATAAAATGTTTCTGGTATGTTCTGTGTATCCTTACCTGTAATCTGAAATTCCAATATGAGAAATAAAGACATTTGAATCCATCTGAATTCAGCCATCGTGCCTCTCTGTCTGCTTTTTCTGCTCCTTCTGAGATATTAACGGTCAGAGACTCTGAATGGGTGCGTGTTGAAGAGAAACGTGTCACTTCCTCATAGTGACTTCCCTAATAAGTTTTCTAAAAATGTAATTTGGTAATAATCACGTTTTCATATTTCACCATATTTGTTGAATTACAGTTGTAATTTATAACTTCACAAACAGACAAATTGAACTGTTATAAAGATGGTTACTTGAAAATGATGAGAAACAATTTTACATTTTTTTAAAAATGATTTCAAAACTATAGGACCCATAAAGTGTAACCAAGATGTTGTAAAAATACAGCAGCAGCAGAGGAAGCTGTGATTCAATGTCACTGGTGTGTTGTCAGACCATTTCTCTGACACAAAGAAGAAACAGAAAGAGTGTGTGACGAATGTATTTTAATCTCTCTCTCTAAAATAATGTACTAAACACAAATATTAATTTTTAAGGAAATCTGAAAGAAGCATCAAACATTAATTGAATTTTACTTTAAACTGTGAAACTGTACCATAGATCTGTACAATACATTACAGGCTGCTGCAGGCCCACAATGGGGCCCACACTTGGGTTGGGTGTGGGCTGTGGGTGACCTACACTCAACCCAATTTTTTCTGTTTTTTCTCTGTACCAACAATGGGTGAAAAGCTTGTCAAGATGCTGCTATAGTTTAAAAAAGAATCAGCCACCTAAACCCACCAAAACACAAACAAAGGCTTTAACTTGTCATATAAAATCTGATGAAATGTTATTTAACTGCGGTGGACTCTGGTGAGTTGATGTTGGTGTGAAAGTTGTTGATCAGTGGAGTCTGACAGAAGCAGAAGGTTCTCCATCGTTTTCATAGTACACCGTACCTTCATCTTCATCTTCATCATTATGTACCTGTGAAAAACAACACAACACACCTGAGATTCTGAGATTAAATACAACAAATAAATAACCTTTGTTTCAGACTAATACAGTCAACACTGTTTATTCTTATTGTCTTTACAGAATCACAGTAAATAGTGAACTACCACAAACATAAACATTTGAATATTCAGTTTTAAAACTCACAGCATTGTCATCCATCTGTGTTTTGTTCACTGAAAACACAAAAAAGAGTTTAGCTTCATCAGTAAAATCTGCATTCATCAAAACTTGTTGTTCATAAACGTTCTGTGAATGTTCTCACCTTTAATTCTGGTCCATATGTTGACTGACACAACGATTATTATGAGTGCAGTTAAACCCACAGACACGATAATGAACCTCAACTGAACTGTAAAGATAATGAAAACATTAAAAACATGTTTCACTGCTTAAACTCCTGTAGTTAAAAGATGAGAAAAATACAGTATGTACAGCAAAAACAAATCTTTTAGTAGATTCTTCTTTTTTATATTTTAAACATCAGAGGCTGAGAGACAGAAAGAGAGAGAACAGTGAGCAAGAACAAGGTTTGAGTGACTGAGATGAAGTGAATAAGAGAATATCTCCACCCACAGCCAAGACTCTGACATTCATACTTTAGACTCAGAGAGATAGAAGTTGTTAAATCACTACCTTGTTGTTTTGTTGCTGTATCAATGGTTAATGGTGTTGGTGCTGTTTGGTTCATCGTTGCCTTTGTGCTTTTTCCCATTGTTGTTGTTGCTGATTTTGTTGTTGGTGTTGCTGTTGTTGTTGAAGCTCTTGTAGTGTCCTCACCTGAACATATGAAAAAAGAACAAGAGACAGATAGAGATGAACTAGAAGACAAAAGAACATTGTTTGGCTTGACTTATTCACTTTTAACACTTGTTTCTATTAGTGTTGATGTTGTGGATTTTGCATCCTCAGCTGAAGGTTGTTTCATCAAGCTGACTAAAGGAAAAGCCTGAGTTATTTCGATAAACCTCGTGAGAGCTCCATTCCCAGCTCAGTAACCATGCGAATTCATCATTTTTAAGCAGAGTTCCGTCTTTTTGCACTTGCATCACATGTCTGTGTTTGGAAACATAAAACAGAAGAACTGTGAGAGACTTTTACATCAGTACTTAATTTAACCCCCGTATTATTCATGGTCACTTTTGTGTAGGAGTGAACCCTTTTATTTAAAAGCTTAACATTTTCAAAATTGCTTTGAAAATATTTATTTATTCATTCACTCAAGTCCAAACCATGACCTTCTGATGTGTTTAAATTTATACAGTTATCAGCTGTTTGTATGGATCAAAAAGCTCAGGACAGAATCATTTCCATAAAAAATGTATGCTGTTTAAATCATCGGTCTATAGAAATACAAAATTGTCTGCTTACAGTAGTGGTGTGCACAGAGTCTAGTATCTGTATCTGTATTTTTAGAGGCAGCAAAATTGTTTGTATTTGGAAAAGTCCTGTTTTTGTTTTTATTTTGCTTTTAATTTTAGAAAATTACGGTGTTATAAGTATTTGTGAAGAAACTAACTTACAAAGGAAGCCCCCACATTGGGTCTGGACCTGGAGTCTCCCAGATCATAGACGACTGCATTGACTACTGACCTAAAACTTTACTCATTACATTATTGTAGACAGACCTCTACTTATTTATACACCCATGACACAGAGACAGCACAGCATGTAAGGCGATTCTTGCTTCACACTTTTCATTTAGTGACTATTTTTTACAACCTAACTTAGTGGAAAGGAGAAGGGGAACAACAGGTTATGGAAATTCCCTTGGGAGCGCTTAGCATGTGTAAGTAGCTCAGCTTTATCTTTGGCGAACACCCCCTACTATGGGAGCGATGTCCAAATAAGGAAATGTGCATCATGTAGCAGGTAGATGTGACACAGGTGTAATAGTGGAGCAGAGGAGAGAGACTGAGGTAACAATGTAACTGACATGAATGCTAGTATTTGACATGTTTTTTTTTTTTCAAAAACAAATCTTAAAAAAAGTCTGAAACAAATATTCATAAAAAAAAACATTATTTGTGCTTTGTCAAATAATGTATTTGTATTCAGGCACACCCCTAGTATGTAGTGTATGTAGTTGTTATGTCTCAACGAGGGGAGAAATGAAATGAAAACAGAAAATAACAACCTTTAGGCCATCACTACCCACCTAAAGACTCCTTTATATTCTTCATAGTTTCATCAGCAAATTTGTTCTGCTGCTGAGAAGAACACTGCTCTGGTCTTCCCTTTTTTGTGACACGTGTCATAATTTTCAACAATCAAAGTGGCAATGTTGATTGGGCATGGCTACGCTGTGTTAGTGGAACAGCTTGAGCCTTAAGTGAAAACTGATGTTAATTCTAGCCAGGCTTTTTTAAGTAAGCACAGTTTTCTTCAGCTGCATTGATGGAACATCCCTCTGGACAAATGAAATCCCAAAATACTAACAAACTGTGGTGAGAAAACACCTCATAATCTTCACAAAATACTGAAAAAACTAAATGAGTCAGTTTACCCACCTGAGGACTGAGGGCTGAAGGCAAACAGCTGCACTCTTCCAGTGTAAATCTCTGTCACGTTACACTTGAATGACTCAGAATACTCTGATGTCTCAGCAAGATGGGAAGTTGTAAACGTCACAGAGGCAAAGCAAGAAGACTGTGACTCATTCATGTGCTGAGTGTTCACATCCCAACCACTACGTTCATACACCCACTTCACTGCCTGTTTGCACTGTCCACGTGTCGACACAGAGCAGCTTAACGTCACCTTATCAGTGTTCTTATGTTCAGTCACTGGTGAAGATGGAGATATTGTGAGAGAAAGACAACAAGAGTCAGATTAACTTCATTACTGTAATCATAATTATTGTAATGTTTCAGTATATTGTTCTAACAAGACAGTTTGAGCTGAAAACATTATGATGTAAATACTCACTGGCAACAACAGACAAATAAATCCGAGAGTCTTGAACTTTTTTTTGTCCTGATCTGAGTTGTCTGCAGGTGTAATGACCAACATCCTCAACTGAGATCTTCTTTATAACCAGAGAACAGTTCGCTGTAACACTCAGTCTGTGTGATTTATCTTTGGCATATTCACCAATCTGCCCAAGGTTAATCAGCTCTACTGCTTTGTTTTTTGAAACAAATAGCCAGGAAGTCCTGTCACATTTATCCTGATCATTTATCACATTTTCACAAGACAAAGTGACATCATCTCCATCTCTGACAGTGATGTAGAGGGAAGTTTGTCCAGTTACTGCTGTTGAGAGTTGAAGAGAGAAATTGATAAATGAATTTAAATAAGAATATAAAATGTAGTGTGAATCTTAAAAACAAACAGCATATTTGACAGGTTCAGTAAAATGGTTACTTAATAAAGCACCATTGTTATCATTACAGATTATTGTACTTTACTTGTAAACTGAAGCCTCAGTGTCAGAAATAAAGACATTTTAATCCATCTGAGTTCAACCATCGTGCTTCTTCTCTTCATCATCTTTCTCTCTGACTTCTTCTCTTCCTCTTTGCTCTCAGAAGGCAGAAATACACTGTCTACCTCCTATCATGAGTAAAGTATCTCTTCCTCATTCTGGCCTTAATCTGTTTTTCTCATTTGTAAGTTAAGAACTTTTTGTAGACCGAACAAATTATTACCACAGATATTTGCCTTCATTTTTGGATCTTTTGATTACTGTAAATGAAAACAGAAAATTGAGGGCATCTATTGATCAAAAAGAAAACCGAGAGAAACACCATTTTACACTCTACAAGTTTACAACCTGATCATATGATCAGAAACATCCCTTATGGTCAGTTAGTGAGATTGAGAAGAATATGTGGTAAAGAAGATGACTGTCAAAATAAGGCCAAAGAAGTGTCTCAATGTTTCAGACAAAGAGGATATGGCCAGATACTTATTGATCAAGTAATTTGAGATGGTGACAGAATAGATAGTGAGGAATTATTAAATCCTCTCCTTAAACACACTGAAAACAGAATAATTTTTGTATCTGCAAAAGAGATTATTAACAAACACTGGAGAATCCGAGAAAGTTCGAATCATTCTTCCTCCTCTAGACTGTTTGGTATATAAAGAACCTCTTGAGAGCACTTTGCATGTGCCAGCTTAGCTTCATCTCTTTATCACCCCAACTCCTGGAATGATGTCCAAATAAGGAAATGTGTGTCATGTAGAAGGTGGATGTGACACAGGTGTAATAGTGGATCAGAGGAGAGAGACTGAGGTAACAATGTAACTGACATGCATGCTAGTATTTGACATGTTTTTTTTCAAAAACAAATCTAAAAAAAAAATCTGAAACAAATATTCATAAAAAGCTAAGACTTGAGTTAAACTGATGTAAAATAGTGTAATTTTTGTACATCTGTGCAATATTAAACATACCATGTTTTTTTTAAAATTGTAATTTTGTGCAATATTATTGTCATGTTCTTTGTAAACTTCTCACCTTTGAAACATTTTGAAAAAATGAAGACTATGATAAGTAGCCATGTGACCCATATAAATTAATCACACTTGTGAGTACTTATGTAATTTTGCTGAACAAACCTGAAGAAGCTACCGGCAAAACATGTTGTTCACTCCTAATAAAGTCACAGTAAATTTTGATCTTCACCTACAATGTTCCTGTGACTGACAAGCACCTGATTGAAAATACTAGCTGTGCATGAGGAGTTCTGTTGAAAAATCCCATCATGTTTAATAACATGGATTCATGGTGATGTTTGACATCATGCATGAACAGACAGGTGAAGAATCAAACTTTGACTCTTGATGCTCATGATGCAACATGGTGATCATGTAGCAGCTGGAAAAGAACAAAGGTAAGATGATGTTTTGGTGGTCTGAGACCTGTTAGTTCCTCATTATATCTTTGATGTAAAGGTGCATGAGAACTGAAGGGGAAGTGTTTGGTAAGAATGTGGTAACGACAGCAGCAGAGCACAAAAAAAATAAAAACAGCATTGTAGCATTTGTGAAGGTTTGTTGTTTGTTGTTATTGGATATATCCCTTCTATTGTGTTTGGGTAAAAATTTGATCTCTTTTCAAGTTTGGATGTGTGAAACCTTTTTCTGAAGGTTGACACCTCTTTCCTACCGTAGTAAGGTAGACAATGAGCTACAACCTTATTCTCACTTAAACAAGCTGTCCTCCAAGCTGGACTGATAAGATTGTTCTCTATGTACATGCGGCTGTGAGACGAAAAGACATACCTATATAATATACAACAATATTCGATAACTTCATTCTTTTAATGTCCCCTCAAACTGTTCAGTTACTGTTGTGATAAAGAGGTGATAGAAACATGAATAGTAAACCAAAGTGTGAACATGGCTTTTATGCTGACAGATAGCATGAAGAAAATATTAAATTCTACAGAAGTTTGCAGGTTGTAGGAGTCGACTAAATCCATCAGGTCCATGTTTCTGGTATGTTCTGTGTATTCTTACCTGTAATCTGAAGCTCCAGTATGAGAAATAAAGACATTTGAATCCATCTGAATTCAGCCATCATGCCTCTCTGTCTGCTTTTTCTGCTCCTTCTGAGATATTAACGGTCAGAGTCTCTGAACGGGTGTTGAAGAGAAACGTGTCACTTCCTCATAGTGACTTCCCCAATAAGTTTTCTAAAAATGTAATTTGGTAATAATCACGTTTTCACATCTCACCATATTTGTTGAATTACAGTTGTAACTTATAACTTCACAGTCAGACAAATTGCACTGTTATAAAGATGGTTACTTTAAAATGATGAGAAACAATTTAACATTCAATATTTTTTTAAAAATGATTTCAAAACTATAGGACTCATAAAGTGTAACCAAGATGTTGTAAAAATAAAGCAGCAGCAGAGGAAGCTGTGATTCAATGTCACTGGTGTGTTGTCAGACCATTTCTCTGACACAAAGAAGAAACAGGAAGAGTGTGTGACGAATGTATTTTAATCTCTCTCTCCAAAATAATGTACTAAACACAAATATTAATTTCTAAGGAAATCTGAAAGAGGCGAAACTGTACAAATACTGTACTGTATTTGTTGGAACAGGCTCAGACGTCCTGATTCATCTCATATTTGTGTGGTGACATCTCTTCTAGTTGAACTGCACTGTCCACCTCTCTACACTCCTTACAGTCAAATAAATTATTGGAAAAATTAAAAAGTGCACCAAGTGTACTGACACCTTTCTAAACCCAATAACAGTTAAAAATTGCTTATGTAAGGAATAAAATGACATTTCGTGACTAACTACACCCAGGATAAAAATCATGTGCTACTGTAGATGCTCTGTCCCTTTGCAGCACAGTACTTTATATATCATTGTTGGTGAAAAGAAGTCTTTAATACTCTAGTAGTTTACTTTCCGAGAAGGCTGAAAGATATGTAATTCTGTTCAATCATCAAGAATCCAGAGATTTTCTTCATACAATATCCTCTTTATTGTTGATTATTGTGCAGGTAAAAATACAGGTATACAGATACAGGTATATTAACAACATACTCAATGTGTCCGTGGCTTTAACTCATTTTGTAATCAAACTATTAGAACATGGCAATGAAGTTAATCAGCACTTACTATGTATCAGTAATAGCAATGATCAACAGTACAACAATTTACCATGAAAGCACTGAAAAGCTTTAGGTGAAGTATGACAACGGGAACAAGCAAACATTTCCCTCTCCTTATAGCTCAAACAAACAATGACAAACTGAATATCATATCAGCTATTTTACTCCATCCAACAAATAACATCAAGACCACAACATTTTGCATCACTACTTTTGTTGAATATTGTAAGGTATTAATATTTATATTATTGAAAAGTAGGGACATTTTTATTTTGTGTGTTTAGTTGGAGCATGTAGACATTGATCAAAAGAGGCCCCATAATTGACCCTTGAGGAACACCTCATCACTTTGTGTCTAGCTGACAGAATGTATTCTCTATCTTACAAAAGGGAATTATTAACAGCAATGTCTTTCAAACTTCAACAAAAAAAAAAATAAAATGAATTCCCACTTTGCAACTCTATTCAGCCCTCCTCCTAAAAATGGGGAAATTTACAGCACAGTATAGTTGAGATAATATACATATGTACATTATCTCAACTGTACCATTTCTCTGGGTCGTAATTACTAAGGCTGCAAGGTTGCATCTGTCCCTCAAAGTATATGTAACTTTTGGATGAATGATATTACATAACATATTTTGTCATTTTTCTTGGAAGACACGTCTGATGATCAGTTGAGTCTGACAGAAATAGAAGGTTCTCAAACATTTTCATAGTTCACTGAAGATTCATTTCCATCTTCATGATAATGTACCTGTGAAAAATAACACAAGACACTTTTAATTCAATTCAAATTATTTGACATCATAACAAAAGTTATATGTGGGCACTGTTCACATAGAGTCTTTAATCTCACTCTTTAATTTACAGTGAGTCAACATTCTCCCATGAGCAAGCACTTGATGTCAGCAGCAAGGATTTCCCAATATTAGGAAGATTGAAATTCCGAGATAAAAATGGAACTAATAAAAGACCTTTGTTGCTGCAGCAACACAATGCCCTTCTTATTTCTCTCTGAAACGAATCACAGTAAATAGTGAACTACCACACACATAAACATTTGAATATTCAGTTTTAAAACTCACAGCATTGTCATCCATCTGTGTTTTGTTCCCTGAAAACACAAAAAAAGAGTTAAGCTTCATCAGTAAAAATCTGTGTTCATCAAAACATCTTATTCATAAACATTCTGTGAATGTTCTCACCTTTAATTCTGGTCCATATGTTGACTGACACAGCGATTATTATGAGTGCAGTTAAACCCGCCGACACAATGATGAACCTCAACCAATCTGCAAAGAGAATGAAAACATTAAAAACATGTTTCACTGTTTAAACTCCTGTAGTTAAAAGATGAGGAAAAAATTATCACTGCTTCATTTCTATACTAGTAAAATAGTTGAATATTTGAAGTGAACTGTGAACTTCAGTGCTAAATGTATGTTGCTACAGCCAGGAAGCACCAAAAATACAAATCTACAAATTACAATTACAAATATTTCTCTTCTTTTTTTTGTAGTTTAAACATCAAAGGTTGAGAGACAGAAAGAGAGAGAACAGTGAGCAACAACAAGGTTTGAGACTCAGACATGTGTGTGAACACACTGACTGGGATGAAGTGAAAAAGAGAATATCTCCACTCACAGCCAAGACTCAGTCTGACATTCATACTTTAGACTCAGAGAGATACAAGTTGTTAAATCACTACCTTGTTGTTTTGTTGTTGCTGTAACGATGATTGTTGGTGTTGATGTAGTCAGCAATTTTGTTGTTTTTGTTGATGTTCTTGTTGTAGTGTCCTCACCTGGACATTAAAAAGTGAACGAGACAGTCAGAGATGAACTGGGAGACAAAACAACATTGTTTGACTCGACTTATTTGCTTTTTCCACTTATTCTTGTTGGTGTTGATGTTGTGGATTTTACATCCCCACTTGGACAAATGAAATCCCCAAATACCAACAAACTGTGATGAGAGAATACCCCAAAATAACCATCTATACAAGAAACAGAGAAGCTAAAAGGGTCGATTTACTCACCTGAAGACTGAGGGCTGAAGGCAAACAGCTGCACTTTTCCAGTGTTTTTCTCTGTCACGTTACACTTGAATGACTCAGAATACTTTGATGTCTCAGCAAAACGTCGAGTTGTCAAAATCACAGTGGCAAAGCAAGAAGACTGTAACTCCTTCATGTACTGAGTCCTGACATCCCTATCATTACCCTCATACACCCACTTCACTGTCTGATCACATTCTCCACGTGTCGACACAGAGCAGTTTAACGTCACCTTATCAGTGTCCTTATGTTCAGTCACTGGTGAAGATGGAGATATTGTGAGAGAAAGACAACAAGAGTCAGATTAACTTCATCACTGTAATCATAATTATTGTAATGTTTCAGTATATTGTTCTAACAAGATAGTTTGAGCTGAAAACATTATGATGTAAATACTCACTGGTAACAACAGACAGAAAAACTTCAGCATCTTGACCTTGTTGTTGTCCTGATTTGAACTGTCTGCAGGTGTAACGAGCAACATCCTCAACTGTGACCTTCTTTATAACCAGAGAACCGTTCGCTGTAACACTCAGTCTGTCTGATTGATCTTTGGCTTTTTCACCAATCTGTCCAAGGTTAATCAGCTCTACTGCTGCTTTACGTCTTGGAGCAAAGATCCAGGTAGTACTGCCAGCTTTATCCTGAACAGTCACCACATTTTCACAGGGCAAAGTGGCATCTTCTCCATCTCTGACAGTGATGTAGAGGGAAGTTTGTCCAGTTACTGCTGTTGAGAGAGAAATGTGATAAATGAACTGAAATAAGAATATGGCTGTTGCATGGTTGTTCAAAACAAACAGCATATTTGACTGTCTTGGTAAAATGAAAGGTACGCAGGTAAGGTAGTAGAAGTGTCTTTCTTCTTTAAACAAAATAAGATTTTATTTTTGGATCTTTTTATAACTGTTACTGAAAATAGAAAATTGGAGACATTAATATTAATCAGAAAGCAACTGACAGAAACACCATTTTACATTGCACAAGTTTCCACCCTGACCATATATAGTCGGCCAAAAGTGTCACTAGTTGCTGAAAAAGCGTAACTAGTATGAGTTTTTGTTCAACTAGTACAGCAAAGTTGTGAACTAGTTTCACAAAATGTACAACTAGTGCTGCCAAAGTCCGAACTAGTAGATGACATTTTCGTTTGATATCAAGGATATCTAATAAATGCTCAAAGGGCTTTCCATACTACACAAACTAATTGACTTTCTCAATTAGATGTGGAAAATATGAACACTGTTCAAACACATGCGATACCAAGATATTTAATCACCTTCATACAGGAAAATAATATGATATAAAAGAATTAATAATTGTCTCAATACATGTCATATACACCTTGAAATGCCCATCTGGCTTAATGTATGTAGTGCAGAGAGCTCAGTATTTGTATTTGTATCTCTATTTGTTGCGGCAGCAAAATTATTTGTGTTTTTATTTGAATAAAAATGGAGAGAGGCTTAAAATCCTGTTTTTGTTTTGATTTTGCTTTTAATTTTAGAAAACCTCATCACCTCATTGCAGACAGACCTCAATCTATTTATACAGCCATAACATAGAGACAGTACAGCATATAACGTGTAGGGAAGAACTTCAAAGGTTCATTTATTGCCTATTTTTTACAACCTAACTTTGTGGAAAGGAGAAGGGGAACAGCAGGGTATGGAGAGTCTCTTGAGAGCACTTTGCATGTGTCAGCAGTTCCGCTTTATCTCTGGGGATTATGTAATTGTTAGACACTACAAGGAGAAAAACAGTAGATTGGCTACTTCCCTCAAATTTCTCTGCATTGAAAGAGTGCAGCCCAACCCAAGAGGCTGTAATTTGATCAACAAGCTGGGAAGTATTTTGGATTTATGAATGAATGAAACTTAAAGAAACACAGGATATCACAATAGCAATTATATCTCTCTCTACAGGTAATTTGGATCCCTAGAGAGAGATGAGCCACTAGGTCCGCTGGCACTCACTCTTCTCATTTGGTGGTGTAGAGGGACAGCTGTGGGACTGATAGTCTGTTCTTCCAAGGAAATTAAGCTCATCCCATTCAGTCAGTTGTTTGTGAGACTTAGTTAGTTAGTTTGTTTTTTGATGAAGACTATGATAAGTAGCCATGTGACCCATATTGTTCACTCCTAATAAAGTTACAGTAAATTTTGATTTTCACCTACAATGTTCCTGTGACCGACAAGCACCTGATTGAAAATACTAGCTGTGCATGAGGAGTTCTGTTCAAAATTCCCATCATGTTTAATAACAGACAGGATTCATGATAATGTTTGACATCATGCATGAACAGAGTCAAAATTTGACACTTAATACTCAACATGTTGCAACATGATGATCATGTAACAGCTGGAAAAGTACAAAGATAAGATGGTGGTTTAGTGGTCTGAGACCTGTTAGTTCCTCATTGTATCTTTGATGTAAATGTGCATGAGAACTGAAGGGGAAGTGTTTTGGTAAGAATGTGTTAACAACAGCAGCAGAGCACAAAAAAAATTAATAATAAAAACATCATTGTGGCATTTGCAAATTCGGGCACCATAAATACTCAGTATTCAGTAACACCCCCCTGGCAGATATCTCAGCTTGCAAATGTAGCCAGATAAAAGTCTTTTAGTTCTTGTATTTGGGATTTCCTCCCATTCTTCATTGCAAAAGGCTCCTACTTGTGCAATGTTGTTGGGCTGTCTTGCATGCACAGCCCTTTAAAGATCTACTGACTGACGATTTTATGATGAGGGTGTAGGTAAGGTTTTCTTCTACTGACTCTTCTTGTTTGTGCATCACTGCACAGTGGAACAGTGCACCACCACTTCTGAGTCAACTAAATATTCCTGCAGGTCACTTTGATTTGCCTTTCTGATCAGAATAAGAGCAGTTCTCTAAGAGAGTTTTCTTGATCTTCCAGAACTTATCTTGACCTCCATATTTGGCCTGTAAGCTGACAATGCTTTACAATCTTCTTGTAACCTTCCACTGCACTGTGGGCATCGATACCTTCTTCAGCCCATGGTTGCTGAGTGTTTTCATAAGGTTTGAAGAGTCAGAGTATTTCTAAAGCTTTGAGACTGGCACTAGCTGACAGTTCTGAATGACAGTTGTTGACATGTTGACGGGCTGATTAAGGTCTGAGAGCTTGTAAAAGAATCTCTTAAGGTTCCCAAACTTGTGCACTTGTGCAATTTGACAACGCATGCGCAACATTTTGTAACATGTTGCAAATACCACAACACATTACAGAAATGACAAACGGAAGTGTTTCAAGAAGACACTGAGTAATGAACACGCTGATAATTCATAAGAAAAATGCCCGTCCTCTGAGCTGGACTAATAACGTTTTTACAGCCAACGTTGTTACAGCCAGCTCTCAGTAAATATGGTCCCAAATAACCCCCAACATGTTCCAGAAATGACAAGTGAAGTGTTTTCAGAGGATGCATCAATAATTCATAAGAAAACTAAAACACAAATGACACCTCTTTCCTACCGTAGTAAGGTAGACAATGAGCTACAACCGTATTCTAACTTAAACAAGCTGTCCTCCAAGCTGGACAAATAACATTGTTCTCTATGTACTACCAGCTGTGAGACGAAAAGAGATACCTCAAACATTATTCAATAACTTCACACCTTAAATGTCCCCTAAAACCGTCCAGTCACTGCTGTGATAAAGAGGTGATAGAAACATGAATAGCAACCCAGAATGTGAACATGGCTGTTATTCTGACAGATAGAATGAAAAAATATTAAATTCTACAGAAGTTTGCAGGAGTCGACTAAATCCATCAGGTGAAAAACAAACAGCTGTTGGCTGTTTTAATCGAATAAAATGTTTCTGGTATGTTCTGTGTATCCTTACCTGTAATCTGAAGCTCCAGTATGAGAAATAAAAACATTTGAATCCATCTCAATTCAGCCATCATGCCTCTCTGTCTGCTTTTCCTTCTCAGATATTAAGTCTCTGAATGGGTGTGTGTTGAAGAGAAACGTGTCACTTCCTCATAGTGACTTCCCTAATAAGGAAAATGTAATTTGGTAATAATCACATTTTCATATTTCACCATCATTGCAGAATTATACATTATGGTTGTAATTTTTAGCTTCACAAACAGATAAATTTCACTGACGTAAAGATGGTTACTTTAGAACGATAAGAAACAACAACAATTTTAATCTGGGAACACTTAAATGAACTTGATCGAGGAGAACACAGAGGCTGCGTTCGACTGTCTCTGTCTGTTCTGAACTCTGAAAGTCTGAATCCAGCCCTAGTAAATAAATCAGAGATATTGGTTCATCAGCTTCAAATCATAAATCTGTGACCTCTAATTATGTTGTATCTCAAGTCTCTGTCTTGTTTCGTCTGGCAATGGCCTGCATTCTGGCCTTGGTTTGCCTGTAAAGCTTCCGCTTATCAGAGCAACGCATACAGCTATCTTCTGCTTGAGAAGACAGAGGGTACAGCTTGACCTCACTAACTTTGTCATCCTTTAGTTATGGAAATTTCCATAACACCAAGATGTTCTACAAAATACAGCAGCAGATGAGGAAGCTGTGACCAAGTGCCACTGGTGTGTTGTCAGACTACTTATCTGACACAAAGAAGAAACAGGAAGAGTGTGTGATGCATTTGCTTTAATCTCTCCCTATAAATAGTATAATGCACCAAACATGAATATTAGTTTCTAATAAAATCTGAAAGAAGCATGAAATATAAATTGAATAATAACAGTCTTCTTAAAGTTTTCTATTGACAAAAATGGATACTTAACGGGGACATAACATGCTTTTTGTGATTGTCTGTCTCTATATACTGTATACTATATACTCTATAATGTCAGATGTCTATGTTAAACATGGTTAAAGTTCCAAAACTTGAGGTGAACATCTGTAAGAATGCTCCTTGTAAGTCAGAAGTCATGGCTTCAGTCTCTGATTGCTTCATTTGTCTCCTCTACTTCCCCATCGAACTGACTTACGTCAGATTGTTTGCATGTGCCCACAAAGAACCGTCTGTTCTGTAGTCTTAGTTGCTACAGTTGAGGAGCTAAAACTGTAGAGTGCAAAAAATGACATGAGCATAAATAAATGTATAATAAGTGTATAAATAAATAAATGATTAAACACATAAATTGTTAAAAAAAAATAGATTGTGGAAATGATGAAGTTTGTTTTGCATGTGTTTTGAATTGTCTTTTTTTGTGTGGTTTGCTTCATGTTTTCTTTGCATGTGTTTGTTGAATCTCCCTGTAATTATCTCTAACTGAACCTGTGCACAGTATCACCTGTTGACCAATCCCTGCAGAGCCTAGTGAGCATGAAAGAGGAAAGGAGAAAGCAGAAGGACGGACAGACACAGGAAGCAGGAAGTAGAGTGATTAACATGTGACTGGAGTTTAACAGCAGGGACAGGGAGCAGCGTTCAGCCCTGCTTGATGTTCAGGTAAGGACCAGGTTGGGTAATTCAAGTCATGTATGGCTTGGAACCTCTCTCTCCCTCAATGAGCCTAGGGGCGTACCATGAAGGAACCACGGGGGGGGGGGCTCAAGGCATGACTGATGAAGACCCGACAGGGAACCACAAAAGGCCAAACAGAACTGCAAGAACCCTTGGACCAGAAGATGAGCCAGCACAGGAACCTGAAGTGCACCAGCCCACGGCCGTTTGGCATGAATACTCCAGCCTGGACAGGTAGTGTGTCTTTAACGCCTGGAAAACTGTGAGTATTTATCACCATTGTTTTGCAGTGGGAGGAGGTGGCAAATCTGAGCTGACGTTTCCACAGGACAAGTGGAGCACTGGAGAAAAGGATGTAGCAGCAGCAGGACACGAGGACCCAAGAACTGTCTGTGTGGAAAGGGGAACAGACCACCAAGGACATTGTAGCTGCTAGCATTTATGTTGGACTGCTGGTGAAACACCAACAGTAATGGACTTGTAGAGAGAGATACGGGACATTTTAGCATCCTTTGAGATTTTATAGATGCCTTTTGCTTGTTGTTGTTTTATGATGAAATTATCCTTTGTAATAAATTACTCTTTTACTCACCTTTTATTGTTAGCTCCCAGCACTGCTCTCTACCTGATATAAAGAAACCTTAAAATCCAATTCCCCTTCCCATTCCCTTTTACATATTTCCACATTTCTTCATTTATTTATTTCTGTATTTCTGTGTCCATATGTTATTAGTCCTAAACTGAGCCTAAATCTTGATTGGTTACAGAGCAGTAATCGTTTTGGCTCTACTAATGCTGCCTTGGTTTGACCGTAGCCCTCAAAGCTCCATCTTGAGTGGTAGATGAGCCTTTGAAAGAAATGTAGAGATGGACAAAAGTTTGAACATTCACAGAAATCATAAACATTGTATTAATGTACTTGTTGCCTGAGCACACCTGACTGTGATTCTTCTTTTCTTTTTCTCAGTTTTACGTGAATACAAAATCACATTACCATGCCAGTGCTTCCCCTGCAATTCTTCATTTTCACCAGCAGATGGTGACATTGTGCTTCAGACAAACACAAGGTTACAGGTTCATCTCCTGGTTTCTTCAATGAGGCATCTTCATGTTCTGCTCTCTGTATCTCATTCACAGTCAAGTGGAATTGAATCTAATTTTCCTTTTATGTGAATTGTGCAAAGTGTCTCCTTCAACTCATTCTACCAACTGCACACTGACATGCTGTTTTAAGAAAGGATAAGTTAAGATCGCTTGACTGTTTTTTGTTGCACCATGAATAAACTGCTGCTCATAGTCATCATAGTTCACCATCAAACCTGGCTGGTCTTTTCAGTGTTAAGCAGGAAAAATACATGAATATTTTTCCTTAAAAGTATTCTTTTTTTGCAAATTTGCCATTGATTGACAATCACAGTGACATACAGGAAACATATTGAGACAGATAGACATGCAACAAAGTTCTTCCTGTTTCCAACTGTGAGTTGGGGTGTTTTTTAAAAACTGTAATGTGGTGTTCACTATTGCCATGACAACGAAGGTTGCCTAACTTTAAGGAAGTAGTAACCACATTTCAAGTGAACATTTTAACTCAGACTGTGACCTCTCCCCAAATACAACCTAGTAGTTCTTATGCCTTAACCTGACCAGACCTTAACCACAATGTTGTCACGTCATAAAACATCATTATTTTGTAACAGTGACTTGTAACGTTTTTGGAAAGCAGCTTATTACACTCCAATGGATTGTTCTGGAGTGCAGGTAAAAACGATCTATGTGGTTATTTAATTTGGAAAACTTGATGAGATAAAGAGCACAACTTCACAATACTCACAGTAACAGACTGGTGACACTTTATTAAGGCACAAGATAAATGTTAAATTAATTTTTGTAATAAACTTAAAAAACAATAAGTTGATCAGTATCAAAATTTAGCAGAATTAATTTTTTTATACAGTTTTTCACAGTGCAACACCCACGATGAGGTTGAAAAGAAAAAGGCTCACAATGAAGCACTTACAACAACAGACACTACAAACCTTCAAGCAACAGAACTTTAGTGAGATTTCCAAACTTCTCACTGACCAGATCACAACATCCTGCAAACAACATCAAGATAAAAAAAAATCACCTCCTGCCTGACCACTAAAGACCATTAAGACCACTGACCCTGCCACCTTGGACCATTCAAACCCTTCAAGACCAACTCACACCTCAGTGTGAGCTACAGGGTCCAAAATGAGCTTTTCAGCTAACAAACCAAGGTGGCTGGTCAGATGGCAACCAGTGTTGCCGGTGCATTTCCACCACCTACTATGCTGGAGTGTGGACCAGAGTTCAGAGTTGTGTGCTCCTACAAACAAACACAGCGAAGTAGCTTTCTCAATCATGCAGAGGAAATATGTCACCCACAGAGACTAGCTGGGACCAACATTAACCTTAAGCCCCTTTCACACATGCAGTCTATCCCTGAAATAAAATCTGTACCGCCAGTTTCCCACCTGAAGAACTTTCACATTTGAAATCCAGACAATGTCCAGAGAACCAGATTCAGACATTTTTGAGTAGAAACAGCTTTTTATTGCCAGAATCATCAAATTAATACAACAGCAATGTACAGCTTGAAGTGAGGCAGTTTGGAGGAAACATTAAATAACAGTCAGGTGCTCATATGAACATTGAAACAGGTTTTGTTGGCTGAAATCTCTTTCTAACATGCTTCCAGTATCCAAAGATGAGGAACAAAATCCTCATTCTGTACAAATATATATTCCAAAGTTGAGGCTTCAGCACTCAAAGTTCATCAAACCCAGTGGGAATCTCCAAAAGTTACAGTCTTTTTTATTTCTGTCTTTGTGTTATTATCCGTCCACTGCAGCTCAGCAAGGAAACACAGAGAAATACTGGCCAGTAATATAATATCAGTTACAATAAAGAGAAGACAGTTACTGACTCTATTAGAGCTCCAAGCTCAGTTAAGTCTATTCTACAGATTTACAACAAACATGTTAAAAACAATCCAAAATGAGAGTTAGTAAAAATGTGTTGTTTTTTTCTGTACAAATAACAATAAAACTGACACAAAGTTACAGTGTAAAATGTAAAATTTAAACTTGGTTTAAATTCTTAAAATTGTTGAAAAGTTTAACAAAACAGTGCTGCAGTTAAAAAAAGAATCAGCCACCTAAAACCACCAAAACACAAACAAAGGCTTTAACTTGTCATATAAAATCTGATGAAATGTTATTTAACTGCGGTGGACTCTGGTGAGTTGATGTTGGTGTGAAAGTTGTTGATCAGTGGAGTCTGACAGAAGCAGAAGGTTCTCCGACGTTTTCATAGTCCACCGTACCTTCATCTCCATCTTCATCATTATGCACCTGTGAAAAACAACACAACACACCTGAATCACAGCATTGTCATCCATCTGTGTTTTGTTCACTGAAAACACAAAAAAAGAGTTTAGCTTCATCAGTAAAAATCTTTGTTCATCAAAACTTCTTCTTCATAAACGTTCTGTGAATGTTCTCACCTTTAATTCTGGTCCATATGTTGACTGACACAATGATTATTATGAGTGCAGTTAAACCCACAGACACAATGATGAACCTCAACCAAACTGTAAAGACAATGAAAACATTAAAAACATGTTTCACTATTTAAACTCCTGTAGTTAAAAGATGAGAGAAATACAGTAAATACAGCAAATACAAATCTATTTATGACATTTAGAATTTTTGTAGTTTACACATCTAAGGTTGAGAGAGACAGAAAGAGAGAGAACAGTGAGCAACAGCAAGGTTTGAGACTCAGACATGAGTGATGAAGTGAATAAGAGAATATCTCCACCCACAGCCAAGACTCAGAGAGATACAAGTTGTTAAATCACTACCTTGTTTTGTTGCTGTATCCGTGATTGTTGGTGCTGTTTGGTTCATCGTTGCCTTTGTGCTTTTTCCCATTGTTGTTGTTGCTGATTTTGTTGTTGGTGTTGTTGTTGTTGTTGCAGCTCTTGTAGTGTCCTCACCTGGACATGAAAAAAGAACAAGAGACAGACAGAGAGATGATCTGGAAGTCAAAGGAACATTTTTTCACTTATTCTTGTTGGTGTTAATGTTTTGGTTTTTGCATCTTTACCTGGACAAATGAAATTACCAAAATACCAACAAACTGTGTTGAGAAAATACCCTAAAATAAATTAAGGGTGATTGTCTCCACCCACTGACCACCAACACCACTTCCTTTCTACTGCTGTATTCTAACTATGTCATGTTTATCATCATGAACTTAGTATGTAATGTTTTTCAAATGTGAAAGACGCTGTTTTAGTGTTCTGAGACCTGTTAGTTCCTCATTTAGTCTTTGAAGTAAATATTCCAGAGACCTGAAGGGGAAGTGTTTTAGAGAGAATGTGGAAACAGCAGCAGCAGAACTCTGAAACTTTTAATGATGACGAAACACAGATCTGACTTCACAGGCACACCCATCCAGGAACTTGACCCTCCCAGGAGAAATCAGCATTATTATTATTATTATCATATGTTTTGATATTAAAATAGAAAATATTTCCTTTGTATTCAACTATCTTGCAGCATTAGTATATGGAATATCATGTTTCTACTGTGGGATGAAAGTCTGAAAGATTCAGCTCCTTTTCTGATAATGTGGTCTAAGTTCATCCTCTCCTGAGTTGTGCCAAACAACACCAGCGATGTCAACCTCTCCAGAATTTTGCATGTTTTTTTTTTTTCTTTTTTTTTTGTTTAAGTCAGTATGATGTTTCACTTCATCCCACATCTGGTCAACTTGATTCAAGTATTAGTAATCCTATTTCTCTGTGGAAATGGTTTATATGGTGACTGACAAGGGCAAACACGCTGCAACTTAAGATAACCCATGCAAATAGACAAAATGAAAGAAAATTAATAAAAAATCATCAATTTGACAACATATGCACAGCAATTAGAAAACCTGCTGTAAATACAACAACACATTACAGAAACAACAAGGGAAGTGTTTCCAGAGGACACTCATTGTTAAAGCATAAATAAGACCTCTTTTCTACCGTAGTAAGGTGAACAACCAACTAACATCTTATTTTCAGTGAGTCTTCCTCCGAGCTGGACTAATAACATTGTTCTCTATGTATAACCAGCTGTGAGATAAAGGTGCAAAGACTGAAAAGAAATACTTCAAACAATATTCAATAACTTCACTCTTATAGTGTCCCCAGAATCACTTCACACATCAGTGGTCTCCTGTTGGTTATATTACAACACTTAGTTTGTAAAGACGGTTAGAGGTCATTGAATATTGATCTGTCATCATTGAACTGTAGTTTGTAATCATTCATATTCTCACCTGAGGACGGAGGGCTGAAGGTAAACAGATGCTCTTTGTTAGTGAAACCATCTCTCACTTTACACTGAAATATCTCCTGATATGTTGACTTCAGCTTGAGATGAGAAGCAGGAAAACCCACAGTATCATCGCAGCCATCCTGTGATATTGTCACGTCTTCATCCACAACATGACCCTCATTCAGCCACTTCACTGTGTGTCTACATGAATCATGTGTCGACACAAAACAGGACAGCGTCACCCACCCACGGTCTTCATATTGATACACTGGTGAGGAATGTAAAGACAAAATTGCTTTATCAGTTATTGTAATGTTTCAGTATATTGTTCTGACAGTTTGAGCTGAAGTCTTAATGGTGTAAATACTCACTGTGAATAACAGACAGAAAGACCTCAGCGTATTGTCCTGATTTGTGCTGCTGACAGTAATAAACATCAACATCGTTTTGTGTGATCTTCTTTATAACCAGAGAACAGTTTGATGTAACACTCAGTCTCTCTGATTGAACTTTGGTATTTTCATGAATCTGTCCACGTCCGACCAGATACACTAGGTTTCCTCCTGATCCCCTGATAATCCAGTTAGTATTGTCACATTTATCCTGATTGGCTGTCACATTTTCACAAGGCAAAGTGACATCATCTCCGTCTCTGACAATGAAGGAGAACTGTCCAGCCACTGCTGTGAAAAAAGAGGTGATAGAAACATGAAAAATAAACCAAAATATGAACATGACTTTTATACTGAAAGATAGCATGAAGAAAATTTTAGATTCAAGACAGTTTGCAGGTTGTAGAAGTCGACTAAACTAAACTAATCAGGTTAAAAACAAACAACTGTTGTTTTCTTAATCCAATAAAATGTTTCTGGTATGTTCTGTGTATCCTTACCTGTAATCTGAAGCTCCAGTATAAGAAATAAAAACATTTGAATCCATCTGAATTCAGCCATCGTGCCTTTCTGTCTGCTTTTTCTGCTCCTTCTCAGCTATTAACTGTCAATGTCTCTGAACGGGTGAGTGTTGAAAAGAAATGTGTCACTTCCTCATAGTGACTTCCCTAATAAGTTTCCTGGAAATGTACAGTACTATGTAAACGTTTTAGGCACTAAAAGTTCAATAGATCTACAACATCTTTGAATGTCTTATAATTTCCACTTTCAATATTCAGCTGTATAAAAAATGACAGAGACATTCTTAAATAGAAAAAAGTGTAAGAAGAAATAAAACAGCAATGAAAACTAAAATTTTAACTTTAACTCAACATTAGAACAACCATCCCAACACTAGAACCATCCAACAAAAATGTATTTTGATAGAAATATTAAAATTATCAGCCAGCCATCGTTCTTGAAAAGTTTGTAACAAACTGTAAACAAGACAGTCAAAGGACAGACAGCCATGACAATAATAATCATACAGAACAAAGGAGGAAAGTTAGTTATCTTTTGTATTCCAGTGGTCACATATACTTACATTCAGCTCAAACTGATCCATATACAATAAATTTACATGTGTGATTGTATTGTATTTACAGAAGCAGCCAACAACAGACACCTCCAGCCTGGACAGAAGACCCTCCATTCATTTCAATTCAATTCAGTTCAGTTCAGTTTTATTTACATAGCACCAAATCATAACGGAAGTGATCTCAGCACTTTTACATAGAGTAAGTCAAGAATCTTTGATCTACAGAGACTGAACAGTTCCTCCATAAGCTCTACTGCTCATGTCCACTCTGTCACAGTCTTTGAAAGAAATGTAGAAAAATGGACAAAAGTTTGAACATTCACAGAAATCATAAAAATTGTATTTATGTACTTGTTATCTGAGCAGACCTGGCTGTGATTCTTCTTTCCTTTTTCTCAGTATTACATTAATTCAAAAATCACATTACCATGCCAGTGCTTCTACTGGATTTCTTCATTTTCACCAGCGGATGGTGACATTGTGCTTCAGACAAACACAAGGTTACAGGTTAATCTCTTGGTTTCTTCAATGAGGCATCTTCATCTACTACTCTCTTTGTCTCATTCACAGTCAAGTGGAATTGAATCTAATTTTCCTTTTATGTGAACTGTGCAAAAGGTTTCCTTTGACTCATTCTACCAACTGCATGCTGGGATTGGCTTCAGCCAGCTGTTTTTAGAGAGGATAAGAGTTCATCAAACCCATGTGGGAATCTCCTAAAGTTACAGTCCTTTTATTTCTGTCTTTGTGTTATTATCCGTCCACTGCAGCTGAGCAAGGAAACACAGAGAAATACTGGCCAGTAATATAATATCAGTTACAATAAAGAGAAGACAGTTACTGACTCTATTAGAGCTCCAAGCTCAGTTAAGTCTATTCTACAGATTTACAACAAACATGTTAAAAACAATCCAAAATGAAAGTTAGTAAAAATGTGGGTTTTTTTCTGTACAAAATAACAATACAACTGAGCAGAATCTACAGGTTTTAAAAGTAAAATTTAAACTTTGTTTAAATTCTTAAAATGCATGAAAAGTTTAACAAAACAGTGCTGCAGTTAAAAAAGAATCAGCCACCTAAAACCACCAAAACACAAACAAAGGCTTTAACTTGTCATATAAAATCTGATGAAATGTTATTTAACTGCGGTGGACTCTGGTGAGTTGATGTTGGTGTGAAAGTTGTTGATCAGTGGAGTCTGACAGAAGCAGAAGGTTCTCCATCGTTTTCATAGTCCACCGTACCTTCATCTTCATCTTCATCATTATGCACCTGTGAAAAACAACACAACACACCTGAATCACAGCATTGTCATCCATCTGTGTTTTGTTCACTTAAAACACAAAAAAAGAGTTTAGCCTCATCAGTAAAAATATTTGTTCATCAAAACTTGTTGTTCATAAACGTTCTGTGAATGTTCTCACCTTTAATTCTGGTCCATATGTTGACTGACACAACGATTATTATGAGTGCAGTTAAACCCACAGACACGATGATGAACCTCAACCAAACTGTAAAGAGAATGAAAACATTAAAAACATGTTTCACTGTTTAAACTCCTGTAGTTAAAAGATGAGAGAAATACAGTAAATACAGCAAATACAAATCTATTTATGACATTGAGAAATATTTTTCCTTCTTTTTTGTAGTTTAAACATCAAAGGTTGAGAGACAGAAAGAGAGAGAACAGTGAGCAACAACAAGGTTTGAGACTCAGACATGTGTGTGAACACACTGACTGAGATGAAGTGAATAAGAGAATATCTCCACCCACAGCCAACACTTAGTCGGACACTCATACTTTAGACTCAGAGAGATACAAGTTGTTAAATCACTACCTTGTTGTTTTGTTGCTGTATCAGTGATTGGTGGTGTTGGTGCTGTTTGGTTCATCGTTGCCTTTGTGCTTTTTCCCATTATTGCTGTTGTTGATTTTATTGTAGGTGTTGATATAGTTGTTGGTAATTTGGTTGTTTTTGTTGTTTTCATTGGTGTTGATGTTGTTGTTGGTGGTGTTGTTGTTGTTGCAGCTCTTTCAATGTCCTCACCTGGACATGAAAAAAGAACAAGAGACAGACAAAGAGATGATGTGGAAGTCAAAAGAACATTTTTTCACTTATTCTTGTTGGTTTTAATGTTTTGGTTTTTATATCTTTACCTGGACAAATGAAATTACCAAAATACCAACAAACTGTGTTGAGAAAATACCCTAAAATAAGTTAAGGGTGATTGTCTCCACCCACTGACCACCAACACCACTTCCTTTCTACTGCTGTATTCTGACTATGTCATGTTTATCATCATGATCTCGTCATGCAATGTTTTTAAAATGTGAAAACATGGATGTAAGATGGTACAAATTTCACACTAATCTGCTGTGAGGCAGAGACATCTGCCTGGTTACATACAACTGATTTAAAGGAAATTAAATGATTATGAAGCAGAAGTATGTTTCTGCTTTAAATCAAAATTTCATTTTTTATCATGTTTAATAACAGACGGATGTTTGAAAGCACACATGAACAGACTGGTGAAAAGTCAAACTTTGACTCTTGATGCTCAACATAGTGCAACATGGTGATACTGTAGCAATTGGGAAACAGATAAGATGATGTTTTAGTGGTCTAAGACCTGTTAGTTCCTCATTTAGTCTTTGAGGTAAATATTTCTGAGAAGTGAAGGGGAAGTGTTTTAGTGAGAATGTGGTAACAACAACAGCAGCAGAGCTCTGAAGGTTTTACTCTCTAATGATGACGAAACACAGATCTGGCTTTATGGGCACGCCCATCCAGGAACTTGACCCTCCCAGGAAAAATCAGCATTATTATTGTTCTTATCATATTTTTGATGTTAAAATACAAAATGTTTCCTTGTATTCAACTATCTTGCAACATTAGTATATGGAATATCATGTTTCTACTGTGGGATGAAAGTCTGAAAGATTTGGCTCCTCTTCTGATAATGTGGTCTAAGTTCATCCTCTGCTGGTCATCCTGAGTTGTGCCAAACAACACCAGCAATGTCAACCTCTCCAGAATTTTGAATGTTTTTCTTTTTTTTAAGTCAGTATGATGTTTCACTTCATCCCGCATCTGGTCAACTTGATTCAAGTATGCTGTAAGTACCACAACACGACACATTACAGAAACAACAAGAGAAGTGTTTCCAGAGGACACTCATTGTTAAAGTATAAATAACGCCTCTTTCCCACCGTAGTAAGGTTAACAACCAGCTAACACCTCGTTTTCAGTGAGTCTTCCTCCGAGTTGGACTAGTAAAATTATTCTCTATATACAACCAGCTGTGAGATGAAGGTGCAAAGACTGAAAAGAGATACTTCAAACAATATTCAATAACTTCACTCTTATAGTGTCCCCAGAATCACTTCACACATCAGTGATCTCCTGTTGGTTATATTACAACACTGAGTTTGGAAAAAAAGGGTCAGAGGTTATTGAATATTGATCTGTCATTATAGAACTGTAGTTTGTAATAATTTATATTCTCACCTGAGGACGGAGGGCTGAAGGTAAACAGATGCTCTTCTTTAGTGAAATCATCTGTCACTTTACACTTAAATATCTCCTGATATGTTGACTTCAGCTTGAGATGAGAAACAGGAAATCCCACTGTACCATAGCAGCCACGCTGTAATATCATCACGTTTTTATCCACATCATGACCCTCATTCAGCCACTTCATTTTGTGTCTACATGGATCATGTGTCCTCACAGAGCAGAACAGTGTCACCCGCTCACTGTCTTCATATTTATACACTGGTGAAGAATATAAGACAAAATTGTTTTATCAAGTATTGTAATGTTTCAGTATATTGTTCTGACAGTGTGAGCTGAAGACTTAATGGTGTAAATACTCACTTTTAATAACAGACAGATCAACCTGGGAGCCTGGTTCTGATATGTGCTGCTGACAGTAATAAACATCGACATCCTCTTGTGTGATCTTCTTTATAACCAGAGAACAGTTTGATGTAACACTCAGTCTGTCTGATTTAACTCTGACATTTTCATGAATCTGTCCACGTCCAACCAGATACACTAGATTTCCTCCTGATCCCCTGAAGAACCAGTTAGTATTGTCACATTTATCCTGATTGGCTGTCACACTTTCACAAGGCAAAGTGACATCATCTCCGTCTCTGACAATGACGGAGAACTGTCTAGCCACTGTTGTGAAAAGAGAGGTGATAGAAACATGAAAAATAAACCAAAAATATGAACATGACTTCTATACTGAAAGATAGCATGAAGAAAATTTTAGATTCAACAGAAGTTTACAGGTTGTATCAGTCGATTAAACTAAAGTAATCAGGTTAAAAACAAACAACTGTTGTTTTTTTAATCCAATAAAATGTTTCTTGTATGTTCTGTGTATCCTTACCTGTAATCTGAAGCTCCAGTATAAGAAATAAAAACATTTGAATCCATCTGAATTCAGCCATCGTGCCTCTCTGTCTGCTTTTTTGCTCCTTCTCAGATATTAACTGTCAACGTCTCTGAATGAGTGAGTGTCAAAGAGAAATGTGTCACTTCCTCATAGTGACTTCCCTAATAAGTTTCCTGGAAATGTACAGTACTGTACAAATGTTTTAGACACTAAAAGTAAGGTGAGAATGCTTACAAAAATATCGGTATAAATTGTTTTAATTTATAAATTAACCTCTTACAAAGTTGAGTCATTAGCAGAAACCTAAATGAAATCAATATGTTGCTTTGAGCAGCTTTGCCTTTAAAACAGCAGCAGTTCTCCTCGGTTCACTTTAACAAAGTTTTTCATGGTAACTTGCAGGTAGGTTGTTGTAACCATCCTGGAGAAAGAATATTATTCTGTGGATTTATTATTTAGGCCATCTCAGGTGCTTCTTCTTCTAATCCCAGATTGACTCCATGATGTTGAGATCAGGGCTCTGTGGGGGACAAACCAGAACCATCTGTTGCAAGTCTCATCATTCTTCTCGTTGCTGAAAATAGTTCTTTATGATTCCAGCTGTATGCTTGTGGTCATTGTCATCTCATTAATAAATTTGGGAGCAATCAGACAACTCTTAAAATCTGATTACACAAATGTGTTTATGGTCCCCTTAAACTCCCTAGTGTACTCTCAATTTAGTATTTACAACTTCCTAATGTTTCCATGTTTCTTGATACAAATAAGCACCACAGTTGTAGTTATTCTGGTTGTAGAGTAGGGTAGTAAGATAGGGTTGTGAAAAGGTCTATCTGTTGAATATATCATACATTTAATACACCCGAACTAATAATCACACTGCATCTAAATGATCTATGTTAACAAAAGTTAAGATGTTGGTTTGTTTAAGATATTTTAGTGAGTGTTTCATAAACAGCGTTTTTGGGATGTCAGTTCTTCTGTTTTGTAAAGTAGGGTCCTGAAATAGGTTCATAAAACAGCATAACTACAGAATATCTCAAATATCTACTATAACCGGACTAGTAATTACACTGCTAGATGATCTATGTTCAGAACACTTAAAGATGTTGCTTTATTTTAGACATATATATTTGTGTATGTATGTGCGTGTGGTGGGGGGAGGGGTGGGTGTTTGCGCGCGCGCCAACAATTTATGAATTACTCTTTTAGCGGACTGAAAACCCGCCAACTTGTCTTGCTTGCAACCTCGGGTTTTCAAGAATGAAGATGTCATTTCAATGTAGACACACGTGGGGTCGCTAGTCTGTCTGGTTCATTGAGCCATCCGCTGTCTGTCAAAAGAGCGACGAAGAAGACGAAATAAGGCAGGAAAGGGGGGAGGGGCTTACTACTACTGTTAGCTCTACTGTTCATGTCCACTCTGTCACAGTCTTTGAAAGAAATGTAGAAAAATGGACAAAAGTTTGAACATTCACATAAATCCTAAAAAATTTTATTCATGTACTTGTTACCTGAGCAGACCTGACTCTCTTCTTTTTCTCAGTGTTACATTAATTCAAAATCACATTACCATACCAGTGCTTCCCCTGCATGTCTTCATTTTCACCAGTAGATGGTGACATTGTGCTTCAGATAAATGCAAGGTTACAGGTTCATCTCCTGGTTTCTTCTATGGGTCATCTTCATGTTCTGCTCTCTTTGGCTCATTCACACTCAAGTGGAATTGAATCTAGTTTTCTTTTTATGTGAACATAAAACATTGTGCAAAGTCTGTTCTATATCAACTGTGTTTCTCCTATTGACTCATTCTACCAACTGCATGCTGGGATTGGCTTCAACCAGCTGTTTTTAGAAAGGATAAGAGTTAATCAAATCAAGTGGGAATCTCCTAAAGTTATGGTCCTTTTATTCTGTCTTTGTGTTTTTATCCGTCCACTGCAGCTTGGCAAGGAAACTCCCAGCTCAGTTAAGTCTATTCTACACATTTACACCAAAAATGTTAAAAACAATCCAAAATGAAAGTAACTTAAGAAGTTGGTTAATTAGTGAAATTAAAATTTAAACTTTGTGTAAATTCTTAAAATGGGTGAAAAGTTTGACAAAACAGAACTGCAGTTAAAAAAAAGAATCAGCCACCTAAAACCACCAAAACACAAACAAAGGCTTTAACTTCATATAAAATCTGATGAAATGTTATTTAACTGCGGTGGACTCTGGTGAGTTGATGTTGGTGTGAAAGTTGTTGATCAGTGGAGTCTGACAGAAACAGAAGGTTCTCCATCGTTTTCATAGTTCACCGTACCTTCATCTCCATCTTCATCATTATGCACCTGTGAAAAACAACACAACACACCTGAGATTCTGAGATTAAATACAACAAATAAACAACCTTTGTTTCAGACTAATACAGTCAACACTGTTTATTCTTATTGTCTTTACAGAATCACAGTAAATAGTGAACTACCACAAACATAAACATTTGAATATTCAGTTTTTAAACTCACAGCATTGTCATCCATCTGTGTTTTGTTCACTGAAAACACAAAAAAAGAGTTTAGCTTCATCAGTAAAAATCTGTGTTCATTAAAACTTGTTGTTCATAAACGTTCTGTGAATGTTCTCACCTTTAATTCTGGTCCATATGTTGACTGACACAACGACTATTATGAGTGCAGTTAAAGCCACAGACACGATGATGAACCTCAACCAAACTGTAAAGAGAATGAAAACATTAAAAACATGTTTCACTGTTTAAACTCCTGTAGTTAAAAGATGAGAGAAATGTATCACTGCTTCTTTACAATATTAGTACAATATAGTACATGTGTTCTGTTTGAATTAAAGAGACGCTTGACTTCAGCCAACCTCAGTCTAACTGATATTTTCACCTATCACGTTATTTGGCTTCACTTATTCACTTTTTCAACTTACTTCTATTAGTGTTGATGTTGTGGTTTTGCATCTTGACCTCACCAATACAGTATATACATCACATGTGCTTTTTACAACTTGAAAAATGTTGCATTTATCACTGCTTCATTACAATATTAGTACAATATAATTAAATATTTGAACTGAACTGTGAACTTTGGTGCTAAGTGTATGTTGCTACAGTCAGGAAGCACCAAAAATACAAATCTACTTGTGACATTTAGAAATATTTCTCTTCTATCTTTTTTGTAGTTTAAACATCAAAGGCTGAGAGACAGAAAGAGAGAGAACAGTGAGCAACAACAAGGTTTGAGACTCAGACATGTGTGTGAACACACTGACTGAGATGAAGTGAATAAGAGAATGTCTCCACCCACAGCCAAGACTCAGTCTGACATTCATACTTTAGACTCAGAGAGATACAAGTTGTTAAATCACTACCTTGTTGTTTTGTTGCTGTATCAGTGATTGTTGGTGTTGATGTTGTTTCAGCTCTTTCAGTTTCCTCATCTGGACATGAAAAAAGAAAAAGAGACAGTCAGAGAGATGCACTGGAAGACATATGGACATTGTTTGGCTTCACTTATTCACTTTATCCACTTATTTCTATTAGTGTTGATGTTGTGGTTTTGCATCCTGACCTCACCAATACAGTATATACATCACATGTGCTTTTTACAACCTGAAAATTGTTGCATTTATCACGGCTTCATTACAATATTAGTACAATATAGTTCAATATCTAAACTGAACTGTGTATGTTGCTACAGACAGGAAGCACCAAAAATACAAATCTGCTTGTGACATTTAGAAATATTTTTATTCTATCTTTTTTATACTTTAAACATCAAAGGTTGAGAGACAGAAAGAGAGAGAACAGTGAGCAACAACAAGGTTTGAGACTCAGACATGTGTGTGAACACACTGACTGAGATGAAGTGAATAAGAGAATATCTCCACCCACAGCCAAGACTCAGTCTGACATTCATACTTTAGATTTTTTTTGTTCATGCTGATTTTATTGACAGAATACAAAAGAATGTTGTTTGGCTCAACTTATTCGCTTTTTCCACTTATTCCTATTGATGCTGTTCTCATGGATTCTGCATCCATCCAAAAAAATGAGAGAATAAAAGAGTCAGTTTACTCACCTGAAGACTGAGAGCTGAAGGCAAACAGCTGCATTTTTCCAGTGTCAATCTCTGTCACGTTACACTTGAATGACTCAGAATACTTTGATGTCTCAGCAAGATGGGAAGTTGTAAACATCACAGAGGCAAAACAAGAAGACTGTGACTCCCTCATGTGCTGAATGTTCACATCACGATCATTACCCTCATACACCCACTTCACTGTCTGTCTAGACTCATCATATGTCGACACAGAGCAGCTTAACGTCACCTTATCAGTGTCCTTATGTTCAGTCACTGGTGAAGATGGAGATATTGTGAGAGAAAGACAACAAGAGTCAGATTAACTTCATCACTGTAATCATAATTATTGTAATGTTTCAGTATATTGTTCTAACAAGACAGTTTGAGCTGAAAACATTATGATGTAAATACTCACTGGTAACAACAGACAGATAAACCTCAGAGTCTCGACCTTGTTGTTGTCCTGATTTGAACTGTCTGCAGGTGTAATGACCAACATCCTCAACTGTGACCTTCTTTATAACCAGAGAACAGTTCTCTGTAACACTCAGTCTGTCTGATTTAGCCCTGGCATGCCCAAGTTCAATCAGCACCACTGCTTCTCTGCTTCCTGAATCACAGAAGAGCCAGGTAGTACTGTCACATTTATCCTGATCATTTATCACATTTTCACAAGACAAAGTGACATCATCTCCATCTCTGACAGTGATGTAGGGGACAGTTTGCTCAGTTACTGCTGTTGAGAATTTGAGAGAGAAATGTGATAAATGAACTGAAATAAGAATATGACTGTAGTGTGAATGTTAAAAGCAAACAGCATATTTGACTGTCTCAGTAAAATGAAAGTTATTCAGTGAAGCACAATTGGTAATAATGCAGATTTTTGTATCTTACCTGTAAACTGAAGCCCCAGTATCAGAAATAATGACATTTTAATCCATCTGAGTTCAACCATCGTGCTTCTCTGTCTTTCTCTCTGTCTTCTTCTCTCACTCTTAGCTCTCAAAATGTCCTTATTACTGCTTCATACAGAGAAATACACTTCTATGTCTACTTCCTATCATGAGTAAAGTGTCTCCTCCATATCGTGGTTTCAGTCTGTTTTTCTCACTATTTGTAGGCGGAGCATATTATTATCATTATATATGTATTCGATATTATAGAAGTTATTGGGGAAGGTCTCCACCCACTCACCACCAACACCGCCTCTTTTCCACTGCTGTATTTCAAACTACATCATATTTATCATCATGTATTGTTTTTAAAATGTGTAAACATGGATGTAAGATGGTACAAATTTCACACTAATCTGCTGTGAGGCAGAGACATCTGCCTGGTTAAATAACAATTACATACAACTGAAAGAAAATTAATTGATGATTAAGCTGAAATATGTTTCTGCTTTAAATCAAAATTTCATTTTTTATCATGTTGAACAACAGACAGGATTCATGGTGATGTTTGACAGCACACATGAACAAACAGGTGAAGAGTCAAACTTTGACTCTTGATGCTCAACATGGTGCAACATGGTGATACTGTAGCAGCTGAAAAAGAACAGATAAGATGACGTTTTAGTGGTCTGAGACCTGTTAGTTCCTCTTTGTGTTTGTGAAGTAAATGTTCCAAAGAACTAAAGGGGAAGTGCTTTGGTGAGAATGTGGTAACAACAGCAGCAGCAGAGCTTAAGGTTTTACTCCCTAACGATGACAATGACACTTTATGGGCACGCTACGGTGGGCAAGGCAAACTCAAAATGGACAAACATAAAATGGGGAGAAAATTTACATTTTATTCCAATCAAAGAGGACGTTGTCACACATATCAAAGCAGACAGTGTATATTACAACCAATCAAATTGTTTCTATGCTGTGTGTTATGTTGTTTAAGTCAGTTTGAGCCATTCAGTCAGCTAGCTGAACTAACCTTAGCTAGTGTCTTGTCTGATGTAATATGACAATCATGGAGCAACCCACCAAGTCTGTCACTGACACAATCAGATACTTTGTGTATATATATATGTGTGTGTGTGTGTGTGTGTGTGTGTGTGTGTGTGTGTGTGTGTGTGTGTGTGTGTAGATTTGGTTGTAAAAAGCGTGTGTGTATGTGTGTTGCAGCTAACTAACGCTTTTGGGATTAGATACAAGCTAGTTTGTTCAATTACCCAAAAGTATGAGTTTACAGGACAGAAACATGACTGCAGCTGAGTAACAGCAAGCAGTCAAGAGGAATATTAACGTTGTCCTTGTGTTGTAAGCAGTCATGCCCCAAATCCATATTTATCAATCTGTTTTGTGTGAGGAGATTAAATGTGTTTTGTATAGTGTTTCATGTATCTGTAGTTTTCCTCAACTTCTGTTCCTTGACACAGCCTCTATGCAGTGTAAGGCTTATACACTGGGACAGACATTTCCCTCTAAGTCTAAAATTGCATCATTCATTTTTTATGAAATTCTTATTTCTGTTGAGAGTTTGAATATCAGTCATAGAACATGGTTATTAATCACTTGAACTTCCATGGAATAAATGTATGATGAAGCTGGCAGATGACGAAATGCTTTTACCGTAAGTGTTGCAATATAGGGGCATTTTGGGGGGATATAGTGATTCACAACTTAAAAAGAATGTGGGAGGAGGGTAAAATAGGGAGGCCAATGGCCCCTTGGAGCCCCTACACACACACATACTCTCTCTCTTTGGCCCCTGCACTTCTCAAATGAATGTGGCGCTCCTGCTGTTGGTCTTCTTGGTGTAGCTGATAAAGATGTAGGACACCGTCTTCAGGATCAGCCATAGTGAAGACAACAGGATGACTCATCAGCAACATGTGGATTTATGCTGACTCTCTAACTCTTATTTTATTCTCTCTCCCAGAAGGAAACAAGTGGTAACTTTATACCAGGTGTAGTGTGTAATCTCACCGTGTTCTGACTGCTTGCTGGAGTCACTGCAGGGTTTAAGCTCAGTCCCTGGACAAATAACAGTTTCTATTTTCATTGACAGTAATAGATAGGGACATGTCATGCTTTTTGTGATTTTCTGTATTTTATACTATTATAGTGTTGGATGTCTATGTTAAACATGGTCAAAGTTCCAAAACATAAGGTGAACATCTGTAAAAATGCTCCCATCAGTCTTCTTTTAATGCTGATTTGCAAAGTCACCTCTACTTCCCCATCAAACTGACTGACATTGTTTGCACATGCCCACAAAGAGCCGTCTGTTCTGTAGTCTAAAGTTGAGGAACTAAAATTATGGAGCACAAAAAGTGAAATTTCTTTTCTACATTTCCATTAATCGTTTATGATATATCTGTATTTCTACATTTATTCATTTATTTATTTATTTTCTTCTTTCTGTGTTTGTCACACAGGAGAGATTTTGATTTGATATTTGTGAGCATTTTGGATTGATCTTTTGTTTATCACGTGTTTTGAATTATCTTTTGTTTGTATGGTTAGCCTTGTGTTTTCTTTGCATGTGTTTGTTGAATCTCCTCGTGATGATCTCTAATCACACCTGTGCACAATATTGCCTGTTGAGCAATCCCCGTAGAGCCTAGTGAGCATGAAAGATGGAAAAAAATTTGAACCTTCACAGAAATCATAAACATTGTATTAATGTACTTACCTGAGCAGGCCTGGTGAATCTTCTTTTCTTTTTCTTACATTAATTACAAATCACATTAATTCAAAATCACATTATCATGCCTGTGCTTCCCCCTGCACTTCTTCATTTTCACCAGTAGATGGTGACATTGTGCTTCAGACAAACACAAGGTTACAGGTTCATCTCCTGGTTTCTTCTATGAGACATTGTCATATTCTACTATTTTTGTCTCATTCACAGTCAAGTGGAATTGAATCTAATTTTCCTTTTATGTGAACATAAAACATTGTGCAAAGTCTCCTTTGATTCATTCTACCAACTTCAAGCTGGGATTGACTGTTGGGCTTGATTGTTTTTTGTTGCTTTTCCTAAACATAAATATGTCAAATTTCAAATTTTCCACCATGAATAAGCCACTGCTCATAGTCCTCCAGTTCATCGTCAAACCTCATTGGTCTCCTTAGTGTTGAGAAGGAAACATACATGGATATTTTTACTTAAAATATTTGTTTTGTTTGGCAAATTTGCTACAAAATTGATTGACAGGCAGTGACATACAGGAGACATATATTGAGACAGAAAGAGGTGTGACATGCAACAAAGCTCATTTATCAGACCACTGGAGCACTCCAATATTGTGTAGTGGTTAATCGATATATAAAATGTAACCAAAAACAATGAACAGTTTTATTATATGGCTACTTATATCATAATTATGGTGTGCAATCATGTTTTAGGATCAGTTATCAATTGTGAACTTTAACATGATATACATACATGCCATGTGCCAGCCTTCTTGAAATCCTCCACCATCGTCCCCGTCCCCCAAAAAACCAAGGACCACAGTACTTAATCAGAATCAGGTTTATTGGCCGAGTATGTTAACACACACAAGGAATTTGGTTAAGGTCGTTGGTGTCTCTTAAGCAATACAGACAATATACAGTGCAGACAATATACATATTATTTACAGACAATACACAATATACAAGCAATATACAGATTATGTGGTGGTATAAGGAAAGAAACTGCTCCTATGTCGGGTAGTTTTGGTATACAGGATTCTGTAGCATCTGCTGGAGGGGAGGAGTTGAAAAAGGTTGTGTCCAGGTTGTGAGGATCTGTAATGCTTTTCCCTGCCAATTTTCTGGTTCTTGAAGAGTACAAGTCCTGGAGGGTGGGCAGGGGAGTACCAATTATTTTGTCCTTACTGTTTACTGCAGCTTGTTCCTGTCCTGTTTTGAGGCTCCTCTGAACCAGACCATGATGAATGTGCACAGGACATATTCAGTGACTGTGGTTTTGAACTGGCTCAACAGCTCCTGTGGGAGACCATATTTCCTCAGTTGCTGCAGAAAGTGTATCCTCTGCTGGGAGTTTCTGTGGGAGGAGTTGATGTTTGTCTCCCACTTCAGGTCTTGAGAATTGGTAGTTCCCTGAAACTTGAAGGTCTCCATGGTGAGCAGTGCTGAGAGGTATCTCCTAACGTCCACTGTCATCTCCATCTTGAGCATGTTCAGCTCCAGGTTGTTCTGACTGTACCAGAGCACCAGCCGCTCAACCTCCCACCAATATACAGACTCATCACTAGCTTGGATGAGTCAGATGACCGTAATGTCGTCTGCAAGTTCTTATGCTGTCCCACCTCACATCCAGAGCCAACAGGTCTGTAGACGACACAGTCAACACGGCCCTCCACTTCATCTTCCAGCATCTGGACTCTTCAGGAACCTATACCAGGATCCTGTCTGTGGACTTCAGCTTCACCATTAAAACATTCATCCTGCAGGACCAGCTCTCCCAGCTGAATGTACCTGACTCCACCTGCAGGTGGATCACAGACTTTCTGTCTGACAGGAAGTCACACATGAAGAAAAGGAAAAGCACATCTCTGACTCCCAGACCATCAGAACCGGTTCCAATTATGGCTGCATCCTTTCTCCAGTCTTCTTCTCCCTATAACCTCCAGTTATCAGTCCGTCACATGCTTTCCATCTGCAGCCACCTCATCAACAGGGCCCGAGACATAAGACATTAAATTAACATCTGTGATTTTAATCTAACATGGCATGTTTCATTAACACAACTTGTATTATCATTATTATTATTAATAATAATTTTACACAGCATATACTGTTTACGCTATGAACATTTGCACATTCCTGGTCAATATTTTGTACTTCTTCATTCTTTTCAGTTTAAAATTTAAACCTGCAGAATTGGCAATAAACCTGATTCTGATTCTAGTCTAAATTGAAACAAATCTGACTGGAATTTATATTATATATATATATTTATGACTTGCTGAAATAAGTACCCCTTGCATGGTGGCACAGACCTTTTCTTATATATAAGATGCAACAAGCAGCAGACAATAAATTACTGATAAAATAAAACATTTGGGACACATTTTAGAGAAAATAACAGTACTGAATATGTTCAGCTGTTCCTGACGCCCTCACTTTAAGTTTTTTAAGTCCACTTGTCATTTATTAATCTGCCATTCATCCCTCAGAGACAAGAAGACAAATGACAGAAGCACTTCAGAAAATGACAGCTGTGCCATTGAAAAACCAGAGGTAATTTCTAATGCATGTCCACAATTTATTTAATTCGCTCCAACTCAGGCTCATCAGGGCTGAGGACAATTATGGCGACCCCCTGCCTCCCTGGGGACGCTCTAGTACCCCCCTCCATTCAGACTGTGCCCCTTTTCCCACCCCCCACTGCTAGGATATTCTTCAACCCCTGGCCTTTATCTACTGCCCAGTGCATGCACAAAACTTAAGGCACATGGGCAGCATGATGGAGCACGTCATGAGTGATCATTTGTTAACAAAATAGAGGCATGTGATTCAGAACCTGCTTAGATGCTGTATATTTGGAGGGTTAGGGTATGAAGATCTGGTGTTCTTCTGAAAAAAAAGTCACCAAAATAGCACCAGAGCATCATAACATGTTTGGATCTATTCTGATGTGAGTGGGAGGTCATTTGTTTTGTGTTTAATGTGCTTACTGAAAAATGAATTCCTCATTTAAAGGCTTAAAAACATTTGCATCCCTAAATGAAATAAGGTTTTTAGGATGCCTTTCTTCTCATGGTGGCAGATCTTTGAGTTGTGTCTCTGAAATAAAAGGAGGTGGATCAGGACATAAAATGCCAACTTTAACAACATGACAAGGCACTTCCTGTCAGGTTAAAGAATATATGATGGTGTTGCCTGTTAACTAAAGAGAGAAACTGGCAGGAAACTGCGAAAAGAGTACTGAACCAATCTAACATTGCACTCATAATGTTATCGGACTCACAATGGACAAAAAATTATGATGCAGCAGAACCAAAGATAAGGCAGATATTGTCTTTTTTATTCCATGCATTCTTCTTTCTTGTCAAAACCTGGTGCCATCATTACCCACAATGCAACTGAACTGTATAGATTCAGGTGTGTTATGCTAGTAGTGGCTAATGTAGCCTGGAACTGCTATCCTCCAGCAGAGACGAGGAGCTACAGAGGTCCAGTAACATCACTTCTTTCTAACTCACACCAACAGATTTTTTTACTTTTCAAACTTGTGGTCTTCAGAACCAACTGGTGCTGACTTAAATAACATCACTTGAAGCAGTGTACCCAATTTCACACAACTCCCACTGGAACTTTTTTTTTTGACCTCTAAACACACATTGATGTGTAAAGTTGGCAGAGTTCCTCTGTAGCATAGAGTTTTATACAGTATCAACAAATAGCTCTTTGAGTTTGTACTGTGGATCAAACATTATAATATTTTAAAGAACAATCAGGTTTTCTCTGTAGGACTATAATGTAATCATTTGTATTTTGTTTGAACCTTAAAATAGTGTGTAAAAAACAACAACACTTAAGAGCATGTGAACATTTATTATGCTCTAAACCAGCTGTATTAAACCAAATCAGAGAAACCACACAGAGTTTCAAGTCCAGTGACAAACGGGTGATCCCTCACTGGCTTCCCACCTATGATTAGAGGATCATAGGTGTGTGAGATCATTTGATCAAGGTGTTCTGTTGCTCTAACCACACCTTTAACTGTTTAACTGTTTTGAAAATGTGTCTATAATTATGTTAATTTTGGCTGATCTTTGCTCTTGTCTGGTTTGTTGTTGTTGTTTCTGCTCCTTCTCTTTTGTTCTTATTGTATTCATAAACGCCATCAAAATACACTAACGTAACATAATGTAATGTATTATAATAATGAAACAACTTGCTGAATCCTGCAGTCATCAACAAACAATTATGACAATGAAAGAAAATCATGAGTATCAACAGTGCAGGAAAAAAGAGGAAGTCTGTCTGCTTACAGGTTATTTTCTTCTTCTTCTGTCTAACTCTCAGTATTCTCTCTATTTCTCTTGCTTGTGCTACTTTGTCATGTGACCACACAGCTTAACCATGGGTAAAGACATGGTAAAACCAGAAGAGAGAGAAGTAGGCGGATACAATAGGAATTAATTCAGCATGTTAGTAGAGTGCAGCTGTCTGGTCACCACTGAGCAGGTGCCACCTCTTCCCCCTTCCCCCTCTCTACACACATTCACCCCCCCCCCCCCCCCCCCCCTCTCTCCATTTCATCTGAAGCCCAGCCGTCAGGATCTCAGGAGCAAAACCTCATATAAGGGATGCCCTGTTTTACTCTATGAATTATGATCTAGTTAGTGGAGAAATGCACTTACCAGATTGGCCATCCATCCACCTCATCATCATATATGACAACCGGCACATTTACCTCTTTGTTTAACAGTTTTACAGCATACAATTACAGTGATAAAGCAGTTGTAACTATCAATATGCAGTAATGACCTACAAAACAGAACTCATACTGAAAACACTGTAAAAAGTACAAAATAGCAATAGAAATGATAAAAAATAATAATGATAAGAAAAAATACTGAAAAGAAAGAAATAAGAGTGGGAAATATCTGCAGCACGAGGTTCACGCATGATTGTACAATCACTCAAATCACATTTTGGAGAGTAGAGAAAAGAGCAGTCTGCACTCGTGAATCTCTTAATCTGAGTTATGTGGAAAGTTATCCTCTCTGACAAGTTGAAAAAAGGGAGTAAAACTTTTCAAAACATACTGGATGAGCCCTTTAATGTGAGCCTATTTTTTTTTCCAACTTAAGGAAGAAAAAAAGAACGTCTATAATCCAACAAGAAAGAGAGGCTGGATTTTCTGGACTTCTAATTAATCTGTAACAGCTGTCTTGCTGTCTTTCTTTGATACAGAAAGAAAGAGTGAAACTGTGAACAGGTTACTGTAGGTGCAACCGTTTCTCTCCTCAAGCTCCCTTTCTCCTCGGTCACTTTATCCCTCCGTCTCCGTCTAGATGCAGGCTTTACTTTCAGGCAAATCTGCCATCTGAGACCCTCAACAGACACAATCATGAATCTTATCGCAATAGACAGTTCAAGGACGAGACAGCTGATAGTAGACATTCTTAAGAAATTATTAAACATTTACTGTGGGAGTTTAATCTATATATCTAAACGTCTTTTGACCTGCAAATAACCAAAGCAATGCTTGCAAGGATGGATGTTTGCATACATAGTATAAGACAGATGAATTTTGCTTATGGCGTTAAGAGTTTAGAGTGAAAGATTTCTTCATTATGTTTCCTTAATTGAGTTCATATTTCTTGCGGTTGAAAAAAAAAACTGCAGAAACCTTTGCAGCAACTTCTTGGTGATACATATGATGTTGTATATGGAGGAATGTGACTGTTAAAGGAACATATTGGTGAGTTTGCATGTTTTAGTCCATTTGCTATAAATGCTGCATCATTAATCATCTTGCAAACCAAATGTTGTTGTGTTTTATACATTTGAATGTGTTGTATTGTTCCAGCCTGATTGATGTCAATTTATTTGTGATAGAAAATTTATTATAAGACTTTTAAAATATCAAGTTTGTATAAGCAGTTTTGTCAGAAGTTTTGAACTACTGAGGTGCACATTTTTCACTTGCAGTGCACGTAACTATCAAGTAACAATTAACACAGTTTTAATGTTCGATAAAATGGATTACACAAGTTTTAAGACTCAGTAAATTAATGGGAAAAAATGGCTGAAAATAACCAAAATATACTCAAAACTCTACATTACACATTTCAAAAAAGACCACAACAAATGTAGCTATACATTATATGTGGCCATATGGAGATAAAACCTGCTAACATATGGTCCTTTAAGAAAAGTAAAGATAGGAACTAGTGATATAGGGGGCCCCTAATTTTGCCTCAGGCTCCCAAAACACACAAAGTCAGCCCCCATCTTCATCCCTTCACCCTTTTTTTTGCCTACAGCTAATAGCCCTCCTCACCCCATGCGCCTTTCATCTCTGTTCTCTCTCTTCCCTTCAGCATCCTTCCCTCACCCACCCATTCTTCCCTCCTCCTCTTTTTCATTTGTGGCCTTTACAGCCATTCTCCATCTCTCCATCTCTCTGCCACCTTGCCCTCTCTCCCTGCATCCCTTTTTATATCTGTTGCCTTTTCATCTTAACACTCCACCCACTTCTCCCTCCCTCCCTCTCTTCCCCTCCTCCCTCCCTCCCTCCCTCCCTTCCCCCCCAGCCGGTGGCGTCCATACACCGACCGGAGCACAGACTCTATTGATGTCACTCACTTTCCCAGCGAACAGACGGCAGCAGCAGCAGCAGCGGCAGCGGCAGCAGGAGGAGCGGAGACGGTAATCCCCCCCCTCCCTCCCTCCCCGTCCACCCCACCCCTCTCCAAAACCCAGAAACCGGAGGCAGGAGAGGAACAAAACCTCGCGGGACACCTGTGATGCTGGATGCCTCCTTTTTTGGGGGGAGGCTTTTTGAAACATGATTTAAGATTTCAATCACACCCAAATTGTGGTGATGATGATGATGATGATGAAGCGGTGATGATTAAGACGGGGGATGTAGACGCGAAAACGAGCGTCCAAATCTGCCTCAACTGACGGAGCGGTCGGAGGCGGCACCAGCAGCAGCACCAGCAGCAGCAGCAGTAACATCAGTCGGTCGGCGGTTGGAGATGCGTTGTGAAGGCGGAGGGATGATGATGATGATGATGATATAGCAGGTGCTGCAGGGTCGTGCCGCATTGCCTGGCCACCGCGAGCGACGCCGGGGAGACGGTGATGCTGTCGTCGTCATTGTGCCACAGAGAGAGAGAGAAAGAGAGGAGAGGCTTTGACATGGAGGGAAGCGGCTGTCTGTCGGCTCTGAGCTCAGGCCGCCCGGATCAGCAGGTTGGATGTACCGCCTGAAGCCTGGAGGACCTCATTCATGAAATACATGGTGGAAAAAAATATAATAAAGTTGAATTCTCGAAGCTGGAATTGAAATGTTTCTGTGCGTAAAAGTGAATGGCCCATATGTTGATAACGCATCATAGGAGCATCATAGCAGCAGCGTCTGTGCCAGTTCAGGGTGGATTACCGTCTACAGAGCAGCAGGCCTTCATCTGAAGTCAGCTTCTGATCAGGAAACCACAAAAGAATAACTTAATATACTTCACCCTGTTGCTGGAGGTAACATTTTTTACTTTATCGTGTTGTTTCGTTGTAAGCTGGTTTGGTGTGGCCCCCCGTGGAGGGACAGCTGTTGCAAAAGATGACTCACCTACAGGCTGGCCTGTCTCCAGAGACCCTGGAGAAGGCCAAGGTTGAGCTGAAAGAAAACCCGGAGACTTTACACCAGGACATCCAGGAGGTCCGGGACATGATCATCACTCGGCCGGACATCGGTTTCCTCAGGACAGACGACGCGTTTATCCTCAGATTCCTCCGGGCGAGGAAATTCAACCACTTCGAGGCGTTCCGGCTGCTGGCACAGTATTTTGAGTACCGACAGCAGAACCTGGACATGTTCAAGAACCTGAAAGCCACGGACCCGGGTATCAAGCAGGCCCTGAAGGACGGCTTCCCCGGTGTTCTCTCCAATCTGGACAGATACGGCAGGAAAATTCTGGTCCTGTTCGCTGCCAACTGGGATCAGAGCAGGTAATAAAGACAGACAGGGTTGGTGGGGCGGGTGGGAGGGAGGGCTGAAAAGTCTCATCAGTTACTGACATACAAACGGAAACACAGAGGAGAGTCAGTATTTTTAGGATCCATTATAATAAAGTGAGGTTTATGGAGCTGTCCATTCAGCACCACACACTCAAACGCAGGAACTCTAACTGTAATTTAAAGATACCAAACCAAGTCTTGAATAAAGGTAGCAACGCCAATATAGAAAAAAACATTACCTAATGTATGTGGAAACCTAAATTACATCCATATGTGATTGTTGAGCATATCATTCCAAAACCAGGAGCGTTAATCTGCTGCTGTAACAGCTGGAGCTCTCCTGGTTTCAGGCTTTTCACCAGATTTTGGGACCTGGCTGCAGGGATTTGCTCTCATTCAGCCACAGAAGCATTAGTAAATAGTAAATGCACTTATATAGCGCCTTTACCAGTCTTCCGACCAGTCAGAGTGCTTTACACTACATGCCACGTTCACCCGTTCACACGCAAGCTGCCAACCTGTTCATCAGGAGGAGTTCTAATCATTCACACCACGTTGGGGTTCAGTATCTTATCCAAGGACACTTCGACATGCGGACTAGAAGAGACAGGGATCTGCCAATCTTCCAATTAGTGGACGACCCGCTCTGCCTCCTGAGCCTGTTGTAGTGAGGTATAATACCGATGTGCATCCCAAAGCTGCAGAAGGAGTTGAGGTCAGAGCTTTCTTCTTCAGGCCAGTCGAGTTCTTCCACACCAAACTGGGAAAAAACCATTTCTTAATGGAGCTGAGTTTGTGCACATGGACACAAACTGTTACACAAAGTTAGACCAAACCAGGAAAGACAGCCTCAGACCAAAGTACAAAAGTAGTTAACAGGTGACAGTGTGTCCACATTCTTTTGGCCATGTAATGTACTTATTTACAAGTAAAAGACCTGCAGTCAAATTTTATTTAACTAAAAGTAATCAGATATTATTAGTCAGTCTAATTTATAATGTTTGAGTAGTTTACACATCCTGTTGCTCCCTCATGTTATTTCATTACATTCAATACATTAATGTGGCAGATACTAAGTAAAATAAGTCCATAAGTTCATATTCAATAGGAACCAGAACCAGGCCGGGCTGCAAGTAACGATTCATTTCACTATCTGTTAATCTGCTGATTATTTTCTCAGTTAATAAATTGATCATTTTGTCTGTAAAATGACAGTAAATATTGAAACATGGCAGATATAATCTAACACAGCCCAAGCAGACATCTTCAAATGTAACAGCCAGCATTTGATGTTGAAGTAAAGTCTAAGTACAAAAATCTAATTCCACAAAGTGCTGCAAAAATCAGATAACAGCCCACAATTGACTAAAAAGTTCAGCATTTTCCTCTAAAATGGAAAAAATCCCACAAAATGGAAAAACTCAAAGTAGCAGTGCCTCAAAATTATCTGCATTTATTGGGTTTGAGTGAAAGTATTTCATTACCCGCCCCATATGTCATTCTGTCTCTGTGGATCAGTGTCATCAATCAGTGTCCTGCAACAATATGATCCAAGTTCAATCATTTGCAACTTAAGTTAATGCTTTCAGAGGACATTTTTTATCAAGAATTAAATAAATCGAACATGTAATTCTCAATAAGAAACATTATAATTAGAATAGCTTGATACCATTTAGTAGCATTCTGCCTTTAAGTATTCTTAGTTTTTGAGTTTTATCCCCTTTTCTCCTTCTTTGGCTGAAGAAACAGAGTGAACATTTGGACACGCTTCATTCAGACATCTCTCTGCTGATCAATGCGGGTTTGGATTTAGGTTTTAAAGGTGATGAGTCAGTGTTTGGGTGACCAGAGGTCTATTCATAGAGATAGAGAGTTCTGTTATTTCATAATTCAGTTCAGAAACATTTGATTATCAAAATAAAATGTCATCAAGCCGTATTTACTGTAGTGTAGAATGAATTCATAAAACTGGAAATGGGGACAAAAATGATGATTGAATTTAGAGTCATTTTGATCACCAGCCAGATTGTTCATGACTGTTGTAGAATAACAGCACACATGACAGTAGACTCTACTTTGTACACACATGCCACTAGGTGCTGAATGTCTGCAGGTTTTCATTATAATCAGTCACAAGATCGAGTGATTTCCATGATGAGTTTCTCCTCTCTAGAGTAACTTGTCATTACAATATATATATACATGGTTGATATCATGCTTGTCATCATTCCTGTTCTATTCAACACATTTTAAATATAACTACAGTATGTTAAAGATGACAGCACCAGACTGAACTTGTGTTTGCATTTGAGAGGAATTTTTTTCTGTTAGCTGCTAATTAAACCAAAAAGAAGAAGAAAAATGTTTAAAACCTGGCAAGAAGCAAAAGTTGTCTGAGTGGAGAATCAGACTGACAGAATAATGAGTCAGAATGACGATAATAAATCAAGATAACATAGGCAACAATGAGCGAGTGAAAGAAAACCATGAATGTTGAATAAGTGACGGTGAAGTGACCGAGACATCAGCTGCATGAGGACTTGTGGGGACACACTGAGGCGGGAAACAACATGATACCAGCAGCAACGAACGCAGCCAGATGATCATCTTTTGACACTCGTAACAACAGACACTGAAGATAAAGATAGAAATACGGAATATTTTAAATCAGCCGAGTGGTTTTGGCAGCTGGTCATGTGTATAAATGGCAAAATGGGCAGACACCAGACTATTCAGAGGTGTTTGAGCGTAATGAAGACCAGCATACTGCAGGTGTGTTACTAAACATAGATGTAGTCCCTCTCTAAATCATTGCAGTGTGTGTGGGGAACAAAAGTTGGAAGAGTTCACCAGAGTTTTTGTTTTTTTTTTGTTCAGGTTTTCTTCTCGTTTTCTTGTGTTGGGAATAGTGCATAGAGCCAAATCAAATTAAAGATCTCCTTATTAATTCAAGATTAAACTACACTGGGAAAAAAAATCAGTGAATTCTATTAACAAACATCGACCTGAAAAATGTGAAGTTGTTTCAGTGAGTTTTGCTGTATTCGATAAACAACTGATCCGTGTCCCAACTATTGTGTAAATTTAATTAACAAAGACAAGGAAACAATTTTGTTTGCTTTATAGCTTCTGTAGCTAATATTTTCATATGAACAAGTTTTCCTTGACTACATGTATTTGAAAATGTGTTGTTGCAAAAAACACAGAAAATTACCACCCAACTCTGCAGGTCCCCTTAGCTTTATCGAGGATTTTAGTATGGCTGCAACTAATGTTTATTTTCACTTTCAATTAATCTGTCAATTATTTTATCTCAATCTATTAGTTGTTTAGTCTATAAAATGTCAGGAAATAGTGAAAAATATTGGATAGTGTTCCCTCAAAGACTAAAAAACTATGGGAAACATTCACATTTGAGACGCTGGAATTTTTCTGTAAAATGACTTAAAATTATTAACCAATTTTCTCCAGTGTGCTGCAAAGAAATACAAAACGATGTTCTTTCTCTCTCAGATACACATTTGTGGACATACTGAGGGCTATACTGCTGTCGCTGGAATCTATGATCGAAGATCCGGAGCTGCAGGTCAACGGCTTCATCCTCATCATCGACTGGAGTAACTTCACCTTCAAGCAGGCGTCCAAACTGACTCCCAGTATGCTGCGGTTGGCCATCGAGGGGCTACAGGTAAGACGCTCCACCGTCAGACAGCATGATGGGTAACAGAGTATCTTCAGCTGCCAGATAATACAGATTTAAGTAAGTTTCATATGATGATCTTACTAGAGGACATCTCCATGATTGTCCTTTTTCACATGAATTTATGTGACACACAATGTCCCAACAGTTTTTCTCAACTTTATCCCTCACCAAAGCAATTTTATGTTTCCAGTCACAAGTGGAAGGAAAAGCCAGATCTGTGGCTTTACTCGAACTCTAAAAGTACTATTTTTCATTTTCCGACAGTAGATGAACAAACCTCCAGCTCCCTTTCGCATCATCCACTCTGTAGTCAAAACGTTCCACTTAAGAACAAGTCAAGCACCACGTTAAAGCTGTGAGCTTGTTGAAAGCGGTAGAAGGGAATAATGACATTTCCATTTTGATTACACACTGCTGGGTTTTTCTTTTCAAGGCTTGTTCGGTAGGTAGATGATGCAAAAAAAGGTGATTTTAAGCGGTTGTCAGTTTGGTTTTCTTGATTTATTGTTTTCCCTAATTTGTTTTTTTTTCTCATGTGGTCCAGTGTACACACAGAAAACAAAAGGATGTCGTGTTTGTATCTGTGCTTTCTGGATTTTTCATGACATAAAAGTGCATTAGTCCTCTCAATCATCAGGACACCTTTATTGTCATTATTGTAATGAGTTGCAGGAGAAAAGGCTCACAGGCAGAGTGTACAGCTGTCCGCTGGTAAACAGCCAAACCCAAAAGGGAATGTCTTGCTTGTTACTGTGTGTATGTGTGTGTGTGTGTGTGGTAGGGGGCTGTTATTGCTTTCTCAACATCCTTGTGAATCATCTGCCAATTTGTGTTGGGCTCCATTAGTCAAAGTGAAATCTAAGGGGAAGTGTTTCTAGAGGGAAGTGTTGAGTAAGAGGCAGCGTGGTCTAAAAGATTTTCTGATGTGCTTGTGATGGATGTCAAACTGTTAGAGGAGCATCCTTTGAATTTATATCGGATTTACCTCCAATATTTGTGTCTCAAAGCAGATTACATTTCTCAGCTTTAAAGTAATTTAATTATAATTCAGCAGATTTTTTTGTATTTCCATCTATTTTAATTGCTTCCATCGGCAAGTACAAATATACTCTCACAAGAATTTCATCAGAAACTGACTGGTGGTAAAATAATAAATTGTTGTACAAATATTTAACAGTAAGGCTGGGTATCAAATCATGATATTTATTTGGTACCAAACTGCACCAATAGCACAGAGTAGTGAAAGCTTTCAAGTACCAAAAGCTGATATTGAGCTCATGTCCTTGGATAACATGAGGATTTAACCAACCTCTTACTATCTTTAATAATTAGTTTTTGGTGGAAATCAGGTGTAGAAATCATTTTATAGATTAATAGCTCACCTTAAACCCTAAGGTGAAACAAAAGGAAACAGAAAAGGACAAAAGAAACTTGGTTTTTTTGGTGTAGTTTGAAGAAAACTGTCACAGATGCCATAATTGATTATTTAATGGAGGCCAGCAGTTCCATTAGCTTAAATGGGTAATTAGGATTTATACGGAGATGACTGACAAAGAACAGTAGTGTTTGGTAGTTGCACACAGTGATTTTAATTCAGTTAGTCAAACTATTGGTAACTTTCTTTGTTCAGGAAGGTCCAGAGGGTGGTTGAGGAAGCACAGGAGGACCATCATGGCCATCATGCCTGTTTAAAAAGAAAAAGAAAAGAAATCTCAATCAGTAGGAATCACAGTTCAGGGTGTAGTATCTTATCTTTCTATTCTGTTTTATATATAGTTATAAAGCTAAGGCAAACAGCCAATTCAAACAGTGGCAGCACTCACCTCTCCCTGGTTGTCTCCTCAGCAGGGGGCGAGAGCTAAAGGGTGAGGGAAAAAAGGGCGAGGCAGCCCCAGGAACCTGCTCGAGTTCCAGGAGCAAACCATTAAGATGAGGGAGAACAGAGGCAGACAATACTGATTTATGTGATTATTTGAGCGCATGTGTCATTGGCTTAACTATAGGAATTTGTATTTTAGTGTCATAGTGTCTGTAAAGAAGACAATAAATGCCACAATTGGTGCTTCGCATTTTACCCTCGTCTCAAGCTTCTCTGTGTGAAAATTTAAAGCCATCGACAGTCAATCAGGCAGATTACAAAGATAAAATTGAGTGCTTAACATATTTTGAATAATTGATGATTACATTTTTAATGATCAATTCTTGTTATGATCAAAATATATAACCATAATCCTACTGGTTTGTCATTATTTTAACCAAAAATAGACAAACATTTCTCACATACAGTACCAGTCAAAAGTTTGGACACACCTTCAAGTGTCAAGTCACAAGGAGTCAAGTTTATTTATAGCACATTTAAAAACAACAGATGTACAGATTATAGTGGAAGGCATCAGCAGTAAAAAGGCACAAATAACAACAATATATGGCAATGATAAAATACAAGGCAATATCAAAACATGTGCACAAATGACAGAATGAAAAGGGTTTGTCTTAAAAGTGTCAGTGGTTGCTCCACTAAGACACAATCTCCCTCACCCACTAGCTTCAATCCTGGAACAGTTAAAAGCAATTGTTCAGAGGATCTAAGAAGCTCTGAAATATACAGTTAAGTCCCATATTTGTCAGGTATCCCATGCAGGGATGCTAGTACCAATGTTATGCTGTCTCTCTTTCTGGTACCAGTTAGGAGTCTCACTGCAGCATTCTGTACCAGCTGCAGGCGAGAAAAAGAGGACTGGCCAACACCCAGGTACAGTGAGTTATAGTAATCCAGCCTTGAGGAGATTAATGCAGTGGTAACAGCCTTCATATTGTTGAGAGAGAGAGGATGGACTTTAGTTTAGCAACATCCCTCAGCTGTTGTAGCAACCTTTCACCACAGAGTTGATCCGTTTGTCAAATTTCAGTTTCAAGTCAAAGATGACAATAAGATTCCTGGCATGGGCATGAAGGTTTGATGTAAGTGGCCCTAGCTATTCCCCCTTTAGTGTTGAGGGGACCAAAAACAATCACATCGGTCTTGTTATCATTCAACTGAGTGAGACAGTGTTTTTGCCATCCAGCATTTCATATCCTGGAGGCGTTTATGGATGGATGTAGTTCAGTTGGAATCCTCCCGATTCAGTGGAAGGTATATTTGAGTGTCACTAGCGTAACAGTGAAAGGAGAAGATAGAAGAAGATAAAGCCTAAAGAGAGCATAAACAAAACAAATAAATGGGCCCCAAAATGGAACCTTGAGGTACTCCGTAAGTGATGGGGCAGTAGAGGAAGAGAGGCCCCCAATCTTAACAGAGTTAGTCCTTTCTGTTAAGTAGGAGGCAGACAACTGGAGGGCAGTGGCCTGGATGCCAACCCGGTCCTTGAGATGTTTTAGGAGAATGCAATGATCAACCGTATCAAAAGCCGTGCCAACGTCTGAAAGAATTAAAATGGCACTAAAGACAACAGTAGATCATTTAAGACTTTGAAAAGAGCAGATTCTGCACTGTGATGAGCCCTGGAGCCTGATTGGAATTTCTCCATGATGTTTATTTTCTCCATTACTTCAGACATAGTGTGTTATCACAGGTTAAACAATGAAATTAATTTGAACGTGTTAGTTTTACAAAACAGAACAGTTAGTCCTTTTGCGCTGTATAGGAGCCAGTTTGAGCAATCTGATTTCTTCAACATTTAGATACCTGTCATACTTCTACATAAGCAGGATGTTTTGATATTTTTTAACCTAGCCTGCTTTCTCTAAACAGTAGCATCCTTCAGTGTCATTGGTACAGAGTTGAGGTGGTACAGTATGTCGGTACTGTAAGGGCAAAATGTTTTTCCTTTTTCCGACTGAGTGAACGACAGTAGACACAAGCCGGAGCATCGCTGTGAGGAGTGAGTCCATATATAACACATTTCTGACGGCTCTCCTGACACAGATTAGAGCTTGAATTATTGATAGGAGCTATTAGCTGAGCCCTGAGTCATTCTCAGCTGTGCAACTGCTCACATGAATGGTTGCTCATCAGTTGGTGCTGCAAAACCAAGAGGAAGAAGAAGTGTAATAGGGGGATTTGATTTGACTTAATTTGATTTGATAAATAAAACGCATAATGCCTTGTTAAAATAATCAGGGATGTGGTGTTTGGAGCCGAGAACCACAAACATGGGAGACGGTCTGAAAGTATTGAGACGGAGTAACACACTGTTGGCTTTAATCATTTCACAGCATTTTTTTGTCAGTAACAAGAATATAGAATATCAACAGCTTTATACTTTGATAATATCAGGTGACAACATCATACAACTGGAAAAAAAAACATGTATTATGTTACATTTTTGACATCAGTATCCATGCCATACTTCTCCTCATATGTAACAATGTTCATCTCTGTTAGCTCTCTAAATAAACTATAATAAATAAATATATTCAATGTCCGTGTTCTAGCCTCTGTACAGTATGTAAGAGTAGTGGAGCTGAGCCTGAGTCATTCCCCACTCCCAAATACCAAGACTTGAATATTGTTAAACAGCCTCAGTGAGTCATTTGAGTCTTATGAATCTGAAAACCAGCAAGTTGTTTTAAAGCGACTGAGTCACGTTCATCTGTTGGGCAGCCGCACACGGTTTCTTCTGCATGAGGGTTTGATGCAGTTTGATGGCCGGTTTACACGGAACACATCACTCGGTTAACTTCCATGTGCGTCAGCAAGTTTATATCAGCTGCTGTTTTCCTGTTTTCTTTTGTCTCCTAACATTTCCGTCTCTCAGTCCACACATTATCTGATGTCAATGTGAGCTGACAGCAGTGTGCAAAGTAACAATAGCGTTTACACTGCAAAAAAAAACAACTTTTAAGGGAGTTAAATCATTTGTGATCTGGAGAAATTTTGCTGTTATCAACACCCCAAAAAACTGCAGTAAACATAATTTATTTGCTGGTGCATTGATCTGCAATAAGATAAGATTATTACAGTTTGTGTTCCATAGTTTAAAGATCCTCAAAATAAATGAAGCCAGGTAGTTACTGTATCTCTTATTAGAGATTTAGGATGTTTAAATATGTGTGTAATGTGTCATATAGCACCTGACAATATTACTTATCCTCCAGAAGGTGGAAATCAGACTTAAACATCCTAAAATAGGATGTACTGATGTTCTTTTGTTGCTCTTTCAGTGGCGTAAGGAGTCAGAATCCTTTTTTGTGTTTGCATTTACCTCCATTTGTGAGTGCAATGAGTCATCAGCTTGTCTTTCTTTTCATTATTGTATGTCGTTCTCCGTGTTAATGCTGTTCAGGCAAACTGCCTCGATTGTGATATGCTCTTTGTCATGGCAACCTTGACAATGTTGGTTTTGAGCAACCAAATACAAATAGCATGTAGGCCACATGCCTTGGGATCCAATTTTGTAGCACAGTATGCTGCACAGATCACAGCAGATGTAAGACTATAAGTGTGGATCCCTGCTGGCGGCCCCTAGTAGCTTCGATGTTTATTACAGCTTTTTTTTAGATCTTTTCTTGGGGTGTTTTTTCTTTTAAGGGTACTTTGAAAGTATAGTGTCAAGAGGCAGACATGAGATGTGTCTTGCTCCACAGGTCATGTCCCAGTATCTGTAACCGCTGATGAGAATATAACATAATGACACTAGTGAGGCTAAAAATGTTGCATTTGTCCTGAGGGTGGTGCAAGCTATGAAGGGTTCATCACCATGATAGCATGAATATGTTCTGCAACAGTTCTCTCTATTGTGTTAAAAGATATCTTGTGTATAAAGACGACATTTTGGTGTTGGACGGTGCTAAAGAAAAGCTCTTAGAAACAGACACGTCCATCCTCTGGGGAGCATGAATGTAGTTGACAAGTTTCATGGCAGATCTTGATAAACTTTGATGAAACTGTCAAATATTTTTTGCTGGATTGTGGAGCAAACACTCACAAATACTCCAAACATCACGATGCCTCCTCTGGGGACCCTGAATATTAATGAATAGCAAGTTTCATGTATAGCAGATACAGTGTTTTTGACATATCTTGCACAGACCAAAGCGTTAATCCTATTGGAAACTTCAACATAACAGAAACACAAAGTCCAGACGTCTCCAAAATAATTGGAGTCATTCTCGGGGGAATAATAAGATGAGCAAAAATGCAAACAACAACATAAATAACGTTGCCAATTTTTGTGTTTTGCCGAGAAATCGTCAAGATTTAATATTTTGTCCTTGCGTTGGACAGACCGACTGAGCGGCTCATATTACCCTTTTTGCTCCGCCGCCTTTCCTATTGTTTTTTGCTTTATCCAATGATTTATTTTTAAAACACTGAAAACTGAATGAGGGACAAACTGAGACTCGGAAGCTGACACAAGAGAGCCTTGTGTCCTTAAGTTGACCCTCTCTACAGTCTGGCTCTTAATGTGCTGCCTCATTGCTTGTTTGTGATGTGGACTACAGTATATTGTCTGAGGAGACGTCGAGTCTAGGAGCACGGAGGAGACAGCGAGCAGGATGAGACTCAAACACATCCAGTTATAATCCTCTAGGATTACAATGTTGTAGAAGGATTTTAGTCTTCAAGTCTTTTTTTTTTTTTTGGATTGTTCTTCTCGAGACAAGTTTGAAAACTGTTTTACATAGAATTTAATGTATAACAAAATAAAAGATGTTGCCCTTTTTTAATGCTGTTGTTTTTACATGAAAAAAGCAGCAAAATGTCAACAGTTTATAAGGTCAAAAAACAGATTGACTGTCAAGGCAGAGAAAGAAAAACCCACTTAAACATTTATAAGGTACATCTGTTTATTGTTTTTTTTTTTTTTATTCACATTTTATATTGTATTTGGGAGCATACTTTTTATATATATATTATTAAATTAGTCTCTAAAGTATTTTAGAAGGTGAAGGTTCACATTGGATCTTCAATGATTGTTGATTGAGTTGATTAAAAATTAATAGTTAAGAAACAAAAGCTAAATTCCTCTTGTTCCAGCTTCTCAAATGTACATATTTCCTGCTTTCTTTAGTCCTCTATGACAGCAAATTTAATATCTTTAGGTCTGTTGGTCAGAACAAAACAAATATTCTAGGTTTCATCTTGGGTTTTGGGAAACGGTGATATTTTTCAGCATTTTCTGACATTTATATTGGCCAATCGTTAATTACATTTCTAAAAACATAAAGAGTACATTATGATGTAATGGGGATTTTAAAGGCCTTGTGCACATCTACAGGAATATGTGTGCTTGCAGTGGAACCTCCCGTGTTGGGTAGCTCTCCTCTTCCGGAGGCCAGAGACGTGAATCACCTGGTTAAGTTGCTTTGTCACAGCCTGACACCATCTGACCTCAGATCAACTACCTGCCAGTCAAAGTAATGAATGAGCCATCTTCAATGGGTGACAGCGAACCTGCCGCACAGCTGCTGACAGTCAGTAGACTCATTAGCCAGCGTCACGTCTCTAACCTGCGTTTACTGCCGCAGTCGTTAGTGACTCAACATCTTAATCACGTAGAGAGAATTAGAGCATCTGGGATTTCCATTAGACGGTTTTTTTCTTGTGTCCAAACCTTTTAATGTTGTGCTCATGTGCTGATAGGAGAGTCAAACATGCGAGCCTATTACTTGACTGCTAATCAGAGTCGTTCTACTGTGCTTTTAACAAAAAGCAGGATAATGAGGTTCGGCCTTAATTAGATAATTAAAGTAAAACCTAGTAGCTGCCTTCTCTGCACTTCAGAGTCAGGAACTGCGTCAGTCCCAGCTGTAATATAAGGCTGATGTCACAGTTACATAAACACTCTAGAGGTCTTCAGGACTCGGTGTATTGTATTCGAGACCCAAATCGGAACAGTTTGCCTAACATGCAAGTGGATCAAAGCAGATCCTCAATCAGCTCTGATTATGTGGTGTGTCATCATCATCCCAGGAGGAAAATATGATTTTTTAAGCCACGAAGTGCAGAAAGATGTATTCCTGCTCTTTACAACAACAGTTGTGAGTTAATTGTTGGGGAATCATGTCGCTGTGTTGGTTCTTCTCTCTGTTTGGGCCTGTTTTTGTTTTCAGGTCTGACTTTTCTCGGGTCCTTTTCAGACTGGGTCTCATGTAAAAGTAGGTTTTCCACAGGTCTGTTTTTGAATTGGGTGCAATAATTTAGGCCTGTGAACACGTCTAAAACACACCACCTCCAAAATGTGCTGGGCCAAGTTTTAGCTGACTTTTTCTCTCTTGACCCCGATTCAGATTCCTAAACTCAGGGTTTCTATAGATAGTACATTTAAAATCCATAAAATACTACCAGACTGTGTGGAACTCTTTGGGATCTTTCATGTTTAACTTCACATCACTGATTAATTGAAGGATTGAGATATTGGATCTCGGCTATATGGAGATATACTGAGCTGTTTAAAATGATCCACCAGATTTGTGCTTTCACAGTTTTTTGGCCACAGTGTGAAAAAAAAGCCCCACTAGTGGCTTAAATATACAGATGGTAATGTTTGTTAGTTTGTTGGTCCAACACTTTGGTCCAGAGAAAAGTATCTCTGGACAAATATTGGATGGATTGATATGAAATTCTGCACAGACGGTCATTGATGGTCCCTAGATGATGAATCCACGTGACTTCCTCTGACTTTCCAACTAACTAGTAGCTCAATTTTTCAACAAGTCAGCTTTTCTTTGTCGATACTTGCGGGAATAAAACATCATCAGTCTGGTAATAAAATGCTCTTAATGCAAACAGGACATGTTTGAACACTTAAGGGTAACATAAATATTAACACCTTTCGTGTTTTAAAATTACATTAACGCCTTTTTTACTGGCAGCTTGACCTTTTTTTCAGTCCTTCAAAAGCACTTTAAGTTTTAAAAACAGATTTACAGTATTAAGAAGGAAAACTTCAGCCAAAGTGTTTCTTGTTTTATGGCACAAATAACTCAACATAGATTCATAAATATCATTTATAAAAGCGGACCACGTAAGCTGTCTTCTTCTGGCTGGTTTGGTATCCTTCTCCTCCTCCTCCTCCTCCTCCTCCGTCTCTTTGTGTCCCCTCTGGCCTCCCCACCCCTCACTTTTGTTTTCTTTACCCTTCCCCCCCGCCCCTCCTCTCTCCCTCTCTCTTTTAACAACATCATCATCCTCCCCTCCCCCCCCCCCCCCTCTCTCTCTCTCTCAATTCAGTCACTCCATCATTGTTCACCAGAGACAATATTGGCAGGGCAGTTTAAATAATCTCACAGCAGCCGGAGCGTTCAAGCCACACTGAGATAATTAATCTTTTTGTTTAAAAATGAACCCAATCATCATAGAATCACCAGTATTTACACATTTGTCTTAATTACAAGTTACAGAAATTAACCAAAAACCCTTTAAAATCTCTTTCTTGCTGTTTATTTTTCACCTTTTTTTTCCCTCTTTGAATCTTAAAGAAGCAACATTTTCCTTACCAGCAGCCAGTTGCATGATGCAATGTGCTTCGTCCTGCCTGCCTGCCCCCCCCTCCCCTCCCGTCCTTCTTCTTCCTTCTCCCTCCCTCCTTCCTCGCCTCCCTGCCGCCACATCCCACCCTCGTTACGTTGCCACGGCAACATGTCCGACTGCCGTGCTATCTGCTCTGCCCTCTCCTCCAGATGGGCTCCCTTTTGTTGTGCGTCTGCGTGTGTGTGTATGTGTGTGTGTGTGTGTGTTTGTACAGAGACAGAAACACACTTCTTCCATCTCTCCCTCTCTCTCTCTCTCTCTTTTTTTTTCTTCCAAGATGCTCACAGGCGGCGGTTTGAGAGTCACCGAGTGCGCCACAAGACACTGTAAATATATAATGTGTTATGTAAATGTGTGATGTTTTATAAATAGTTTAATATGGACGTACACATAACACTGTGTAGTTTAAGTCTTCCCCTGCTTTTCATTTCACATGTTTACTTTTTCAGTTCCTGACCCGCTCATTTTTCATTTATGAGTTTCCTCAATAATTTTGGATAATCACATACTTTATTTATGCTTCCATGTCGAGCTGCAACTAACTTCTAACTTCTAATTTCTTCTCCATTTTCAAGTGCTCATTACGAGTATTCGGGCCCGTTATAATTTCCAAGAACTGAAGGTATTCAAGTTGTTTATCTGACCATCAGTTTAGAAACCTGAAGATGTTATATGAATAGAATACAGAATGCCTTTATTGTCATTGCACATTGTCGTACAATGAAGTTTGCTGTGCAACTCAAACAGTTCAACTAATGATAAAACAATACTTTTTTTTTAAAAAAAGGAGCTACTATTGTACAAAATATTATTGCACATTATATGCAGATATTTACAGATATTATTGTGCATTTCCGCATTGTATGGAAATATTATTCCAGCTATTAGGGACAGTGTTTTGTGGAGTTCAGTTCTGTGGTGGTTCTGGGCTAAAAGCTATGTTTGAGCCTGGAAGTCTTTAAGCTCCTCCATCATGGCAGCAGAGGGAAGAGATGATGATAGGGGTGAGTTGCATCCTTCAGGACGCTGCTGGCTGTGCGGAGGCAGCGTGATCTGAAGGTGTCTTTCAGTGAGGGCAGGTCCGGTTATTTTCTGGGCTGTGTTTATGACTCTCTGGAGAGCTCTCCTGTCTGCTGCTGAACAGTTGGCAATACAATACTGGACACTGTCTGTGGAGCAGTGGTGGAAGGACACGAACAGCTTCACAGACAGGTCGGTTTTCCTAAGTGTCCTTAGAAAGTAAAGCCGCTGTTGAGCCTTACTGATCAGAGCAGTGGAGTCATGTGACGTCCGCTGTGATGTGGGCTCCTAGAAACATGAAGCTGGAAAACCTTCTCCACCTCTTCTCCTTTGATGTTTAGAGGAGAGGAGTCCTCACATTGTCTCCTAAAGTCTATGATGAGTTCTCTGTTGTTTTTTTTATGTTTAGTGATGGATTGTTTTCTGTACACCATCCTGCCAGCTTGCAGACTTCGTCTCTGTAAGCCGTCTCGCCCCCCGTTTTGGATCAGTCCCACCAATGTTGTGTCATCTGGAGAGGCGGGGGGAGCGAGTCTGACTGTCCGTGAGCAGTTGGATTGGAAGTCCTTGATCTGCATTCACAGGGAGTTAATGAGACCCGGGTCAAGCGGTTTGGTGAACCAACTTGCTGAGGACAGCAGTGTCGAATGCAAAGCTGTACTCTATAAAAAGCATCGTCACATATGTCCCCCTTCTGCTCAAGGTGGGTCAGGGCAGTGTGGAGAGCCGTGGTGATGACCTCCTCTGTGGGTCTGTTTGCTGTGTGTGCTGGTCCAATCTAGTCCTGGTGAAAGGAAAGGTGGATTTGATGCGCCAGTCTTTCAAAGCACTTTGCTGTGATGGTTGTGAGTGCCACTGGTCTATAGTCATTCACACAGCTGGTGTTCGGGTGGAGGAGCCTGGAGCAGGTCGAAGATGTTAGGAAACACCTCCACAAGCTGATGGATGCAGCCTTCTTTTACATTCACGGTGCTGAGAGTTCACCTCACCTCCTGTGTCTGTATGGTATGTATGTGGTTGGTGGTAGTTGGTGGAGGTGTAGTGACATCATCCCCTTTGTCTTAAAGCAAAGAAGCAGTAAAGTTCCTCTGCCAGTGAGGTGTTGTTGCCTTTAGGTGGGTTGGTGATGTGATGGATGTTCAAATACATACATGTTTGAGTTCTCTCTGTCTTTTTCTTGTATGCACATTTGATGCCTTTCTTCAGATTGTGTCTGGCAGCACTGCATTAATATCAAAGAGCAAAGAAAGGCTTCAAAATTCTCACATCTGAGAAGCTGAAAATATGCATCACATATGACAAATAACTGACATGATTGATTGCAAATTGTCAATAATTGATTTTCCGTTTCAGCACTATGTTCAGTAAACTTTCTAACAATTGATTAATTAAAAAAACAAACTATTTTCATGGATGACTAATCATTTCAGAATGTGCTAGCGATTGTCAACAAATCTCACGTACAGAGACAAACCAACAATGAATTAATTTACTCATGAAGATTAATAAAAGTCGTAACTGAACTGCATTTCCACATATGTGCAGTAGCATCTGCCTTACACAGAACTACTCTCCATAGACTGAAAACGTGATCGCTGTTATTAGTCTTTGGGGCCGTTTCCCAACAAACCACAGTGACTGTAATCTTCATAATGAAGGAACATGTCACCCAGAGCAGCTGTGTGTGTCATTGATGTGTTTTTAATAGTTTTTGGACAACAACAGAGGTCTACGGTACAGAGAAATCAGATATATCAGGCTTTAGATACACACACAATACTTGTAAGTAGATCAATTAATTAATTAATTTGTCATTTATAAAAACAAATCTTTCATACGTCAACTGGTTCCAGCCAGTATTATTTTACATTTATTATCCTTTGGTTTTGAACTGTTTGTCAGACAAAGCAGTTTGAAGACATCACTTTAAGCTCTGGGACATTGCAAGCGTTATCGGACTAATCAGATCAGATCAATAATGAAATTAATCATTAGTTGCAGGCCTATTAATTGCACTGTGTTTAACTTTTTCATTAATCCTCGTTGGGTTTTAAACATAATGGCGTTTTCTAAACGAGCTTCAATTCATTATTCCTTCGCCTTTCGATTTGCCTTTTCAAATGCATCTCCTATCGAGCGTGAATATTCGCTGATATTTAGACCACATTAACATATACAGTACAGCACAGTGCAGCCCCAGTCAGTGAGCTCTCTCTGTGGATTTACTCTGCATTAGCATTTATTATGTAACACGCAGACCCCTCCAGAATTACTGGGACTCCTGAGAAACTTGTGCCAACACTGGCTGCAGAAAACACATGAAGATAAATATTGACCTGACTGTATCTCACTCAAAACATCTGAAATCTATTTTTTTTATTATTCTTTAGAGGAAAATCGCTAATCATTAGTAAAAAAGGAAGCCGTCTATCTTGGAAAATGAATCTAAATCTGCTGAATTATAATCCCTCTTCTTCTCCACAAATGATGAATGGTTTCTAAGCAGCCTATAATTTGGCTTTTTTTTTTGTTCAACTCAAGCAGTATAATTATGACAGCAAATGCATTATATGCTGTACTGGAAAATCAGTTAGTAGGAAATGGATTTAGATGAACTTAAACTTATTTATTACTTTTTATTTCATTACATATAACCAAGATTCACAACAGATTACCTTTCATTAACCAGTTTCTCCCAGTTTACCTGCTGATATCAATGAATTTAGCGCTCAAACATACTTTTAAGTGTCGCTAGTCTATCAGTAGTAGTCTGTAAACAGGAAGCGGAGCTGGTTTTGTTATGCATAAACAAGCTGTTGACCACGTTTGTCTTTACAAACAGCACGGTTTTGATTTCAAACTGTTTCATTCCTGCCTGTTATCTGCAACTGCAGCCGGAGGAGAAAACAGCAGCTGTCCGACCAAACGTTCCTCCCACTTCAATAGATGAAGCTACACAGCGAAGGTTTGACTGATAAGAGCTTTTCATGCCTGATGCCAGTTGGCTTAAAAAAAAAAAAAAAAAAAAAAGCTGCCAGTAGATATCCTCTGCCAATATTCAAGATCATAATTTCTCTTTGAATTTGATGATGCCAGTGTGTTGTTTGTTTGAGACTGTCCTCACTGTAGAAAACAACAGCAGTGTTATTTGTTCAGACAATTAAACTGTTTCCTGACAAGTGTGCTAATCGGACTAAACAATGAAGTTGTGTCACCTTTGGTTTTGACACCGCAGACGTCTGTTTGCATCCCAACCTTGCCTCCTAGAAATCATCTTTATGTATTACAAATCACTTCAGGTACAGAGCTGTTTTCAGTGAAGGATGTTTTAAAAAGACTTCGACACCTAGAGAACCGAAGTTTGCATCCTGAGTTCATGTTTAGGCTACAAAAGCACTTTTAGTCAAGGTGAGTGAAAGATTGTTGTTTTGGCTAAATGTTAATGTGTCTTGTGCTTCGGGTCACACTGGACCTTTTTCTGTATTAAACCAAGAGCATGACCTTAATCAAGTGCTGCTAATTTGTTTTGGTGGGAAATAAATTAACATTTTTTTACTTGTCTGATATGTTGATTAGCAACATTTCCTCATTATGTTACTGGAAAACATAAGTCTGTTCCCCTCCTGTTGGAATTGTGTTTCCCGTAGCGCCTCTTCCACGGTTGGGGTTAGTTTATGATTAGGATTAGATGTAGCAGAGATAGAAATGGTTGGGGTGCAGGTGAAAATGAGGGGAAACACATCACAGTTCCTGCAAAACATATTCACTGATGCAAACTTGTTGTATTTAAATGTAATTTCTAGGAGACAAAGCTTATCCCGTCCCGTTGTTTCTTTAAACCACGACCCTTCCCTACACTTAAACAAAAATCAGATCATAAAGGCTTCGTATGAATCTGCAAATTTCTGTCAAATGTAACAGATTGTTAGAAACCAACAAACACCACCGTCCTGCCAATATCAGTGTCAACAGATGCTCATATCTGTTTGTTTTGGAGACAATGACTCAGAACGTGTTTTGAATGATATTTTAGACACCGAACTGTTTAACAGAAACTTATGATGGTTTTATTCTAATACTTACATGTTTAATCAGTGATGTCTTTGTGTCAGCCATGCTGGAGGATGCACAACCTCCTTTTTCATAAAATATTAATCGTGCAATATGGCTCAATGAGCTATAATCTCATTTTTTATCATGTTTTTTTTTTAACTTGAGCTTATGAGGAACTGGCAGTATATAACAACTGAACACAAGACATGAAGCTGTGTAGATGATTAATGACAACTTTGGGTGTAAATATGAAAGCAGAGTACAGATTTCTGGCACAGCCTCACCTACTCCCACAGTGTATGGAGAAGAAAAGACGTCTGAAGGGTTCGAAATGCAAGTAATAGTTGAAGAATAAAGAACAACTTCATTATGACCAACGTGTTTTTGGCTTGTGGTTTTCATCAGGGTCCCTGAACCATTGTTGCTGTTGGAGTTTTAATCCCTTCATAAAGACAAAAACAAGAAATATAAACAGATACAGATCATATATTTGCGTTACAACCCGAATATCCAGAGATTTTATCGAAATAATCAGTGTATATTTTTCCTGCTTCAGGAATTTTGACGCAGTGATGAACTGGCATGATCTGTCACTGCACATTTGTCCCTCCATTTCTCTCTCTCTCTCTCTCTCTCTCTCTGTCTCTCTCTCTCTCTCCCTCTGTTTGTTTGGCAAGAAGACAAGATCTGCTGAGCTTGAGCCCACAATCTGGACGCTCAGGTCAGCTGCATCAAACAGACACACCCAGAACAAACACACAGAGGCAGACGAGGGGCAGCAACCTCTGAATGCTAAGACTTCCTCTAATAAAAGGGGTGGGGTGGGGGCAGATTGTTTATTCCTTCATAGAGATTTGTCAACTCAATTTTTACATGTCCTGCTAAATCAAAATCAGAAATAACCCACTCAACATAATCAAGCCCCTGGAGCAAGAGACATGAATGTTCAGTTCACGTGGAGGTTTACCAACTCGACAGTTTGACTCTACAAGAAGAGAAAAGCCTTCCACATGCAGCTGAAATAAAATATATTAATTCATATATGATCTCCAGGTTGGAGATTTACTTAATTTCTCTGCTTCCTTCCCCCCTCAGAGCTCCTGAGTGGAGTTGGCAGTATTTTAAGAACCTGCAGAGGCTTCGGTTTAATTGGTGTGACCTTCCCTCTCGCTGTGAGTCTCTAGCAGGAATAGAAAACTGTAAAGTTACTTTTGAACCGTCGTCGCTTATCAAACACCTGAGAAAAGGATTTTTACCGTATCTGTCTGCTCGCGCCGCTTCCCGACGTAGACGGGAAGAGAATTACAGCTGATAGCTCAGGTGTGACCAACAAGATAACACATTAATTACCAAGACATTTAATTTAATGAATTAATTTAATGATAATACAAAAAAAAAAAATCTGCCATAAGTGATTGGTTTTATATACCTAAGTTTATCTTCTGTTTCACTGTTTCCTTCTCATATATTCTGTTTCTATATGTGTGTTTCTATCCACCTGTTTTATGCACATTTTCAGTTTGTGGCAAAACTACCTGTAAAAACATTTGTGCTCTTGGTTGAGCTGGAAAAGTTTAATACATGAATCAAACAGAAATGTCACATCTCCGTGATGTTTTCCATCATTCGAGCTTTGACTGCCACCCTTTTAATGACATCATTTCGTTGTGACCTCTTCTTCTGTGACAGTTTAATGGTCCTGAATGGAGAATCAGCACCACCAACTGTTTATTCTTTATTCTTTATTTGGATGGTAGCTAGTCCTCCCCGGGGTCGACACACACAGCGATTTAAAATCACACTGATAAATGTGTAAAACAAGCTAAACATAATGATGAGAAAATAAGTGAAATAATTGAAGACAAGACAGGAAGCGAGATAGAAACAAGAAGAAAATAACTATGCAGTAGCTAACAGTAACATGCACTGTATGTAAGATACATCAGATTTAGTATTAGTGACTTTAAAAAAAAAGAAAAACCTGTTGTTCATGAGTCATCTCGATGAATCAGTTGTTTTTTGTCGCTGCTGTTGTTGAGGTTGTTTTTTTTTTTTTTTGAAGGAGCAACAACCAACTGAACTCACAAGCTCATAAAAGTAGTAAAAATGTTTCATTCATCAGAGCAACTGTTTTTTCCTTTGACAACAGATTTCGTGGTCAGAAGTGCAACGACGCTCAGAGATCAGTGCGGCGGCGCTGCTCTTTGTTTTCTGTCACATAAGATTCACTGTTGATTTCCCCTTTTTTTTTTTCAACTGAGCATTAGCTCCAGTCAGACGTCTTCCCATAAAGGTGGATTTTTGTAAAGAACAAGCCCGCAGCAAAACAATATGATCACTCCAGGCTGCACTTAACATCCTGAAAAAGGAAGCACTCGGATGCTTTTTTTTTTTTCAAACTCACTTTTTCCTCCTTTTACTGGAAGACACGTTTACTCATCCTGCTGTGGATGAGAAGTGACAGGAGCAGAGCAGAATAGGGAGAGTTCATCAACCTGATGTGCTGTACGAAGACTGAACAAGCATGAAGGAGAGAGAGGATGTATGACCACAGCACAGACACATATAGAGCGGTAGACGGCACATGTCAGATGTTGTAACGTCAGCTGCTTACTATGGGAGTCCTGACCGACACTCACTCTCCAAACCAAAATGTTGGATGTTACAGTGTTTATTATCTTCTAAAGAAATCGATTTGTTTCAGTTTCTTAAGTCTTTTTTTGAAGAAAAATAAGAATATGAATAAGTCATGGACAGCTGCATAATATGATGGGATTTTTTTGACATGTTTTACACAAAATTATACATAATCCAATGCTCACTTGGTTGATGTGTAGTTGGATTAAACTGTGGAAAAATGTAGTGGACGCTTGCACACTGCAGCATGAAATGTATTCAAAAGGAGGAGAATTAAGAAAACTTCTTTTGCAGGAGCTGAATATGAAATTATATAACTCTTTTTCCTATTTGAGTGAATATCCGTGACCGAATTTTTTTTTTTTAAAGCTCCATTAATTGATATTATCCATATCGAATGTCTGATGTCTGTGGAACTGTGAAAGGGGTCACTCACAGTGATGAACTCACAGAATTACTCTCTGCAGCTCTACTCATCTCTTTTAATAAGTTCTCCAAATTAAAACGACAGTATGACGATATCTCATTTTCTGATCTGACACCCGTATCGACACACTGTGCCCTTCAAAAATGATCCGAATCACTGTTGAAACATGAATAGTGCAGGTTTTATGGCGGATACAACTCTATGGTTACGGTTTGGTTAAGGCACAAAAAACTTTGTTAGGTTTAAGGAAAAATTGTGGTTTGGGTTAAAATGATCAGGTCAGAGTAAGCGTCATCATCAGGGCAATGAAAAAAAACAATTGTAACTTGTGGTTGGCCACAGGAAACAAACAGCAGTGGTTTTGTTGACCCTAAAAAACAACAGATGCTGTCATTGTGTTGGGAGGACAGTCTGCGTTTTAGCATCTTTTAGCACACATGTACTGGTTTTGGTTCAGCTCCATTTCCAGTCAGATGTTATCAACAAGCAAGCTCTGATCAACTCACACTCACACACACATACAATTTCCCCTGCTGCCTTAAAAATGTGAGCCAAATGAACTTAAGTTGTATCGTAACCAAGATAAATGAACTCAGCTAATGATAAGTTCAAGAAACTTAAGGTATTTAGTTGAACCAACAGCCGTTGAGTCACGCTGACAAAAAAGGTCACAGTCAGATTTACATTTGCTTTTCTTGGTTCGGAGGGTTTTTAACTCTCAGCTGACAGACAAAGCTAATGACTCGTGAAGAAGCGGAACGTCTACCAGCTAACAAGCATTACTTAGGCATGAATGACTTTTTACCAGTGATTGATAACGCCGCTCTGCTGTCTGCTGGATGTTTCAACGGGCAGCTGTTTTCTGACACTTCACATGGGAACAACTTTATAAGGCGGCGCTGATGTTGTCAGCTTGTTTGGAGTCACTTTGTCTCCACATGGCCAAAAAAATAGATTGATTAAGCTGTAAAATAAAAGTGTGTTTTGTGTTTTGGAATCAAAGTTACTAAAAAATGAGTCTCTGAGTTTTGTCTTTGTTTGAGATGAACTGTATGTTCTTCTGGCAAGCAGAGCAGAGTGACCAGACTAGAAATGAGGATGGAAATAAAGCTTGTCAGACGGCTTTTGGGCAGACTGGCTGACTTCGTCTGACTGGGAGGATGAAGCAGGTTTGCTGTGGGATGATGTGGATCCGGTTTCCATCCATCACAGAACCAATTTGATATAATAAATAATGAATGAGCAGCTTGTAACTCCGTTTGACCCGATGTTACAGCTTCAGCAGGTTCACCCACTTCGTACACACCACAGCTGTCCCACCATCCTCTTCCTCATGTTGTCTTATGAAATGAGGTTTCTTCCTCCCTCCTGCTGCTGCTGCACTTTTATCTGAGATGGATTCTATTATCTAATGGATTTGCTCTTTACGTTGCAAGACAATCTATTTACAGCCCAGTTTATGTTTATGTGGTTATACTGTATGAATCACTGGATGGTTCTTCTGACTTCTTTGCCAACATAAGTTTATGTGTGTAAATCATCAGGTGAGGGTTTGTTTTTTTTTGGCTTGAGCATCAGATGCTGACTCACCTTCCTCTGATGACTGAAATCTGAGCTCAGGTCCACTGACACATTCACTGATACTGGGTTTTAGACACCGATACAGGTATCAATATTTGAAGTGTAAAGGATCTGATGACAATGTATGTACTGATGTTCATTTTTAACATAAACATGAATGCAATAATCCTTTACATTAATCATCAATCATGCATTAAATGATTGGTTTGGCCTCTTGTGGGCAGCAGAAACACAACACTGTCCTATCAGCAGCTTTTAGGTTGAACTTATTAGCAAACAGTTGCTTTTATTTCCACATCCAGCAGCAACATTATCATTCATGTGGAGTTTCTGTCCACCTGGTGAATGTAAAGTCCAGTATCCTCTCTCTTTTAGCTTGTGTTTCTGCTCTCTACCAACTCCTGAGGGAAATATCTGGCTCTTTAGCTGCTAAATGCTCCACTATGTTCACCAGCTAGTCTACAGCTAACTGTGTATGTCTGCCATTGAGCAGGTTGAGCAGGGTTATGTGTGTTTTTACAGCTTTTTCTCTGAAAACAGCTGCCAAGAGAGCCGCTGAGAGTGAACCAGAACAGTAAAAGTGAGCTGAAACTCAACTATAAAGCTCCGTAAAGCCGAGAGGAGCTGCGGAGTCGCTGATAATTCTCTTTAGGTTCATCACTACGAGCCGCAACCAACACATTACACACTGACAGCTCATTAAAGAAGTGTGAACAAGGCATGTACCGAACAGGATTGTTGGAAAATAACCCCGGTGGATAAACTGTAACTGAAACACTGCTTCTAAATTACCTCAAACAAATGTCACAGAAATTAAATCGCAAATTGTAAAAGCAGCTTAATCGCATACAAAGTCAATGAATTTGTTTTGTTTTCTGCCTGAACACTGTTAGACATTTCTGTAGCTTACTGCAGTTTGTTGTTTGATGATGTATCCGTGATTAACTAAACTTTGGCTGATAATATCATGTTTCTGTCCCTCCTAGAGCTCAATATGTTGGAAAAAAACAATCACAAATCATTTTTATACATTTCATTTCAATCAAAAGACAAAATATATCACCTGCAATTGTCCCTCATAATGACACATATAAGCATTTTCTGATTTGATGTTTGTCTGTGCTCTCCAAAACTGTTAAACTGTTGGGAAAATGAATCTATTTCCTGATCTTACACTGATATTGTTAAGGTTTTATTAGGTTTAAGCACATAAAAAACTCGGTTAAGGGTTGGAGAAAGATTGTGGTTTGGGTTAAATGACAGTAGTCACAGTTAAAATAAACCCAGGAAACAAGAAAGTCGATATTTTGTGTCCTCCTCCTGCTCCCAACAGGCAGAAGTAATAATTCCTACAGCCACTAAAGGTCTCTGTCACCTGAACATGAACACTTACATCGTTTTGGGGGATTTTTTTTTAAACGACTGATTCTGTCATTTTTCTCGGGGTGACAGTCAAGTCCATTACTCAAAAATCACAAATGTTTCTCAGAGGGCTTTAAAATCCTTCAACACACAACAACAACGTGTTTCCTCAGAAGCGGCCACTGGATTGTTGTTTTGTACCGACACACACCACTTAGACTAACACGACTTTTCCAATCAGTTTGTATTCTTGTTTTTGCACATTCGAGTGTTCGCCGGCCTGCTGCTGGGCCACAATTCAACCGTGATTATATCCAATCAGAGCTTCCTGTTGACTGTGCAGCTCTCAGCGGTCCACAAACAAGTATGGTGCTTTATATGACAATGAAGCAGTGGTTAATATTTCAAACGGCTCTCTTCAGTGCCCATATCAACAGTTTAATCAGACATTTAGGATGTTAAGCGTGATTTACTCGTTCGTATCCAGAAAAAAGAAAACAGTGCATATCTGACTTTAGTTAAAGCATCAATGAGGAGAAAGCTTCACAGCCCTCCTCCTTCACAGAGAGATGCTTACTCAGCCACGTAGAAAATACTAAATTGGGAAACATTTAGTAGTCAGCGCTCTGTATATGACCTTATATGTGAAGGTGAATAAATAGCAAAGCAATACCCGCTGCTTATCATATTCTGGTTCCTTCCTCTCAGCCTGACTGCCTCTGAAAGGTACATCGGTACAGCTGTTAAATATTCACCTGCACTGACACTTAGTACATAATACCTTTACAATCCTTTCAGTCATACCGTTGCTGTCTCTGAAGAGTTTCTTTTCTGTAAAAGCAGCAGGGTTTGAATTACAGGTAATGGTTTGCTTCTCTTTTTTGCCTCGGGAAAGAAAGTCGTACAAAGCAAAGAATTATTTAATGCAACATGAGGAGAAAGACTTATAATAAATAACCATAAAAATGAGTCAAAAACACTGTGATCTACTTTCTTCTTACAGTAAATCCTGCTCCAGCGTTGCCTTTCATTGAGGGTCAGGTGTCAGTTTAAATATTACTTATTAGTCTTTTGTTAGCATTTTCTCCCTAATGCAGCTTTACACACATATATACTGTAAATACACATGATATATTTCAGTAGCGCAGATGTTTCTGCATTTAAAGAAAGTTTAAGTTCAGTTTCATGTCAGTTTAATTCCAAGAGATTATAAAGTTTTTAAAATGCAGTCGTAGTTTTAAAACATATCTGTCCTGATTCCATTAGTACTGGAATCAAAATGACAAAGACGCTGGGAGCAAAGCAGCACGTGATGTACGTTAAAGGACGCATTCAGTCTCTTTAAAGAGGACTCACTGTTTGAATAGTCCAAGAGCAGCTTTTAGCAGAAAGACCGTTCCAGTAGCTGCGCCTGCAGACGATTGGCCCCGACCGTCTGTTCTTTGCTTCGGCCATCGAGGGGATGTCGACACGTCACATGTAATTACCGCTGAGTGTCTTTGAACAGACACACAGTGTTTAACCCACAGTGTTTGGTGGCAGCCTGTGTCCTGTGTGTCCCCCTCTGGACCTGCGACGGCAGCAAAACACAGAACAGAAAACATGCAAGAACTTACACAGATGTTGCGTTTAAATCACGTGGGACGGGAAAGAGGTGATGGAGAGATCGTCATGGATACGACTAAATAGCTTTCACACCATCAGACAGCTCAAGATGGTGAAGTGAGTGTTACAATTAACACGTTTAATTTACGCACTATGTTGATTTAAAATGTGTTTTTTTTACTCTGAGACTAGCAATAAATGATGGTTAATTCAAGACTTGTCATTTTTAACAATTTTCAATGAAAATTACATGTTTTTTTTCTTAAGAGAGTTAATAATAACCAAGGTCCTATCGCAATAGGAGAATAGAAAATGCTTCTAGATATAAAATATGTGGAAATCACAACTGAGCTGCTGACAACACTAAGTAGTAATCTGTGTGTAACGCTCACTGAATATGAGCGCCACATAATTTCCCCGTAGTGTTTATTTTGTGCTCGGCATGATGATGTAAAGCGTTTCAGCTGGATAGAATTTTCAGGTGTTTTTAAAACACAGGCTGTAGAAAAACATGGATGCAGCACACAGTTAGCCTGGAGTTGCATCCACCTCATCACTATGCAAACAACTATGCAAAAAAAAAAGAATAAGGAAACGATTAGCAGCCTGTGTGGAGCAGGAGGAGAGAGCAGCCATTTACATTAAAGGGGGCGAATCATGCACATTTCCAGGTTTACATTTTTATTCTGGGGCTTTACTGGAATATCTTTACATAACAGTTTTTTTTAATTCCTTATCTTATTTATCTTCTGCGGGTCTTTTATGCAGCCCCTCAGTTCAGCCTAAAACAGGCCGTTTTAGCTCCTGTCTCTTTAAGGCCCCGCCTCCTGATGAGCCCCGCTCTGCTCTGATTGGCTCTGGAGGCAATTTAAACAACTTTAGTAGCAGGATTTCATTTCTTTTTCTTGTTAATAAGCAAATGGACAATGTGAGCAGGTTGATTCCCTGATTTTTGTCTTGCAGGGAGCATTTTACATACGTTCACCTCATGTTCTGAAACTTTGACCATGTTTACTCTAGACATCCAACATCATAACATTATGAAATTAATCTCAAAAAGCTTGATATGTCTCCTTTAAGTTACCTTTTTAGAAAATCGCCACAAAGACACACAGTGCCAAACTGTCTGCGGGGGAAAAGTGCTCTGACTTTGTTTTCCAAGACAAAAATTAGGGGTTTTCCCCTTTAATTTGGTTTATTATCTTAAGCAGATTAATTATGAGAGATTAGTGTTATTATTGTAGAAGAAAAAAGACCATCACCAACATGATTGGCAGCCTCTGATCTGTATTTTACATGTTGTGGCTGCAGGTCAGATTTAGTTTAGTTCAAATCCGCTGCGTTGCTTGATGCCATAAAGCAGGAGGTGGGCGCTGTTTTTCCACAGCAAACCGAGCTTTGAAGGGAAATCATTCATAATGCGTTTATCTTCTTTAGTGAAGCCACAGGCACTCAGCGAGGGGGAAGAGAGAAATGAAGCAACAGGGTTTACGGGCCCCACAGTTGTTAATAATGACTCTGATTATGTTTCTAAATGAGACTCTTCGGTTCCCGTGTGTCGTCTTCTCGTTGTTTGACGGACTTTTATCAATGTTCTGTCACTTTTAATTCTCTTCAACCTTCGCTGTAAACTGAACATACTCAGCGGTGACCTGGAGTGAGACTCCAAAAATAAAATCCCACAGTGGCTCATTTGTTTAGGATCGACATTTCCCCCCCCCAGAAGTATCAAACATCAAAGCAAAACGTATAAGAGAGAGTTATATTTACTGAACATTTGAGCTGTTTACTTGCAAAACTCTACTTATTGTCAACCTGTGAGAATAAATATCGAAATCATCATCACCTGCCTATTAAACTATCAGGTTTTGTGCCAAATTATTTATCAAATTGTCATCATATTCTGTTTGTTTTTAACCTTTAACTACAGTCTCCCTTTGCTGTTTCAATTTTCTGCTTGTTTGAATGATTTTCAAAACCTTTCTTGTTCACATATTGAATCATTTTCCTGGTGCTTCTGCAGTCTGAGTGTCCTGACCAGAAACAGCGAGTTACAATCGAATAAGACAAGACAAAACATACTAGAAAATTGAATTTAATATGTTTATAAAATCATGAATACATTTCGTAATACAATCAGATAAAAAACAAACTGAATATGTCCTTGAAAAGAAGTACCTAAGAGGAGGAAAAGAGGACCTAGGAGCTGTCTAAAACCCTGAAAATACATAAAATGAGACAAATTTTAAACAACAACTTGAGGCGAATGTGTCAAGATTCTGAAATACTCCAAAACCTCAGCTGCCACAAGGAAACAATCATATAAATGCACAAACAAAGACTAAATTCTGCATTTTTAGATGTAATGGCAAAAGGTTTCATGCAGAGAGAAGACCATACCGTATATGAGAGCTCGTGGGAGTTCTGTTAGTTGTCTGATTGTGTTTGTTTTTCTTTGAGGTGTTTGTATCGTTTTACACCTTCAGTTGTGAACAATAAGATGATGACAATGATTCTGGAGAAAATACAAAACAAACCAATAGTAGTTTGACTTTGACAGACTAGATACGCTTGTTTAACATCAGATTTAATGATATTATTTATCTATTAACTGTTTCAAACCTGATATGACTGATTCATATCATTATATTCTTTACTTAACAACATTTAAAGACATTAAACAAACTGTAGGAGTTCAGAAAATGAATTCAGAATAAGCACAACGTGATGGTAGCCATGGTTTTATAGTCTTATAGAAGGACTTATAATATAAATCAACTTATTTTATAAATCAGCTTTAATATATGAATTTATTGAGCCTAACCGTGAAAGTATTTATGCCTCTTGTGTTTCAAACCAAATATCCTTGAGATCTACATCTATATTTGACATTTATACACCTCATGAATTATGTCTAAAGCGTTCAGTGCCAGTGCAAGATGTTCTGTGCTTTTTATGTAGCGAGATGGAAAGTAAAGATTTGGAGATCAGTGAATAACATGTCTGTCAGACCTGCAGTCAGTTTTCACCATTTTATCAACCATAACCATGATATTTTTCTTTTCTCCTAAATAGGATTGTAAAATAATCATAATTATGGTTCATTTGCCATAAACGTGTGCAGGAAAGCAACAGTTTTAAACATGGACGTTCAGTTTTGTGGAGCATTGTGGCAGAAAAATGTAGTAAAATGTGTTGCATTATATATTTTTCTCCTGCAACTTGGCATCTTCATCTATAGTTCGTAATAACAAAATAACAAAAACTATGTGGAAGGATCGTTTTAATGTCTGCTCCTGCTCTGCTCACATCTTCCACTCCCTCTTGGACCTTCTGTACTTTGTATTTTCCTCACTTCCTCCACCTCTATGAACACTTTCCCCTCATATCTGTCTCTTTCCGCTGTCTCTCTCTCTCTCTTTCTCTCAGACGCCACTGGGGGAAAGCAGATCAATCCTTAAGCTTCTGTTTCCTCCTCTTTGCCTCCCTCGGTCCCTCCAGTACAGCGAAAGGCTCTGGGCTGTACTTCATATTCCATTTTCAGTGTTTCATGTATAATGCAGCAGGTCCCTTCATCACAGTGAAGATGTCTGTCAGAGCAGAGGGGCCAGAGGTTCAGAGTCCAGAGGGATGTGACAGCTAAGGGCGGGTGGAGGGGCGGCCTGACCACCGTTTGACCAAAATAAGTCTTTTTATTTTAGGAACCAGCTGATAGTCAGTATATTGTGACAGTATTTGTTATTTATAGAATTCCTTTTAAACAATAGTGCCAAAAAATTCTGCATATCATATACAATTTTACCTTTGCCAATGTGGAAAAGTGTTGTTGTATGTATTTAGGGCTCAAAATAAAAACAGAAAACTATGAAAATGCTTTTAAATAAACCCCTTTCAAAACATATTAGATTATTTTTCAGTGAAAATCAACTAAAAACAGAAACAATGATCCTTGTTTGTAAGATTATAAGATTTTGACTGATAGTAGCAACAGAGGAAATGTCAGGGAGTCATAACAACAGATACGTTTCCAGTTCTTTGGAAACAACAAATATTAATAATCAGATTTTAAAAAAATAAAAACATGGGGTATAATCACGATTAGGGTTAGGGTTAGGGTCTATTCTAACAAGTGACAATTTTAGACTGGAAGCAGCAGAGAAACAGTCAGAGGGTTCCTACCCTCAGTTTCCTTCTTCAAGATCCATAAATTTACACAAATAATGTCATGTAAAATCAATCATGTGATTTTTAAAGTAAGCTGAACATTTGACTGGACTATGTTGCAAAAAGAACAACTCTACAGTTTTGTTAAAATTAATATTTATATAAGTCTTGGGTGTTGAAAATGAATTGAACTTGTCTTCTGTGTACTCACTAAATGTCATGGCACTCTGCTATTTCTCAGATACAAGGGGACATTTTGATTGTCTGGGGATTATGTGTATTCACAGGAAAAATCAATGAAATACAGACATTATAGTTTTCAAGAAAGCTTGATGTGTATAAGTCAGTCTGGTCAGAATTGACCTCTGACCAGACAATATTCAAAGAGATCAGCCTCTGCGTGAACATCCATATTAAATTTCATGTCAGCTGTAATGGCCACTAGTTGTTTAGATACAGTATTTTGCTCCAGATTAAAGCTGGCAGAGCAAAAGCAGTTCAGCCTTGATGACTCATGTGGGTCAAACATGGCCTGACCTCAGAAACACTCCGTCTCCGTCTCTCCAACACGCCACGAACACTTTTTATACAACTGTCTGCCTCGAGCCTTTTTCATCAGCCAGCTCTGTTATGTCAGAATATAATCTCACCATACTGCTGGACCACAGCCAGAGTATGACTCACTCACGCACACATTCACACACACACACACACACACAGTGGACTGTAATAATCATAATTGCGTTCAGCGTTCTAGGAAACACCGTGTCAGGCCCAGAATCCACGTCCCAACCTGTATGAACGAGGACTCATTTCCCTCAGGCGTTGTGCTGCGGTGACTCCAAAATAGACCGGACCATTTCCTATTGACTATGAAATTAGAGGCCATTTACAAAACTAATCTAATGAAAAGGGACAGGAAACTCACAGAGGTAATTTTTCATTTGCTGGAACTCCAAGAGGACTGAACAAAATCCTCCTGATTGAGGTTGGCTCTTTGTTATCTGTGATAAAACACAGAGAGTTTTTTATTCGTCTTAGATTTCATTAGCCGCACTGATTGCTCCTGTCATTAAGTCCCCTCCTGTTTGAAAAAAAATGCTCTATATACATTAGGAGATAATGAATTTGCAACTGCTTTTTAACACAGTGAGCTTAATGACAATGATACGGTGGCCCCTAAGGACAAAACACACAAAAACAAAAGCATAAACATTAAGAAAATGGACTCCAAAAATGCTACAAATTGGAAAACTCAAATATTAAGAGAAATGCGACAAATAATAAAACATAATTTATTTAGTCTTTTTGTAGCATTTCTCCTTTTCTATGTGCACCTATGAATGTTTGTGCTTTTTCTCTGTATTTCTGTGTTTGTTGCATTTTGCTTAAAGTGGCTTTACTAGATAATTCTTATAGTGACTGAAATTTTCAGAAGTACAGAGAATTATCAGTGACTCTGCAGCTCCTCTCGGCTTTACGGAGCTTTATAGTGAGTTTCAGCTCATTGTTTCATTTGTCTCATGGCGTCGTTTTCAGAGTAAAAGCTGTAAAAAGCCGCTGTACACTAACCTGCTCAGCACCAAACAGCAGATAGACAGTTAGCTGTAGACTAGCAGCTGAAGAGCCAGATATTTCCCTCAGGAGTTGGTAGAGAGCAGAAACAGAAGCTAAAAGAGAGAGAATATTGGACTTACATTCACCAGGTGGACAGAAACACGACTCCACATGAATGATAACTTTGCTCTGTAACTGCTGGATGTGGAAATAAGCAACTGTTTAACATATCAACTTTAAAGCTGATGATGTATCAGTGTTATGCTCAGAGCTTGTTGCCTCCAAGTGGCCAAAAAATTAGTTAATGCAGATTTAATTACAGTAACAAGAAGGGGAAATACAGCAATATCATATCCTCATGGAGTAAACAACCACCGTTATACACAAAAAGGAGTAAAAGGCTCTATTCTATTATTTATCACCTCCACAAATTTAAACAAGTCCCTGATTGCTTGTATTTACACGAGTTGTTTTGTTTCTGCTTCCAACAGGACAGTTTTCCTGCCAGATTTGGAGGAATCCACTTTGTGAACCAGCCGTGGTACATCCACGCTCTCTACACCGTCATCCGGCCCTTCCTCAAAGACAAGACCAGGAAGAGGGTAAGTCCAGAAGATCCTTTACTAAGCATGAATCTGACTGTTACAAAAGCAGGCAAAACATTGTGATATTGACACTCAATTATATTGAACTACAGGAGTGTCCATCGTGGTCAATCTAACCCGTGTTTGTATCCTGACCTGCAGATCTTCATGCACGGTAACAACCTGAACAGCCTCCACCAGCTGATCCACCCTGAGATCTTGCCATCAGAGCTCGGTGGGATGATGCCGCCGTACGATATGGGAACATGGGCGCGAACGCTGCTGGACCACGCCTACGACGAGGAGACCGACTACTGTCCGGAGTCCTACACCCTGTCGGTACAAGACCTGGAGAGAGACCTGGAGAAAAACCTGTCCCCAAAAACCATGAAGAGGTGGGCTCATCACCTCCGACACCTCCACGCCTTGAGTGTTTTACTGCTGCTGTTTAACACAACAAAACACATTCAAAACACACTTTTCCTCAAATTTTACCCTCATTTTTTTTAAAGTTAGGACAACTGATCACTAACTGCACTGAACCAAGTTAGAGTTAGAACCGAGTTTAGTAGATTTTGAGAAAGGAAGTGGCTATTTTTATAGATCCTTCTATGTTAATAGTCTGGTTATTGTTGGTACAGCATTGATTGGTACTGATTGTGCAAGATCTAGTGATGAAATTCAAATTGTTTCAAAAGAGAGGATCGTTTTTGCTTACAATGGTTGGGTTTAAGCACAAAAACCACTTGGTTAGGGTTAGGGAAAGATCATGGTTTGGGTTAAAACTGCAACATGCTGGAAAAAATACCCTGTTTTAAGGTCATTAAAATGCTCAATGTGATGGTAAAGAATTTCCGGTTAGTGTCTACAAGAGGTCCGGTGTTATATCAGAGTCTGTCCCCCCTTGAATAATGTTCTCCTCCTGTTAAAATTGTGTTCACGCAATAAATCAAACTACTGTCAGCATGGAAAACCAGTCTAGACCAAACCATCCACCAGCCTGTGGACTACTGGCATCTAATCCTGTTCTGTGTCAGTAGTCGGTAAATTATTGCACCGGTTCTGTAGCCAGTGCCTTTGAGAAAAAGGGAAAATGTCTTGCTCACCTTCTTCACCCAAAATATTACCAGCTGCTGCAATGATTTGAATCAGTAACTTCTAAAATCTACTCAAGTAAACTGGAAAATGTTTATATACCAAACTAGATCTGAATATAAGGCCTCTTTTTCTACAAATATTTAGCAGTTATCGATATGTGAAGGGGTTAAACTCAGGCTGTGTGGACCAAAAGCTTCATCATCAGTAATCTCCAATTGTCTACATCATGTAGAGTATTACTGGATCAACAGAACATCAATATATTGTGGAACTAATTATGTTATCTTTGCATAATTAGTGTAAACTAATGAGACAATAGTGCAGCTAATGTGTAGATTTTATCTCACTTGTGATATTCTTGTCCTCTTCTCCCACCTCCCACAACCTGCCATTTTTGGCTCGACTGAAGAGGATGATGTTCGAGTTTGTTCTCCTAATTCCACAGTTTTATGATTATTTTTATTTATTCAGTCGAAAAAGAACAAAATAATGTTAAGAAACATCAACAGCTGCGGGCCTGACTCAGTGGAAAGCTGGTATTCATCAGGATTTCTTGTTGTTTTACAAAGTGAGGACAAAGGGGCAGAAAAAAAGCATAATTATACAAAAAAATATATTTAAAAGAATATTCATAAATAAATAGCTGCATACAAATAGAAACAGTTAAAGTATACACTTAATAAAAACATTACAGAATGCAAAATAACTGAAGTGATAAGAAAAATAACTAAGGTGATAAATGATAAAATGTATCATACACATATACCTTATGTGTTCAGTCATATATAAATAGCATTGCATTGCACTTAGAATTTTTGCATATAATGACGTTGAATCTTAAAAACTACTTAAAAAAAAAAAACTGGTTAAATTTTTAGGGTGCATGGACACAAAACTTTTACAGCGTTTGTCTCCGGGAGGAACTGTATGTTCAAGTACCATAAAGTGTTCTTTGGCACCTTGTAACTGTGAGTATGTTTGACATTTCATGGCATGTCATTCCCCCCATAGGCTACCATGCAGTATGATTCATTGTGACAGTAAATCATCTGACCAAACACATTTAGAAGAAGTCCAACAGTAGACTGAGAGTCCCTGCACAGCAGCAAAGTCCTGCCAATGATCGATCAATCATCTGCCAATGATCCCAAACATGTCGCATTATTTCATTGCATGTGTCAAACGCAGAGCTGTCTTATTAACTACTATTCACAGCCTGTTCCCAAAAGAAAATTCACCTGTCAAAAACAACCTATATCCATAAACGCCATCTAGTGGCCGTAATTATGACCTGGAGAAATGACGCAGTTCAGATGACGTCAATATAAGGTGACAAAGTTCCACAATCGGAGGAAGGCAGGTTGGATGGATAGCTAGACAGAAGTGCCTTAAACCTGCATTCCTTCTGATGGCCATCAGGGGGCGAATCCACTGGCTGCAAAAAGAACACTGATTGTACGAGAAAATGACCCTAAGTCTCACTTGTAAACACTTTCATAATGACTTTATGGTCTCATTCGCTAGTTTCAAGCTTTCCTCAATGCATCATGATGTTCAGTTTGTAAATTATGGCCCCAGTTAGATTGAAATAGATGATGAAGGGCGTGGCTACATTGTGATTGACAAGTAGCTACCGCAGCAACAACATTGATTACATAAGTATAGACGTAGCTGTTGCTATTTCAGTGTGTTTTCAGTTCATGAAAGTTAATCGTAACATTTTCATCAACAAAAAAAAGTCTTGTTCAGCGTTTGGTTGTGATAAAAATCAAATCCAAGATGGTGATGGTTAAGCCGCCACACTCAAGGCTTCAAAATGGCAGTTCACAAACACAGTGGGTAACGTCATGGTGATACAGCCATATTTTTTTTACAGTCTATGTTCCAACAGTGAGAGCATAATTGTCATGGTGTCTACTGTTGCCATAACGACGAAGGTTGCCTAACTTTAAGGCAGTGGTAACTAATCTACACCATGTTTCAAGTGATCATTTTAATCCAAACCATGGTTTCCCTAATCCTAAAAAACAGTTCAAAATAGACCAGAGGATGATTAGACCAGACTCAAAATTAGATGGACCCAAACAGACCCAAACACTCTCCACCTCGCCTCAAAAAACACATTTTTCTCCTGTGATGACCATGATGCACCTCTTGATACCAGAGCAGATAGCGAGTCCATTTGGATCCATTCTGTTATTAGACACATAAACACACAGATCCAGCCTGACTTGCATCCAGGGTCGGGTCTAATGCTGCACATGTCGTGTTCTGCATCCTTGTAGGTCTCAGTCGGTGGTGGAGCCAGGAGTCCTGAAACGACCAGATAAAGTGAAGAGTGAAGAGGACAACATGCAGCCGCTGCTCTCGCTGGACTAAACAACATACACACACACACACACAGCTCCAAACCATACTTAAACCAATATCTACACACACATACACACACACACACAAATACACTGACTTAACTGTGCATATACTGTACGCAACACGCGCGCCCTGAAAAACACCTTCCTCCAGAAAATGCTGCTGCCGCTGCTGTTGGATTTTCGTTTCTATTGAACTCATGGAAATCAAAAAGAGCTGAGACGAAGCAGACAGACAAGGACGTTTCCTCAGAAAGAACAACATCCCTAAGAGCTACTGATGGCGTTCCATATAATATTTATTTAGTTATTTGTCAAGTGCCAATTCCAAAAAAAAACAAAAACTGTAAATTAACGTCTTTAAACAATCCAGCCCATCAGTGTGGAGCAGGGAAGGGACGGCTCAAGAGCAAACAAAGAGAAAGAGTTGTGAAGGTGCCGCATTTGTGTGAACCTTCAGTTGTATAGTATATGAGTGAGGAAGAGGAGCAAGGGGGGGGGTGAAAAACTGGAAATCATCTCACTTTAATGGGAGCTCGGGGCCACGTCTCCTAAGCTCTGTTTTCCTTCTTCTTTGTACAGTAATTTAAAGAAGCACGGCTCAGGATTAGCAGAAGTGACGATAATGAGTTGGTTCAACTTCCTGGACCCAAACTGGCAGACGAGCAGGGAGTGGGTTTACTGGGAGTTGAGTTTTTTCTGGGTGTTTAATGGGTTTTTGGCATTTTTCCTGCGAAAACAATGTCTGAACTATTGGTCTCGCTCTTGTTATCTCTTGGAAAAGCAAATCCCCCTTTACGGTGGCTCTATGAATCATCTTGTTTGTTTTTTTTTGCTTTTGGCCGTTTTCTCTCTTTTTTCTGACCCTTGATGATACAGTCCAGTATTTCTTCCTCCATCAGTGAAATACAAAGCTGCAGGCTCTTTCTAAAAAAAAATGAGTCACAACATCAAGTAATTTATTTCCTTCAGAATTCATCACATGACCAAAAAGATACAGATTATTTTGAGCATCTAATGAGTAGGAGTCAGGCAAATAACTGTAAACAAGTGGATCACTCTCTCATGTTAGATTATTGGCGATAATAATCTTACTCCTGAAACTTTACCATAATTTCCTTTGACTGGGATTGATTTAAACTCTCAGTATCATTAGATCTTGAATGAAATGAGGTATTAAAGGGATGACACTGGTATTTCTTGCATGTTTTAGATTATTTCAAAGTCACAGTCCTTACAGGGTGCCGTTTCTTTGTGTTAATGGAAATTAAAGTTAGTAAATTAAACTTAGGTCAAGGTTCACATACTAGCTTTTCAACTTTTAGAATACTTTGAGGTTTTGGGAAATACGTTTATCAGCTTTCTCGCAGAGTTAAATGAAAGAATTGAAGTCTCATTTACCGCAGTCGTCCACATTCAAACCTCTAAAGCTCATCAGTTAACACTTTGTTTTGTTGAAGTTAACTTATCTCTGAGCAGTCCTCCACAGGCAGATTGCAGATCAAACAAACGTGATACAGCATGTTAATTAGTGAGCTTTAGAGGTGCAGGTAGCTGGGTGTTTACCTTTGGACAGAGCCAGGCTGCTTTCAGTCTTTATGCTAATTTAAGTCAACAGTTTTCTGGCGGTTGCTTCATATTCATTGCTATCACTCTTCTCATCTTACTCTTTGTAAGCAAAGTGAAAAAAGCGTTTTTTCCCAAAATGTCGTACTTTAATTTGCATAAACAGGTTGACAGTTGGAGTTGTTCATGCACGATGACTTCACTGCCGACGTTAGGCAAATAGTTCCAAAATATTTTGAGTCCAAGATAACTCACAGTTTTGCTTTTTCCATCTTCAGGTAGTGATTCATCAACTGAATACTGTAGCTTGAGAAAGAAAGGCCTGTCAGGTGTTGAGCGTCAGAACTTCCTGACGGCACATGAACACACCGCACTGGTAAACTGCTTAGCGTTTGCCAGATGGGAAATGTTAAAGTATTGTAACAAGGGGCTGAAAATGCCCGTAAGGTGAGTCATAACCAAGAGAACGAATAGTTGTAAATGTGAAACTTCAGAAAACATATTTTTTGAGACAAACAACTTTTTGACATTGCTGACATACTTATTATATGATGCGTGGACGAGGTCTTTCGTGACTCACTCAAATATAATTGTCCCCATCAATGAAAACAAAAGCATAGCTGCTCGATAAATAAATAAAATAAATAGTTCTTTACTCTTTTTTTTTCACATGGACGCAGCAGTAAACTCTCTCTCTCGTGCTCTGAGGTCACGTTCATCATCACAACAAGCGTGATTGGCTCTCACACATGAGAAGAGATGCGTAAACACAGACGTAGGATCCGTATTTTACTATCCTGATCGTGTCAGGAAATGAATTAAAATGAGATCGCCATGACTGATTACAACTACTAATACAAAGTGTCACATAATGATCAAATTATCGTACATTATGGGAATTTTGGCCTCATTGAGAGGGCAAAATTATCGTACAAACACCATAACGTACATCACCGCACAATGATTTAACTTAAGCGAAAATGCTTTTCACTGTCATGGATCATCTATCAAGCAGTATCCAAACTGGCAGTAAATGGGCTAAAATAAAAGTCCTTTTTTTCAGCATGAATCATTATTTTCTGTGCAGAGAACTTTGAATCTATGTTAAGCTTTATTTCAGAAAAGTATTACATATTTAAAGTACAGTGTTTTATTATAATTACAGTCAGATATAATTTAAATACAGCAGTTAGACAAGCTACTGCTGCAGTGTAGATAGAGTAGGATATTTAAAATGACAGACACTATTTTCCACTTGCTATACTCACAGTTTTTGTTTTGTCTTTTTTTTAAAAAATGCTGCTGACTTCCCAAAAATTACTTCTTGGTGAAACTGGCGTTACTTAAAAACTGTTTGACATAGCTTAGTCTCCTTCAAGTCAACAATTCACTCCAGGTTTATGTCGTGGAGAGCGAAAGGTATGACAACCGAATGTTAAGAGGGTAGACGGGGCCAGCAGGCAGGAAAAACATGTGGCAGTGACAGGCAGAGCAGCAGAGGTAAAGCCGAGTGAAGCCGGTAGGTGGGTAAAGTCAGGCAGACTGGCAAGCAGACAGCCTGAGCAGATCACAGAAAGGCCGGCAGGCAGGACGCGTGAGGTGGCCGGCCGCGATGAGAGCAGACAGCTGGAATGCTAAACCATCACACCAGTGAACATGACATGTCAGCCCCAGTTACAACAGGCTCTACCCTTTACAGATTAGACTCCAGTCTCACTGGCTCTACGTGTCTCTGTCTGGTTCGAATCTATAACAGTTTGCCAAATATGATGCTGATCTGGTTTTCTATTAAGAATGTGATAAGCCAGTCCTCTGAGAACAGACAGACCTGAGACAACTGGGGTTTTCTTTGCACATTTCCTTTACTCTTTGCAGCATAAATCCAGCGTAATTTTCGTTTGAGCTTTTTATCGAATGCTTGGTTAAAGTCTAGCCTCCCCGGTGGATTCGCTACAGTCAACTGCGAGCCAATTCTGCTGCGGCTTCGCCCAAAATCCCCAAAGTCAAAGCCTCCTATTTGTTGCCCATTTTCATTGCCTTTATTTACAGAGGCGAGAACATATCCTTCAGTGAATAGATCCAATTCAATGATATCTATGATAATGCCGCTGATTTTAAGGTAGAGTGGAAAACACTGAGCTCTGTTCACCTTCACTTCTGTGAGATTGAAACTGCTCTTGATACACTCCGATGATTGTAGCTTTAAAAGGCATTTTATTTAAAATGACAGACAATTTATATTATACGCCTCTGACTGTGGAAAAAAAAAAGATTACAGAATTACAGAAAATTGTATTATTTTGAAAAATCCAGACATATCATCAACCTTCATCACAATAAGAGACTCCGACAGTGTGACGGTAGCCGTGCGGGAACAGCTCCATTTTCAATTTCAGATATTATTTTGGCAAACTTATTGAACTTGGCATCAGAGAGTTCAAAGCAGTGAACTGTGGGAACAAGGTTTAAATAGATGATAATGAGCAGAGCTGTACTCTCATTACTTAAACCTGCTTTAACTGATTTTTTTTGGGCCACTTGGGGGCAGCAGAGACACGTCATCGCCTTTTATATATATATCCAGCCCATTCGCACAAGAAAAATCATAGTATAAGTCTAAATTTCAGCTGTCAAAATGACCTATAGTCACGTTTACGCCATCTGGTGGCCATAGTCATTATGACCCAGGACATGATGCAGTTCAGATAATGTTAATATAAGGTGAGATCCTTATTTCGTGGGGGCAAGTAAAGGGGATGGCTAGATAGTTTGCTTTGCTTCGAATCGGGACGTTTTAATCCCTAAACCTTAAACCTAACCAGGCTTTAACCACAGCATTGTCACACCATAAAAAATCCAGTGCCATCCATCCTATAGAGGGCGCTGAAAACATTAATTGGAAATTCTGTTGCGATTCTGTTGTTTTGAGGACATGTTGGAAATATGCTGAATGCTAAATGCTCCGCTATGTTCACCAGCTAGTCTACAGCTAACTGTGTCTGTTTGCTGTTTAATGCTGAGCAGGTAGTGTACGGTGGCTTTTTAAACAGCTGTCTGCTGCGGCCCAAAACGACGCTATGAGAGCCGCCGAGAGTGAACTGAAACAGTGAAGTTGCAGCTGGACAGATAAACAATGAGCTGAAACTCAACTATAAAGCTCCGCAGTAGATTTACTCAAATTAAACTCTCGCATTGAGAAGCTCCTAAACCTTAAAGATTTTCTCATGGAAATCTGATCTGATCTAATCTGATTGTCCAGCTTTGGTGCCACCTCATGTCCTGTCACATCACTGCTTGTTTCATGCTCTCGTTTAGTCTAACACTGAACTGCCCAGATGTGTAAAACGTTGTTATTATAGGAGACAGAGAAGATCAAATGACAGACAGGAGGACTGACTGAGGGTTAATGTTGTGTTGCATCTACCTGAATCATAATCTGATATCACAAATCCTTGCAGCAATACTGACTTTATCATGCATGTTTTACAATCAGTTGATCCATTTAGTTAACTACAAACAATTAAACTATTTAACTACAGATTATTTTTCATTCTGAACCTCCAAGTTTCTTCGCGCCCACTCCGAGAATTGCAGCTGTTTCCTTTCAGACATAAAGCTCCTGGTGTGAAGTTCCCAGTAATGCTGAATAATATTTGATCATCCAGCCCAGTATCTTTGATGTCCTGCAGCTCGATGTCAACTTTAAGTCTCAACGCAGAGAGCAGTTTGTCCTTTTATGTAGCAGGAGTGCGTAGCGCGTCGGCTTTTATACCAGAAACAGGAGTTTGTGTCTTGTCTCAGACCAAAAACAATCTTGACCAAGTCATTTTAGTCTCCTAAACCTTTACCACAGAGTGAGAAGAAATATTTTATAAAAGCTGGGATTTAATGTTTCATCTTCATTGAACATAATCTGGGGTTTTGCTGACAGGTGTTGAAGCGTCTGAGCATATCAATTCATCATCTTTCTGCAAATTCAAAATGTTATCAGGATCAGTACTGATGTCGGTTTTCAAAATCCAAAACTCTACTTTAAGACTTGTGTTGCTTTCTTAAAACAGCATTAATATTATTTTGTCAAATCTCGTCCAGGTTTTTTTTTTCTTGATAAATGAACAAACAAACATAAAAATGTAAAACTGCCACTTCTGTGCACCACCTGTAAAGACAACGGTGAAACCAGAAAACATGTTTATCAGGTGTTTAGAATGACTTCTTTGCATTAGAAAACGTCGCATTAGTTATTACACACATACAAAAAGTAAAAAACATTTAGAGCCGTTACGTCAGGATGCAGTCGAGCTTTTATCACAAGCAGTTAGACATTCAGGAGGAAAAAATAACGATGCTGAACGCAGATTAGTACGATAAACAGGGACACACACACATTTACACACAGCCACTGTAGATGCTTCCAGTTGTTAGGATACAAAGTTTACATTAAAATAAACATCTGTATACTGCTTGAATATTGCTAAACTCTTTTAACTGAGTGTCACTCAGAGCGTCCTGCAGGTCCGACCGCTGTATAAGCATTAGAGGTTGATTGAGTTCGGAGAGGCTGCTTCGTTCTGTTCTGTTGTAAAACTTATTGTATGTAAAAGAACTTAAACACGGTAACACACAGCTGAAGATTTTTACTTTTATTACAAATATACTTTATCGGGTGATGCTTTGTGCTTTGCCATACATTTAAGGTTTTTTAAATGTTTTTTTTTTGAGTCAGTATTTTATTAAAATTGCTATCTACCTTTTTTGTTTATTACACAGGTGACAGATATATGTTGTATGAATTGTAAACAGATGTTAGAGGAATCTGTTTTTATTTAAGTATTTCCAGCATTTCGAATGTTCTTTACGTGATGTCGTTCTGTCTTTCCCGCTGATTTTGGATCACGGTATTGCTGAATATATTTCAGATACCTGCTGTTACAAGACAGTATAGATGGTTGTAAAAAAAAAACAAAAAAAACCCTTTTGGCTGCCATCTTGGAGGTCCTTTGTATTTTATTTTGAAACTGAACCACTTCATCTCAAGAGACACACAAATTGTTCATTTCTGTGCTAATTTTGTGCATCCTGTCACGAATACTTAATGTCAGTTTTATTTTGTGAGCGATCTATTTTTCACACCAGCTTACATGAAGAAGAAATGCGGAGCCAACATGCTGTCACGCTCCCCGTGCAAAAATACGATTAATCTCATGTGACATACAGACTGTAGAGAAACATGAATGAAGCTTCTTCGGCGTCACCTGTTAGGTTTCTGAAGAGATGTTTTGAAATCCGGTCAGCTGTTCACAGCCAGAAAATCTACATTTTTTTTGGATTTGCATGCAATCAAGTTCACCCCCAAACATAGCTTCCTTTCAGCTTTAAAGAGGATGCATCACATTTCCAGGTCTATATTTTAATTCTCTGGAATATCTTTGCATGATTTACAGTTTTTAAAAATCATTCACTTTTGAAGTGAATTAATTTTTACACACATTTATCTCAAGTTTTGGAACTTTGACCATGACCAGACATCAGACATTATGACAAAAATCATGATATTAAATAACCTTTATTTTGAAAAAATTCCTGCCATCAAGGAAAACATAAAAATTTCAGTATTCTTTTAGAGGGAAGTTGAGGATTTACCATTAAAGTCAATACAGTCAGAGTGTTACTGGAGCCAGAATCTACTACAGAATCTATTACAGCCACCTGTAGATCATTTGAATAATATGAAGCAGGAGTGAGTATCTTTGCACATGCAGGAGGAAAAGGAAACAGGTTCTACTCTTTAAAAAAGAAATAAAAAAAACTGCTCCATAGCACCACCAGAGGTCAGAAACTCCACAGGGAACCTTTACTGTAATGACAAAATGACGTTGCCATCATTCATTCTGTTCTTCTGACAAAAAGACAAAAATCACACAGCACACAGTGTGTTATATAGACTTCACATTCAAAACATCACCAGTATTTTGACTTGTCTTTCTTTCTTTCTTTTGCTTTTCACTTGCAAACTTTTTCAATATTCTTTTGAAGTCTGGAAAACACTGAAGTACTCCTGTTTTCACTGAAGCTCAAAACATGTTCACACAAATCCTGTTGGTGAGATTATATTTACATCTCATGGGATAAAAACTATGAGAAATAGAAGATTTTCAGATGTGCTCTCCATCACATGTCACACTGTCACACAATACTATAAAATGTTCTGTTGTCACTAGTGAGTGTACATTAATTACATGTTTGAGAAGTCAACCAACGGTCAAAAAAACTCTTTGCCAACATCTGATTTTTGAGCATCACCAGACCTGATCTTGGTATGTTTCGATATTACTTTTAGACCTCCATGATGGCGCCAAATGTGGTCAGCAGAATACATGAGATGCAAATGCAATGACTCCATATTTGGAGCATTTCCGCAACTACAGGCCAGTGTTTGAATCCCAGTTTGGAACATATGACTACACTGAAAAATGTGCCTAACTGGGAGATTGTAGAAGAGAAGACATGACATCACCCACAGAAGAGAAATACATGTGTTGTTTGCATTTATGCATATGTTATATTTAAAACATATTTACATATGTTTTGCACTAAATGGATATAAAAAGGGCAACCCAGATGTTTGGTTTCAGTGATGTAAATGTCTTCTGCTTTCTTGGCAACCTAAACTACCCTGATCACAATAACTTTGTTTATTTATGTAAAACTTGCAGCAGTGACTGCACATGCATTTCATTTTATACAACACTGTGTAGAGCTGTATTAGAAATGAAGTGTTCACATTAAGAGTTTTGTTCCAAAATGAGGTCACAAAATAAACAGCAGCCCTTTGAGAATCATTTCTGACATTTAATGATCATCTTTATTCAATTTACCGATTCGTTTTCTTTATAATAACTCATCATTTTGGAATTAAACTCTCCATCACAAGCTTTGTCAATGTATTTTCAGTCTTTATAATGACCTCCTTTAATGTGGGGGGGCTGAACTTAAATGATTTATTTCTCACTGACGTTGACTAATGTTCGATTTATCTCAGCCAAAGCCACCTCTTCCATTAAAAAAAATTCAATGTATTGTTTCTAAGCATTAAGTATTTGTGCTTTGAGAGTTTGGGCACTGAATGACATTTTTTTAAATGATTGATAATTTCCTAAAAATGAATGCACAATTTTCGGTTGGTGATATATATATTTATTTAAGTTTCATATCACTGTTCTTTGATTGTATAGTTGCAGTAGGCGCTGTAGGGAGACCAAACTCAAAACTGAATTGTGTTATCATGGACAGCCGGTATATTATAGGAGCAAAAACTGTTCAGTTAGCAGGTGTTAAATGTATAAATGTCCTCAAAGGCAATTTGCTGAAATGCATTATGTAAAATGAGCAAAATAAATATGAACACACGTAGATTTTCTCACTGGTCACATTTCTCTTTTTTTTTTTTGTTTGTTTGTTTGTTTGTTTGTCTTGAGACTGTCTGTTGATAATCATCCAGTATGTGAGAGTGGGAGGTGGAGCTTCAGATGTAACACTAACTGGGATGGATGCAGGGAATCAGTAATCAGGACAAATGTCTGTTTCCTGGCAGTGAAGCTGGAGGCAAAGACAAAATGAAAAGGGACTAGAAACACGTTTTCTTAAAAAAAAAAAAAAAGATGTTTGAGTATGCTCACTCAGGTTGAAAGATTGTGCTTGAATTCACTTTGCACTCAGTGGAAAAAAGGGGACATAGCCTTGAGTGCAGGACAGACTCGCTATACTACAGCTGTCAAACCTGTCTCCTAGAAATTATTATTCTATATCACTAATTTGCAAGAGCAAATATGAATGCCACCCAGATTACATTTTCTATCAACATAATGAGGGAACATTTTTTAATGAACGTATCTGCAAAGCAGCAACATGTTCATACTGAATCTGTCTGCAAACCTCGCATGAACCGTGACGTTTTGTTCTCTCTGCAATATCAGCTGGGAGCAACTACAGCATGATAATCGTTTTTTCATGGTTTTTTTATGTTTATGCATGAAAATCACTTGGATGAGATTAGAGGGAAGTGAAATGGTGGTTTTGGTTGAATACTGAAAAAGTCACAGTGACTGTGCTGAGAAACAACATTATTATTTATTAACATTTCACTGAAATGTCAATCTCGCCCAAACCTGAGAAGAAAAGAAAAAAGTGTCACCTCGACCTCCACAGCAGTGCAGGAACAGAGCACCTGTTTCACTGAAAAACATGAATTTACTCCATGAACCAACAAAATGTCAGAAATTTGGACGACATAAGTTTAATTTCTAAGAGCAGAAATATACACAACTGTAAACCTTTCAATATTTGAACAAACTCTCCTTAACTTTAGGGGGACGCAGGACGCAAATGATGCCACACTTCACCTAATTAGTTCCAAAATGTAAAATTGGAAAAGCAAATTAGTGGCGAATAAACACCTTCATGCATCAGGTAGATATTAATTTGCTTTCAGGAGGTAAAAGCTGTTACAGAAACCAGTGTACATCAGTCACAAATGTTCTTCTGTGTCTCCATGACATCGACCTTTTACTGAGGAGTATGTTCGCCTATTATAAAGAAACACACAACGATTACGTCACCATTTTCTGCATGATTTATTCAAATTAATGACTCAAAAATTTTGGGTTAGTATTCTACATATGACACAGCAGGCATTCTCAGTACAGCCTGTCATTTACTTCTAAAATGTTCAATACTTGTGATTGGGTGATTGCATTCTGCCTTATAATACATGCAACAGGTTGTTTTATTCTGTCTCTTTGTGAAATAAAGTTAAAATTATTGCCCAAGTTATAAGTTACAGTGTAACGATACTGATCTGCAATTAAATACATCCTCTCTAATTAGAACAAAGTGAATCTTTCCAAACAAACTTGTGTATTTTTCTACTCTCTGTCAGTGTGAGACCTAAAGATTTTCTCCAGAGTGCAAATAAAACAATCCGTGTTATCTACATTCTTTATACAGCACAGGACCTACCGCTGCTTGGTGTTTTATTTTACACTGAAGAGTGGTGCTTGAGTGCAACTGAATTATAACTGTGCAAATTACAACTTGAAAAATGTGGATTTTGTTTGAATAACACCAGCATGCATAATACATAAGACATCACCAAAATTGCTTCAAAAACAACATAAACACAATTCACACCTTCTGCAATTAATCCGCTCTTATTCCTGCAGTTACAACACAATCATCGTCATGTTCCCCGCTGGCTTAAATTCTTGAAACATTTCCATATTAATAGAGTTCATTCACAAAAGACAAACCCAGGATATCTATGGTTCTGCTGAGTAAGTAAACATCAATAAATATGAAGTGAATGTTGAAATGACTTTCAGTAACAATGAACCCTTTACAGATTCCTTTTCAAGGCGTTTTTTTTTTTTTGTTTGTTTGTTTTTTTTAATGTTCACACACACACACAAACACAGCTTAAATCTGTTTAAAGCCCCAATATTCTCCTCAAAGGAAGTTAGAGTAGCTCTACCATTACATTATTATCATAAATGTAACAACAGGAACCATAAATGATAAAAGCACCATGTGCAGCTGTGATGTCAACCAGCATTTAGGTTTTCCTCTCAGGCCTTTATTTACAGTATATAGGTTGATATACTATACAGAACTGTATGGAGTGATTAAGGCAAACAGTGAGTTTAGTTCATCTGCAAACCATAATGTTCAAATTGTATTTATTCATCAGTAGATACATTTTTTATTAGGCTGTTTTGATCATGTTTAGAAGTCTTATAGTTAGCACAGCTGTTGTAAACTGACCCAAATGCTCAAAAATCAAAAACAAACTAACAAGTGCATTAAATTTAGGACATTTGGGCCGGCTAGTTATATTATTGGTATGTTAAAGGCACTTTTGATGTAAACAAGCAAGACTTTGTTCACAAAATGAACGGAGAACAGACTGAATGTGTTTCTTACTTTATGAAAAATCATTTTAAAGCCAGACCATGTGATTTCTGCTGAACGGCAGCAACAGCGACCTCTGCTGCCACAAGTGGCGATTACAGGACGCCTGTGCATTTACCTCTGTTGATGTCTGAGCAGTGAGGGTACCGCACTGTTGTAACATGAGGAAATACTAATGCCGTGTCTAGACCGCAAGCGTAGAGAGAGAGCAACATGTTTAGCAGAGCAGCAGCAACAGTGACTGCTCCGTCTGTGCGTCTATGCAGTTAGTATATTTAGCAGAGGCTGCTGCTGCTGCTCTGCTAAACATGCTGCTCATGATCTTATTTCTGTGATCATCAACTGTGTGCTAAAATGTAGTCGCTAACAGCTAGCATTATACTCTTCAGCATGCTCACACACTGCGGAAAATATAGTCTGGTGTCTGTTAGTGTGTATTTTAGTTCTGATGATAACGATATAGTTACATATTGGCAAGATAACAAGTGATTGTAATTCACTGAAGGACTCTTCAGGCTGATCAGCTGTTGGTTATTAGCTGAAGAGCCATCTGCACCTACTCATAGAACTGGAGTTACATCGAGGTAACCACTGCTGTTCTAACGGGTGATCGTAACCGCTCAAGCCAAGTTACACATTACAAGAACAGGCGTCGGGGGTGCGGAGTGGGAATGAAAGAGGCGCCATTCTCCCTATTACAAGTCAGTGTACCATCAAAATGAAAATAGTTGATGTAAATTGTTTACAACAGCTTGCAGTCTCCTTCTCTTTTATCATAGTTATGCTACTTTTTACGTCATGTGACCGTCATTACATGTTGATAAGTGAAACTGCATAAAACAGCACAGCTGTTTTATGTCTTTTCAAACAACACACAAGGCAATGTGACATGCAGGTCTGCAGTAGTTGGCAATCGAGTGAGAACGCTCTAAAAACTTTAATGCCAAACACTATCCAAAACGTGTTATTGTTATTTTGGATTATTTTGGATTATTCTGCATTCATCAGAATATAAATACCAGCATCTCCTGACTCATGACGTGCATTTGCATTTTTTGGTAGAACATGTGATTCAAACAACACCTGCTCCTGAAACTATTCTACCTGCCATTAGTGGTCAGAAACTCTACAGGGAACCTTTAATGGCAATAAATTTAGTTGGTCAGTAGAAATTAGTAGAAAGCAGATGAGCTCTTGGTACTAATCAGTCGTTCATGTTGTAAATTAAGATGGAATTTTTAGAGTTGTCAGAGCTGATCAAAGTATTGATTTTAAAAGTATTTAACTGAATAACAAATAATCAAAAAGCTTCACGTCACTGACAACTGACAAATACTTGAAACCAGGTCTGAACTGTTTCTACTCAGAAGATACAGATCAACAAACTTGAACTACTGACCAAAAAAAAAAAAAAAGAATCAAAGTCAAGAAAGACACTGAAATAAAACAGTAATAAAAATTGAACTCTGCTTCGAGTGAACACACTGGACGCTGTAAGAACAGCTGCAGCGTGTCACCGACAAAGACTTGCTCTCAACAGCATCGAGTGTATTTAAAACATGTAATCAGATATGTCGTCAAGGATAAACACAGTATTCCACCTTTAGACTCACATGAATATCAACGAAGTCTGTGAAGTACTGAGATTAGATTAGATTATCCTCATGGATTGATTTCCAATTCTCCTCCTATTTGGTTTGTTTATTAAATTACTGGTAATAGTACTTAAAAACATAATTATACCACAGAGCTACAGCTGAGTGGTTTAATTACTGTTGGTTAATATCACACAGCTGCAGAACAGCTGGAATTTCAGGACTTCCAGACAGAGCAGAGCTACGACTGCTTCATCTCCTTTATTTAAAAATGAAAACTCACTTATGAACTTAAGTATTCATGTCTAAAATAAACACTATGTTCTTAAGTGTTTTTTTTTTCTTTAAACACCACTTTAACATCCGCACACTCTGTGGGCGACTGAATGGTTGTCAGATCTCATTTGGCCATGAAACATGAAGGCTCCTCACACTTTCATTTCTCAGGCCTGCTGACCTAAACCCTGCGGGCTGACAGGAAGCTCAGGGCTATCTTAACCTCATTTCACACTCGTACTTGACACATCAAACCTCAAGCTGAAGATTCACACTTGTAAATCAGCGCCCGAGGTTGAACCTTCAGGGCAATGACAGCACATAACATGCTGAGATTTGATTGGACAACAAACCGTCGCTTTGGTCTGACAATGAATCATACTTTTGATGTTAAAGATGCATTCAGACTGAAGGCAAAGCAAATTTTAATCTCGCTTTAAACATGTGACATCAGACAGACTGAAAATAGCATCGTCGTCTGGGAAAAAAGGTGAACTTGTCTCAGCTTTTTCTGCAATGAAATGTCATCCTGTGTGCATATTCCTGGTGTTTCTACTGTTAACGTCATGATCATTGCAACCAAAGATAAAACAGTTGTTTTCAAAAGTTGTGAACTCCTGTCTCTTAAACCACTGTGCAACAACTGGGCTTCTGATTCAGGTTCACAGTAACTGGACTTCCTGGACTTCAGTAGTATTGCTGTTAGCTAGTTAATGTAGCAACATGTGTCTATCAGGAATCCAGTTCTTTCTGTTAAACTGTTACAGATCTTTCATCTTTCCTCATCTTTTATGTTAATAAAACAGTCAAACAGCTTCAAACAAGTAGAAACACTTCAGAGTGAATCTGCATTTGTAGGTGTTCACCTGTTTGTTTCAGCTGTATGAAAATTGCACCACTTCTTAAATTTGCTTTGCACCTTCAGTCTTTACACACCTTCAGACTTTTTTGGGGGGATCGTTCTGAAAAGTCGAGGATAGTCCAGCACTGACGTGAGGATCAATAAAGCTGCACTAAAGAGAGAAGCCTCACATTCTGGCCATGACAAATACTCACTTTTCATTGGCTAGCATGTGTCACTTTAAATCATATATTAAAACACCTAAAACATCAGTCAACAATCTTAAACCTTAGGAAACCAAAGTGATAACAGTAGTGACTTGCGCTATGTTAACAGGTAACTTAGGTGAAACTGACTACTGTATATTTACGGAAAAACAAAGTTTTGTGCACGATGACATGCTCAGAAACTGTAACTATGAATAAACCGTCGGCTAACACGGGTCTCATCTCAGGATTAAACCTACAGTTAAAACCCGTTTTGGTTCTTTTTGACATCAGGTTTCCATTTAGTAAGACAACAATAGCAAACTGCTGGTAATGCTCAGCAACAGTTTTGAGCCTTGTTGCTTCAGGCACAAAACCAGAGCTATGAACGAGCGAGGTAACTGAAACTTTGACCATGTATTCGTCTTAATAAATAAACTACATGATCCATCGTTGGATTAACATGACACACATGACATTCATTCAAGATAGAAGACATCACAGCGTCTCATGAGTTGGTCACATTAAATTTGTCCTGTACAGACTCCCTGTCTCTGAAAACAGCTGATATTTATGCCAAAATAAGACATTCTCACTACAGAACAAAGCTGACTTGTTGATATCTTTGGCATCCATGACGTTTGAAGTTTAAAGACAATTTCACAACATTACATCTAACGGGGGAAACATATTTTTTATTATGTATGACATCACTGATTATACACCATCAGTTATTCCTTCCTGTCTGATGCTTGTTTCATTTGAACTGGTTGACTGAGGTTAACTGAGGTTGGATGGCAAAGATTTTTTAAAGGTTATTGCAGTGGGAAATAAAGTTGTTGTTGTTGGGGGAAAAAGAAATGGAAAAACAACAGTGTTCAAGTATTGAATGGATGTCGGCATTGGATGAGTGGACCATATATTGTGAATTTTAACTTAAAACCTTTTTGTTTTTCTCTGTTGCAAGTTGGCATCCCTGTTATGAATCAGCAACTTCTTTGAAATATAACATAAAACAAAAGGGGTCAGTGGCTGGGAATTAAAAAAAAAAAAAAAAAAGAACAATTAATTCCAACATGTCAAAATATGTCTTTAAACTAAGAAAACAGAGATGCCTTTTAATGTAAATGAAGCATGTGAAGGTGAGGTACATACAGTAGTGAGGTTTTGCAGTTTTATACAGATGTAGCTGCACCTTGTAGGTCTACAGTAGGAAAAGAGTCTCATCAACATGCATCCATATGTTGATGAGACTGATGTTCATACTCATGATCAGAGACAGGGAGGCTGCTAGGATCACCTGTGGGAGCTCCTGAGGTTTGATCCCCCCCCCCGACATTTATTTGCATGCTAATCTGCAGCAGATGCAGCGAAGAAAACAAAAACACGACTGGTACGGCTATGGTACACATGATAACGGTATTTAAAAACAGTCATTTTTAGCGGAAAACAGGATAAAAATAACAAATTGTCAACTTATTGAAAAGTTAAGATTTAGGGTATTGATGCTCTTTCGTTTTATTGCTATAATTGCTCTTGTAGTTTAAAAAAAAAAAGGACTGAAATATGCAACATGCCCATTCAAGTAATATTTAGTGTCATTTATTTTGTTGCAAAATGTTGTCCCAGTTTGTACGTATGGTTTAATTGTCTTTTGTTTCCTTTTTAAAATATGATTCAAAGCTTAATAAAAGAGAAAATGTGACTTTTTAAACTGAAGAATTTGATTTTTTGCCATTACAACTGCCTTAAACTAAGTTACATTTTATAAAAAGGTTGTATTTTATAAATCATTGTACTTTTATATCAGCTTAAATTACACTTATGCATTATGTACACTAAACTGAGTTAAGAATATTCTCATAAATGTGATGGTGTTTTGGATAATAAAGATGTTATCCACAGCACAAACAAGGCATGACCGGTGAAATCTAACTAATTGGAAGCAAAACATCACAGCGAAGCATCAGCTGAGGGGGAAAACGGGAAAATATCAACAACAACCCCGGGAGCTCGACCACATGGTGAGACAATAAATACATAGATAAATTAAAGACAACATATTTCTGTCCGCTTGTTGCTCTCACGTTTATCTGTCTGTCTGTCTGTGGTTGTGTCCTCTGAATCTAAGGAAGTCCAACAGATTCAAACATCTCCCCCCCTGCTGGGCTGGAGGATTCACAACTGCCATCAGATATGAGGTGAGAGGTCAGGTCGTTCCTATTGCCCCGGCATCCTGCCTGCTCTCTGCTGCTCCAACATCGACTTGAGCATAGGGGACATCATGGCGGGGGACATGGCCGGGGTGAAAGGTCGTAAAGGGTAGTGTGCATTTTTGCCGGGGACGTAAATGCACTGGAAGTATTTCTGTCCTGTGGAGGCGGTAAAGATTATGAATAAATAGTTAAATTATCTACTGATAAAGATGAGAATCTGTAAGAGAATCTGTACAGCCAAGTACATCGAGTTGAGTTGCATTGTGGGTAATGTAGGCGAGGAATAAAAAGTAACAATAACAACACCGCCACGTCGATTTTGGTACTTTGTTTTTGTGAGCAATGTTTATTCAGAAGAGTCCATCTATTGTTTATTATTGAGAACCAGCTCTGAAACTGAACTAGTAAATATCAAAATGTATAATAATTACAAGTATCAGCTGTTATATATCAGCTTCTCTCACCTGTTTTCTTCTTGTCTGTAGTGTTGTCTTCATTGTGGGGCTCTTCTGTGAGAAACAGTGATAAAACAGACTGTGATATATTGTTGTTGTTGTCGCTGTTGTTGTTGTGAAGGATGAGAAGAGTTTACATGCATGTGTGTTGCAGTAAGGAGGAAAATGTGTAAAGACAACCTTGAGAGAGAACACACACTCTTTTCTATTCTATCGCTAGTTAACTATTATGCATGAAGGGAATATCATCAAAAAAAATCACATATGGTCTTTTTTTTCTGCTCCTTTTTGAATTTCATCATGCATAAGACTGACTAGTTTCCTATTGGTCTGCAGCAGATACATGCTCAAGTTCCCTAAGTTTCCTGCTTTAAACAACCCACGCAAACCAAATGCAAAGAATCTAAATCTTTTAGTTTGGACCATAAAAATCTAACCTTGTATGTCCCGTCCTAAAAAAAAAAAAAAACAGGAGCCACTGTGTCAGATTTTGATAGTAAGAAAGTGTTGAACCACTCGGGGCAGTAGGGGGAGTGTTGAATCTCCACTGGATGACTCAATAAGAACAGAACACCAATACCCAGATTTAATGGGATTTGGTTCATGGATTTAATCAATCCAGCTAAGTATTATTGTTGCTATATTCATCAAAAGCCGTAATCTCTCCCAATAACTCAAGGCGGCTCAAAAGGCCAGTAATCTTGTCTCAATCAGCTCATCTCATTAAATTATAATCACTTTTATTCCTAATGTCATTAGAGCGAACGTCTCTTCATACTGAGTTAACCAGTGGAAAGATGGTAAAAATTAACATAATACCTCAGGCTTTACGGGAAGCTCTTTTTCCGTTCTCTATGAACAACAAGCATATGGTATGAAGCATTATTTTCAATTAATAAAACAAAGATTCTCCTTCATCCAGGTGATAGAATATCCAAAGATAATAAGTTGGATTTATTGCTTTTGTCTTGGAGACGTTTCTCCAGTCAGCCGAGAAACTTAATTAGTTCCACCTGCAACCTTTTTTTTTAGATCATTCACACCTTCGCTGCATGTGACGTAAAGACATGGAGATACTTAAAATAGCCAAATTGCTCCAAAGTACACAACGAAATAACGACACAAATTTTATGACGTGACAAGGCTGTGGGTCAAGGTTTGGTTGAATTTAACCACAAAAGTAACTGAATTACGTCTGGAGAGATGGATCAAAAAGATTACAGTCTCTCATATTAAAGTCCGACGTCACACCCCAACCTCCCTGCACAGACTATATATAATAATACTCATGTGTTAGGGCTTCGATGAGTGTTAGGGTTAGCACCAGAAATCAACTTTGACATCTTCTTAATGCATTTTTGCTACACGACAAGACTATCAAGCTGCTACAGTAATGCTTGTCAACATACAGTGTATTGCTACTGAATTTGCTTTTGTCTTTGTCCTTTTGCCTGGAAAGCACTTTGCAACTTTGCTAAGAAATGTATCAAAATAAAGTTTGTTATTAATATTACTGCAAATTATTTGCATGTTGTTAATTCATAGGAGGTAAGTTTGAGTAGAAACAGCAGAGCAGAAAGCATTGCATAGTCAGGAGCACATAGTAATATAATACAATGACAGGATTTTAATGAAGTGACGCCACTAAAATTTCAAAAAACTGATTTAACTGTCTGAAAGGTATGAAGTCAAACCAGAATAATGACAGAAGAGCGACATATATACGTAATACCAGACAATAAACCATACGACTCTGACAACTGTGGCGTTAAAGTTGATCTTAACATCAACAGTCGAAAGAGGTTTTGATGCCTGAACATCTCAAAGCCTCTTAAATGAAACATACTCCACAAGAAAAACGAAAAAAAAACCTTGAACCTCTGGATAAATAATAAACTAACAATATCCACATATGAGTTCAATGAAATCTCCTCAGTTATTAAGGTTGGTCGATATAATTTACTCAAGATAAATAACTCTCATACTCACTGGCATGTCCTGGATTTTTCCCATCTTTATCTAGAGTGTGATAAGGGAAGTAAAGAGAGATGCAGATCAATCTAAAATGTAAGTGGCATACATTTCTGTTCACTTTCTAATTCTGTTTCCATACCTCGAGCCTCCTTGACTGATTTCTTTTCAGTCTTCTGAGCTTTGCCTGTGAGAGGAGAGACAGCCTTATTACAACCTGCCAAATAACTCAGACGCTGTAGTACGTTTAATATTCCAGCGATATTATTCCCTCTCAGCGTAATACAGTTTGACACATCCCTAATTAGAACTTTATCCTGCATAAAACAGCCCATTTAATCACATAATCTCTAACCGTATGCTTCCAAGAGGCGCGATTTGTCCTGAGAGACGCCAGTAGAGACTGAACGTTACCACGTCTCACATATAACACTGTTTGTTTTGCTGTTTGAGAGAAAAATCCGCCCTCTCGCTCTCGTTCTTCCACTGGTTGATTTATGTTGGGAATGGGAGTTTCTCTGGATTTCCATATTTTCTTGCAGAATCAAAGTATTTTTCTTTAAAACTTGTTTCACACGCTGACTTGTAGTCAATATGGCCAGAAAATGGACTAAATTAATAACATTATTGTTGCTCACATGCACCCTTATAATATAAAGTATATATATTTGCAAGCCAATCATTGTTACAGATGTTCTTTATACTCTCATCATCATTTCAACATGAGCTTCCTTCACATTTATTTAATGACGTACTTTCGATGTTGGAAGTTGAGTAATCGACTTTGAGGTCTCACCATCTGCATAGAAACACGACTTTACACTTTCAAATTGTGTGCAGGTGATAGGCCAATATAAAAGCCACATTTTTTTTTATATTTGTATATGACATTTAACTCTGTTGGTTAGGTTTAGGCACTTGGTTAGGGTTAGGGGAAGATCACGGTGTGGGTTAAAACACTAAAATAAGATAGCAAAAATGCCCACACGTGACAGTAAAAATGTGTGCTTGGTGTCTTGAACAGTGCTCTCCTTTTTGTCAGATAGTTATCAAGCCTCCACCCAACCTGCCTCCTCCTGCTGTGGCCCAGATCCGGTCCTGTTTTTCACATCTGGGCCACAAGAAACAAACCAGATAAACCACAACTGGCTCACATCCAGAATACACATACCTGAGAGCACCATGTCTTTACCAAAAAAAAAAAACGTCTACATTTGATATTTGGGCCATATTTGCTATTTTACATGGTGGCCACATTTCAGGCTCACATCCATTGTGTCCAGGCCAGATGAAGACCAGCAGTGCCTGGAGTGGCCCATATCTGTATGCTATCTGGGAATAAGCCAAAAATCACCTTATCAAATGCAAGAAGGTCGTATTATATGATGTCACTTATCTGGGATGGATTGGCATATCAACTGCAAAATTGAACTTTGGCCTTTGTAATTTGAAAGTGTAAATTTGTGTTATTTGTACACTGATTGAAGAGACCAGTCTGGGTTCCAATAACCCTCTTTGAATGTGACTATATGACAATAAAAAGGTAATAAAAAAAGGCCATATTACATTTTCAAATAATGATCTTTCTTACATTTAGGAGTCATGTTTGGAACAAAAAAAATTAATTCAAACAAGTAAATGCAACATGCTGCAGGGGACACACTTCCTGTTTCTGGACTTTATCTGTTGTGACAATTAATGGCAGTAAATAGACCTGAGAAATAGTGTTTTAGAGTTTTGACATATTTTTAAAAAATCAAAAAAGTCACAACTATAAAGTTGTAAATGTTTGTGTCGTTCAGTTAACGCGACCCGATCACAGAGAGCTTCATTATCTACAGTATATAGATTTAATTCACAAGTTTAGAAGTCAAAAACTTTAAAAGCATCTACATTAAAATCATGTCTTACTTTTCTTTTCTGCCAACACTTTTGATCTTGTCTTGGCTGAAGATAAAAGACGAACATGAATAATTACAAGTGTGAATTCAACACTCCTGCTGTCCTCCACAAGCTAATGAAAGTTCATCATTTCGAGCTCATTACTCGGATGATTTACCTGGTTTCTCTTCTTTGGCCGGAGAGGTAACGTTTGCCCTCTTTTCAGATTCTAGTCTCGTCCTCAGTCTGAGGTGTGGATGAGGTTCTGCATCTGAGATAGTGTAGTAAGGAAAAAAACATGTTGAAAACATAACAATACTGAGATTAAAATGCATATAATTTGATTCAAATTATGATTTAGCATGTGCACAAACAGAAGAGTGAGGAACTAAATCAGATGACCGAACCAGAAGGTCAAACCACATGAGAGATTTAACTTCAGTGAACTCATCCTCGATTAGTTTTACCTTTCTTAGCCGTCGAGGCCTTGGCTTTACTCTTGACGGGAGACGCTTCTCGGAAGAGTAAAAACAATTTATTTCCAATTATTTTGCGTGTCACTGAGAAGAATGATGATTGACTTTATGCAAATTCACCAACGTCAGCCAGCGTGTGTAGTTACCTGTCTTCTCTGAGGCTGATTTTCTTTTCTGTCGAGCAGCTGCAGGTTCTAATATAATGAAGAGAGAATTGTGATTAGTGGTCTGGATAATAATGGTTTTTTTTTTTTGTATATTAGCTACTCCTTCACACAAAAGACGGAGGCTCTTTGTGTTATGCATTTTTCCAACTATTACATTACTATGACACCCGCTGGGTTAATGATGTTTTACCTTTCTTAGTAGCTGCTGCAGCTTTGGTTTTCTCTCTTACAGGCGACTCTGTAAAAAAACACACACGAAAGATATGAAAGAAATTAACATCCAGTTTGTTTTTTCCTCGATGTACAAACTTAACATTCAACCAAAAGTGTTGACTACCTTTTTTAGTCACTGCAGGATTTTTGGTTTTCTCTTTTCTTGCTGCTGGTTCTGTATCAAAGCAAATACATAATAAGCACAATATACATTGAAATACAATGAATATTCATTAATATAAAGGTACAGTTACTCACCCTTCTCTGCAGCGCCTGCTTTGGTTTTGTCTTTGGAAACAGCAGCATCTAGAATTGGCAGATGTGTTAAATGATGTTATTTTTCTGAAATGCTTAAATCTGTCTGTATATTTACAGCAAAGCGCTGCTCAAATTGCTGTCTGGATCATTTGTAACAGTCCTCAAGTGTACGGCACAGAAAACACCAAATTACCAAGCTGTAAGCATGAATTACCTTTCTTTGTTTTCTCTTTGGCCGCTGCTGGCTCTGAGGGGATAATTGGAGTGAAATGGCCATGCAGAGTTAATTTTCCATAATGAATGCATTTGGGGAAGCACATTGTGCCATTGTACATCACTGTTAAATGCTGCAGCTGCAGTTTGTTACAGGAAATATTTCAATTAGCTGACAAATAAAGCATTTATTGGACGTGGAGAAGCAAATACTGTAGTACCTTTATCTGCATCGGCAGTCTTGGCTTTCTTCTTTGCAGCTGGAAAAGTACCAGATATTAAATTAACTGTTCACAGCAGTAATTAAAAGCAAAATAACAAGTGAGTTTATATTATTAAGCTGCTTCTACTTTTCTTTGTGGATGAAGCCTTCACATCTTCTTTAAAAGTTTCTAGTTTTGTTAAGAAAAATTAGTTTAGGTAAGATTTGTTCATAGAAGTGAGGTTTATTACTGGTGAGATTTGTCTGCACAAAGCTTCTGGATCTCCTTCCTAAACCTCTACAAGGGAATTTTATCACTGTGGACTTGGAAATGTTTTACATTTTAAAATCTCTAATGCATGGGAAGATTTTTTCAGGCATAAAATCAACTAGACGTCTCATTTATCATTTTTCTTTGCAGACTTGCCTGTTAAAATGTGCCAAAAGTTTGCAGTTTGCACCTTAGTTTTTTGCCCAACAATATTCCTAATACAAAAAATACAAAGCTTTGTTTATGTCTCACACCTATAATGTTCTTGCTCAGGTGTTTACATGCCTAAAAATAGCAGAATGCAGCTCTGGCAGCTGCTGGTTCGTTTTTGATCTGATTGGATTTTTACTGTGATTTGGTCTCATCTCTACCAGACTCCTCCTCACCCTCAACTGGAGTCTTGACCTCAGGCTTAACTGGATGCTCCTGTTCTGTAGCTTCTGGCTGGACTGGTGGTGCCACTGGTTCCACAGGCTGCACTGGTTCAACTGGTTGGACTGGTGGGACAGGTTCTGGTGGCGGTGGGGGCTGCATCATTGGCTGCATTGGCTGGTAATAGGGATGATATTGTGCGTACAGCGGCGGCGGCATCGGCTGCATTTGTGGAGCGCCGGGATGAACGGGGTGGGAGGTGAGAATAGGAGCAGAGGGAGCTGAAAAAAAATGAGGAAACACACTCAGGAAACACATCACACTGAGAAATGTACATCAAATTAATACCCTTTATGCAAGTAGCTGATAGGACAGCAGTGTAAATACCGTTCATCGTCGGAGGAGGGTACGGGTTGTCTGTGACTACGTGATGAACTGGAAGATAAGAATTTGAATTTGACATTTCAGCAGGCTGACATTTGGAGGAAGATTGAAGGAAAGCACATATTTGAAGCAGGCCGTCATCTCCGGAGTTATAAAATCAGACTTTTCTACTTACCGTACCAGCCAGGCGGGGACGGGCAGTAGACTGGTGCAGGTCTGCAAGGACCAACTGACATGGAAAAATGTATTTATATATATATATATATTACATTTGTGGATGTTGGTGTCATCAAAATGGATTTTGTGCAATTATGTAAATATAAATGTGTCCCTCATGCTTTCTACACAAAACAAATACATATGTTTCATATTTTTAAATATATTTGTGAAAGAAAACATGTATAATACCTTCTTGTCCAGATTCTGGGACAGGGACCTCTGCTTGTTTTGGGGTCTCTGTCTCTGTCAATAAAAAGACCGGATGACAAAACAACAGTGGTCTTCACATGGTTTACAAATATATATTTTTGCTCTTTGCTCTTTTCCCAGACTGGGTGTAGGTGTGATGTATTCATGGCTGAATGAATCTCTTACCTGTTTTAGAAGTCTTGGAAGTCTTTTCCTGTTTCTTGACTTTTTGTCAGAATTTGAAAGAGAAAATTAAATTAAACTCGATTAAAGTTGTGACAGAAATTGTGAAAAAAGTTTTGTAAATGACAGTCAAACAAACTGATCCAGACATTTATTATACAGCCAGTTTGTTGTTTCTTATTCATATGATTATTTTGTGAATCTGTTTCAGCTCAGTTTAAACTCAGACCTGACCTCCTCATTCACAGTTAGACCGTTACCTCTGAGAAGAGCTGGAATTCTCCTGATCTTCTTCATTTTTGAATCCAGACCTGTAATCCTGGGAAGAACTGGTCACAACACACACACACACACACACATACACACACACATTTTTATTTATTTCACCACAGTAAAAGCAAGCATTAATAATACATTTAGATTTCAAGTCAAAGTGTGTATAAAGATGGAGTGGTGTTTCAGGGGTTACCTGTCCTTTTTGGCTTTTCCTCTGTCTTCACAGCTTCAGGCTCTTAAAATCAAACAGGAACAGTAAAAACAGGAATATAAGTTGAAGGAATTTAACTCTGCTGAGCTTCATAATGCTCATAATCACAATCTTTATATTATCGGTGGAGAAGTTTAGAGACGTTTCTGGCCTGAACTCTGCCTCTAGAGTAGATTCATTATAAACACTTAATCATCAACTTCATAAATTAAAAATGATCCACTAATACAACACGTATAAAATAAACATAACCTGGAAAAATATTACACAAGCAATACTAAATCTTAAAATAGTGATTTTTCTCTGGCGGCCTTACAGAGAATCAGTGAAAAAAGTGCAGATGTTACTTTCTACATTGATGCTGCTCTCTAAAAGCCTTGCAATTACTGTCTTTACTGAGAATCAGCTCATTTTCATCAGTACCTTTCTTCTTTCTCACGGCTGAAACCCTCTTGGGAGTCTCTGCAGACACAGAAACATGAACGTCAAGTCACAACACCAACAGATGCACTAAACACTGAGCTGCTCCACATATGGTGTACGATGTAAATATAGCACACGAGGGTCATGTTTCTAGCATTGCTTGCGGATACGAAACAGAATTTTAAACATAATTTTAGTGCAATAACTAAAACAAACATCTTGATCTTTAGTCAACTGTGTCTTTATCCAGTGAATCTAAATGTGAGAAACTAACCCGAAATCTTTCATGTTCTTCGCTTGGTTGCTTTATTTATGCATCGAGATGGGACGTGCAGTGAAAGATAAAACTCCTCTAACAGCTGCAACATTTGATCTTGACACTAATGTGTGATGTGTTTACTTAGAGAGTCTCGTATCAACAGCTAATCATTTTTGGCTCACGTCTGCAGACTAACTGCACATAATTTAACGCTTTAAGAGAGAGAGAGAGAGAGATACTCAAAATGACAGGATCAATACATTAACTGAAATATTATTGTACCTGTCTTTCTTAATCCAACTTAAAAGTTATTTGTGATGATAGTATTGTGATTTTCTATGAATAAAATGACAAAAGAAATTCTCAATCAGGGCAGAAAAAAATACAGTTTTCATTCAATAAATGAACTTAAACACTTAATATTGTCTATGTTACATATGAAGTTCATTTATTGTGGATGTCACACTTAAAAAATAATTAAAAACAGATATTTTACCTCATTTTCTTGCCTGTCCTTGTTGAATAACTCTCTCCAATTTTTAAAATATTTCTCACAGCATCTCATATTTTATGAACCACATTTTATTGATATTCTTGTAAAAAAAAAAAAAAACAACTGTTTTTTTCATGTCTTTTAAAAGCTGAATATGCTCAAGTAAAATATCCAGTGTAAAACAAGCATTACTTTGATTACAGTATTGATCGTAGTGCTGTTGGCTCTCTTGACAAAACGCTTCTCTATTCCTTTTTTTATCCCTAAAAATGTACTGTATCAATTAATTTAAGCAGATTTAAACACATTTAATCTTGAATGTATGTATGTATGTATGTTTTATGTGCACATGGGCAGTAAGTGAGCCCTAGACAAATTTCCCTTGAAGTACAATAAAGTATATGTTATGTTATCTTATCTTATCTTATCACTCTTTCTACTGACAGTGAGCGTTTTAAGATGAAGATGTGACATCTTCTAGCTTATATGAATATCACAAACCTTTTTTCTCTGCAGTCTTCACCACAGACTCTTTGGTCTTTGCAGACTGTGTGCAGGGACACACTGAAACCACAAAGCAGAGGTCACTGTAGGTCACACTGAACGTAACTATGATGGAAGTAGTAAAGTAAGTAATTATCCTTCCTCTCTGACCTGTGGCGTCGGTCTTATGTGCTTCCTCCTCAGGTTCAGGCACGGGTTTGATCACGTCCACCGTCGCCTTCTCTTCAATGTCATCTTCATCGTACTCTTCCTCCTTTTTATCTTCAGGCTCGTCTATAGATTTCTGAGGTTCAGCCGTTGGCTCTTCATCCTCATCCTCATCCTCATCCTCATCCTCATCCTCATCCTCATCCTCCTCCTCCTCCTCCACAGGAGCAGCAGTGTGACTGGTAACTGATGGTGCAAGCAACAAGTGGTTTCAGAATAGATTTGATTGTTTTCTGCTTTAATCTGAGGGAAAAGTTTGAAATTTTAGATGTTTATTTTGTAATGATTGCCCTAAGGTGGGTTTCATGTTCAGTCATTCATCCTTTTCTTCAACAGCTTCAGGCTCAGTTAAAGGTATACTATGCAGGATTTTCCTAAAAAAAAATGATGTATAGACTAATACAAGAATAATCCATCTAAATCATCATTTATGACCCACTAGAAATGTTTGGCAGTGTATGTATCTACAGAGACTCCCTCTGCCCTCTGCGGGACACTTCTGGACATCGACCTTTGGGCAGTGGGTGTGTAGCCCCCAGCCAATAAGAGTGTCTCCGTCTCTCTCCTCTGCTCCGCTCTGCTCTCTGTCTCTGTGTCATGGATGTATAAAGAGCAGCGGGTCTGTGTGTGTCTGGGGCTGAACTACACACACACACACACACACACACACACACACAGAGCAGAGCAGAGCAGAGAGGCCACAGTGGACAGGATGAAGCTCTGCATTGACTAACAAACTAAATCTTGCAATGCTGCACCTTCCCAGAGGGTTCAGCAGAGGAAAATAACATTTTATTTGTCTGATTCTTTGTTCTTGCTGCTGCTACTCCCTCCCTTCATTTACTCTCTAGCTCACTCGACCACCCTCTCTCTCTCTCTCTCTCTCTCTCTCTCTCTCTCTCGCTCGACTTCAAGAAGCTGCTGAAACAAAGACTGATGAGTTTTACATAATTGTGTTTTTTTGTGTTGACATTTCTTTGGTTGCAACCAGTTGTTTTTTTCTGCCTTATCATTGAGACATTCGGTGATGTTATTATTTGACTTTTTCTCTTGTAATGTTGATTTATCGTCATTTATTTTATGGTTGATCCCAACAAGACTACCAACCACACTGTGGAGGCTAACAAGGGTCCAAACACATTCAGCCAAAACATGATTCCACAGGAATCTATCAGGTTACATAGCAAAATATGTGGAGGATAAATCCCAACAATTTTGTGGTAAAACAGCATTTTTACAGGCCAAACCATTCAGTGGATGTTTTTTATCCGATAAACTGCACAAAATAAGTTATGACAGTGAAAAAGAAACCTTGGATATTTGTTGCATATTGTGAAACCTGAGATAGACTGCAGGGCCTCTGAAGGATTTTATATAATGAGACATTGTTAATGTTTTAACCTCTGACAGTACACATGAATGGTGTTTGACGTGTACAGAATGTTAGTTTCCATTATCCAGCTTATAAATATTATTTTGTTGCATAACAACTATATTTTGCTGCTTAATAAACATTAAACATACTGTAAAATGATGGCACTGACAACACATCTTAACTGTGTGCAACACTGCAACAATGCAACTAACAGTTTGTAAAGTAAAGCAGTTCCATGACTGTGTGATACTCACCAGTTTCTTCTGTTTCAGCCTCTTCAGTCTCATCTTCATCATCATCATCATCATCATCATCATCACCATCAGCCTGTCCGATCTCCTGTTCATCCTCATCTGTGTCTGCCTCAGTCTTTGTTGCCTCCTTCTGGACATTGAATGCTGCTGCAGTGGAGGCTACTAATAAAGAAACACAGCACAGCACAGGTCCAAAAATGTAAAAAATTTTGGGGAAACATCAGCTGGACTTGCAAAAAAAAACAACAATTCACACAATTCTATTCAAAAATAAAGAATTTTGTTTAATTTTATTCAATTTTGTGTTGTTTTTTTGTTTGTTTTTATTGTTTTTTTTTACTGTACTGTTTTTGGCCTACTTTTTAATCCCTTTCTCCTTCCCTATAACATATTACTGCTTTAATATTGATACAATATTTTATAGAAGGACGATTAAAATGTCACTGTCTGTCAAATGTCACAACCAACCTAGTTGCCCAACAACAGCCCGGTTGGGGAGTTTTTCCTTGCTGCTATCGCTGAGTGCTGCTCATGGAGGACTGTTGGTTCTCTACAAATTAAAGAGTACAGTCTAGACCTGCTCCATGTGAAAAGTACCCTGAGATGACTTTTGTTGTGATTTAACGCTATAAAATAGGAATTCAAGTGAATTATCTCTGTTGTCTGATGAAGATGATTTGAAACACACACAGAAACAGCCAATCAGAAATAAGCATCCTGTCTGGCCATGGCATGCTTTAATGTAATCAGAAAAAAACCAAACTGCTTTATTTTAATTATGTTTGCATATATATTTATTGTTTGAGTCTTTACACACCTGAATGTGCTAATTACTACACTGAGTTTACATATTTCAAGTCTTAAAACAGCAATCAGGAGCAGCAAATGATCAGTGAAACATGTTTTTCTTGCTGTAATCACTCACTGACCATTAGAAGATCTCCTTCATAATGCACTTACAAAGTGCTCCTTCAGTGCAAAAATGTATTTAAGTTTATCTGAAGCTAATAAGAAGCTTCAAATCATCCAAATGAATCAAATCAAGTAGATATCTTTCAACGTTACAGTCTTTTTAGTGCCAAAGTCCCTCTTTTTGTTTCTATACTTCCACCTGCAGCTCAACAGGGAAACACAAAGCCTGTAAATGTGTCAGACATCCACTTGATATGACAAACTCAGAATGTACACACATTTATTTTGAAAGCAACAAACTGTGCTCTACTTCACCTGTTAGCAAGACGTCTTTATCATACTCATCTTCCTTATCTTCATCATCGTCTTTTTCATCTTCGTCATCCTCTAGGGAAGCTAAGGACTCCGATGTGAGCTCATCCTTATCAACTGTTTCCTCTTCTTCATCAAATGTGAACTCAAATGAGCTGGTGTCAAAGTCATCGACTTTATCATCATCATCATCATCATCATCATCAGTTGTGTCATAGGAGATGTCATCGCTGAAGTCAGTCTCTCTGACAGACTCTTCATCTGTTTTGAGAGAGACATCATAGTCGTCATCACCTAAGACTCCGCTGTCTGTGCTTTCAAAGGGTGAAACATCCACTTCTTCCTCCTTGTCGTCGTCATCTTCGTCTTTGTCATGCACGTCCTCCTCGTGGGCGTGCTCGAAATCGTCAAAGTCACTGTCAAAGTGGAGCTCCTCGTCTTTGAAGTCGCTGTCTTCCTCATCATCTTCATCATCTGCAAAGTGGTCGGATGAGGCAACAGAGATGTCCTCTTCTGATTGGTCCAGATCATCATCATCATCATCATCATCCTCCTCCAGAGAGTCTTCACCCAGTTTGATGTCTTCTTCCAGGTGTTTGAAGTCTTCGTCATCGTCATCAACAGCAGACAGTGGAGGGAGCTCCTCCTCCTCTGTGAGCTTGTGAATGTCAACATCATCATCATCATCATCATCAGTGGTGAAAGGAGGAAGATCCACGTCGTCTTCAGTGTCTTCTGCAATGATGTCATCGCTATCAGATGATACGACACCTTCGGCTAATCTGTCAGTTTCATCGTCATCATCCACCACCCTCTCTTCCTCCTCCTTCGCCTCCTCCTCCTCCTCCTCTGCCTCCTCCTCGCTGGAAAGAAGTTCAGATTCCGTGACATCTGAGGTGTCAATGAATGCATCGTCACTGGTATCATCATCATCATCGTCATCTTCATCCTGTTCCCCTTCATCATCATCGTCATCTTCTTTTTCAAGGAGAGTTACGTCTTCGTCGCTGTCTTTGATGTCAACAGGTACGTCGGACTCGGAATCAGCGGACACAGCTAACTCTTCGTACTCAGAGGAGGAACTAGGTTCAGGAGAAACTTCATCATCATCATCCTCAGCAGACTCTTTTACATCATCATCATCATCATCTTCGTCAACAGCACCTGCCTTCTCTTCCCCCTCCCCTTCTTCTTCATCATCATCATCATCATCATCACTGTCTTTGTCAGACGCTTCTTTTGCGTCTTCTTCTTCTTCATCATCATCTTCATCAGTCACAGGCGCAGGTGCAGCCGCTTCAGGTTCCGTTTCCTCCTCCTCATCTTCATCCTCTTCATGCTCCACTTCAGCAGCCGCCTCCTCCTCCTCTTCCTCCTCTTTCTCTGCCTTCACCTCCTCCTCCTCCTCCTCCTCCTCCTCCTCCTCCTCTTCCTCTGCCTTCACCTCCTCCTCCTCTTTATCTGCAGCTGCTTCAACTGGTCCTTCCTCCTTCTCCTCCTCCTCCTCCTCCTCTCCCTCTTCTGCTCCTTCATCCTCCTCCCCCTCCTCCTCATACTCCTCCTCATATTCCTCCTCCTCATATACGTCTTCCTCGTCATATTCTTCATCCTCATCATATTCATCCTCATCATACTCCTCTTCCTCCTCTTCTGCATACTCATCCTCCTCCTCCTCCTCCTCCTCCTCCTCCCCAGCAGCCTCCATTTTGTCTCCCTCCTGTTCTTCCTCCTCTTCATCCTCCACAACTTCAACCACTGGTAGCGTCTTGGCTTGCATCCCTATAACTACAAGAAACACATTGATGTTATTGGAACTGTCACAGTAATGACACATTAAATAAACGACTGAATGAAGACTTTGTAGCTGTGTCACACGTCTCTTTTTGGAGGTTTTGGAGACCTGGAAGTTCACAGATGATGTTGAGATAAATGAGTTACATGAAGCAGTCCAATAACTTCACAATAGATTTGTTATTATATGCTACTGATGTTAAAGGACTACATTGAAACTTTAACATTTAAATCAATTTGGCATCTTATATTTTATCTAGCAACAGGATTAATAGTGTGACCCAGATTTCTTAAAGAACAAGTTCACATTCAGATTCAGATATGAATATTGGAACAGGTTTCGCTTGCTATAATCATTCCTGTTGTTCATACTGGCCATTAAAAAATCCCTTCTTAAAGTGATTCTGATGTAAGTTATAGAGGAAAAAATCCACATTCCTCACAGTCCTGTCTGTGCAAAAATGATTTTAAAAAACAAAAAGAGGACATTTTGTACTGAAGAGACTATCCATATCCTCTTGATTTGACTAATTTTGAGGTTTGAAGGGATATTATAATGGCCAGTAACAACAAAAGGAACGATTACAGAGAGCAAAATGTGTATGTAAACATGTAAACAATATTACATGTCAATAAACTATCAATGCTGCAAAACTGCAAAAGTCCCAGTTGACATAGTGGATTTACACCAAATAAATGATATCTTATACAACAATGTAATAATAAAGTTAGTTACACAGCATAAATAAGATGTAATCAATACGGAAGTCATCTCTGTAGTTTAAGAGGATGCTAACACTTAGCTTGTGAAGAAGCTATTAAAAGAAAATTAGCATCTGATCAATCAATTCATTAGTAAGGACCACACCATCAACAAAATACATTTGGATGATGTATTGAGGAAAACAATTGATGTGCATAGTTCCTCTGGTTGCTAGCTGTACTGTGGGGAAGCTTATGGGGAATCCACCATAGCAACAGCAGACCCCCAAAAACCTCCAGTTACTTAAGGTACAATTAAGAACTTTGAGATCTGAATGGGTGTAGCAATAGTCTGTTGGGAGGAATGATGGCCATGAATTGTATGAAGGCTGAAGTGGTGGCTCTGATCCTGAAGGAGTGGCAAAATGAATGGGAGAAATGCCAGACAAGTACATTACGTGGCAAACAAAGACCCAACATTCCCCCATGAGCAAGCACTTGGCAACGACAGCGAGGAAAAACTCCCCTTTAACGGGTAACCTCAAATAGAACCCAGGCTCAAGGAGGGCAGCTATCTGCCTTGACCGGTTGGATTGAGAGAGAGTGAGAGGGTGTCATCTTAGACATGAGATAAGTCCAAAAAGCAGCTTTGGGTAGAGTGAGGAGTTGATGCCGTGAATTCAGAGATGTATGAGCAAACTAAAGAATGCAAGTGAGAACGTGACTTCTAGACTATGAGCAACATGAGAAATGCAATATCTGGAGTAGATGGTGTGGATGCTGACTGACGGCAAGTTGGCAGTAAGAGGAAGGTGGTGAGCATTTTTATCTCATTCTTGGCGTAAAAGTTCTCTGAGGAGTGAAATTAAATGAGAAAAGTTATAAACCAGGCCTTGCTGTTGGTTAAGAGTTTACAGAAGAAGTTGATACCACTAAGGTTAACATGGATGGTATGTGTTTGATGGCCATCATAGAAGGGGTGTAGGTAATGAATCGTCATAGAAATGAGATTGAACAATGGGTAGGTTATGCTGTAAATGTTGTGAAGCAATGATGCTGGGTAGATCTCATGAATAGCTGGAGATGTTTTAGGGAATTTTACTGCAACTGTGCAATTTAACGGGAGGAAATCTTGAACAGAACCGGGCTCTAGGTGGGTGGCCATATCCCTTGACCAGTTGGATTGAGAGAGAGTGAGAGGGTGCCATCTTAGACATGAGATAAGTCCAAAAAGCAGCTTGGGTCAGAGTGAGGAGTTGAGGTGGTGCATTCGGAGAGTATGAGCAAACTGAAGAATGCAAGTGAGAACGTGACTTCTACACTATGAGCAACGTGAGAAATGCAATATCTGGAGCAGATGGTGTGGATTCTGACTGACAACAAGTTGGCCATAAGAGGAAGGTGGCCATCATAGATGGGGCGTAGGTAATAAATCGTCATAGTGATGAGGCTGAACGACAGGTAGGTTATGCTGTATATGTTGTGAAGCAATGATGCTCGGTAGATCTCATGAATAGCTGGAGATGTTTTGGGGAATTTTACTGCAACTGCATGATCTCAGCTGACCATTTGGAGGAGAGCCATCATCTACCATGGAAACCCCCAAAACCAGCAGAAAGTACAGCATCCATGGAGACTGATGTTGTCTGGGGCGTGTCTGCCATTTTTGTTGGGATTGGGCAGCAGGGGGCGCTGGCATCCCAGTACCAGATGCCCTGACTCGAGTTGGCTGCTGCAGTTACTGAATGGGGGCAGCAGGGGGCGCTGGCATCCTAGTGCCAGGTCCCCCTCAGAAGGCTGGTGTTGAGATTGCCGCAGCTGGATGGTGGAGGGGCACTGGTATGCCAGAGGCCCCGACTATAGCCAGCTGATGAGGTTGCTGGAAGCTGGTGGCAGAGGTGCTGGCATCCCAGTGCCAGATGCTCTAACCATGGCTGGAAGTGGATGACAAGGGGGGCTCTGGCATCCCATTGCCAGATGCCCCAACTATAGCTGCATGTTTAGGTTGCTCGAAGTTGGTGGTGGGGGGTGCTGACATCCCTGTCTCATTTGCCCTGGATGATGTAGGCAGCTGGTGTTTGTTTTGATAAACTTGCTACCCAGTGCTTTTAACAGCAGAAATTACTCAAGTGACTCTAGATCAGTTTTTTGGGGAATTGGCAACCAGGTGCGCATAACGATGGAAATTATGATTAAGTGATGTTAGATTACTGCTATTACTAACTTGCAACACAGTACATGTAACCACATCCCAGTGCTGGGGACCCCTGCCCAGGCCAGCTGCTGTTGCTGGAGAATGGAGGCAGCAGGGGGCACTGGCATCCCAGTGCTGGAGACCCCTGCTGAGGTGAGCTACTGCAGATGGTGGATGGAGGTGGCAGGGGGCGCCGGTATACTGGTGCCAGAGACCTCCACCAAGGTGAGCTGCTGCAAATGGAGGAAGGAGGCAGCAGGGAGTGCTTGCATCCCCGAGCCAGAGACCACTGCTGGGGATAGCTGATGCAGATGGAGGATGGAGGTGGCAGGGGGTGCCAGTATCCCAGTGCCAGAGACCTCCAGCAAGGTGAGATTCCGCAAATGGAGGATGGAGGCGGTGGGGGGCACCAGCATCCCGGTGCTGCAGATCCCCCTGCCAAGGTGAGCAACTGCAAATGGAGGAGAAAGGCAATGGGGGCTGTTAGCATCCGGTGACAGAGGCCCCCACCAAGGCCAGCTGCATTTAATGGAGAATGGAAGCAGTGGGGGACACCCACATCCCAGTGCTGGAGACCCCTGCTGAGGCTAGCTGCTGCAGATGGAGGATGGAGGTGGCAGGGGGTGCTGGCATCCCAGTGCCAGAGATCCCTGCTGAGGCTAGCTGCTGCAGATGGAGGATGGAGGTGGCAGGGGGTGCTGGCATCCCAGTGCCAGAGACCTCTGCCAAGGCGAGCTGCTGCAAATGGAGGAGGGAGGCAATGGGGACTGTTAGCATCCGGTGACAGAGGCCCCCACCAAGGCCAGCTGCTTTTAATGGAGAATGGAAGCAGTGGGGGACACCCACATCCCAGTGCTGGAGACCCCTGCTGAGGCTAGCTGCTGCAGATGGAGGATGGAGGTGGCATGGGGGTGCCGGCATCCCAGTGCCAGAGACCTCTGCCAAGGTGAGCTGCTGCAAATGGAGGATGAAGGCGGCTGGGATGCTGGCATCCCCGAGCCAGAGACCACTGCTGGGGATAGTTGATGCTGATGCAGGGATGTGGGGGGGCGCCCACATCCCTGCTGAGGCTATCTGCTGCAGATGGAGGATGGAGGTGGCAGGGGGTGCCGGCATCCCGGTGCTACAGATCCCCCTGCCAAGGTGAGCAACTGCAAATGGAGGAGGGCAGCAATGGGGGCTGCTAGCATCTGGTGACAGAAGCCCCCACCAAGGCCAGCTGCTTTTAATGGAGAATGGAAGCAAATGGAGGATGGAGGCGGCAGGGAGCACCGGCATCCTGGTGCTGGAGATCCCTGATGAAGCTAGCTGCTGCAGATGGAGGACGGAGGCAGCGGGGGGCACCAGCATCCTGGTGCCGGAGACCCCCACTGAGGAGAGGTGCTGCAAATGGCGTCGGCATCCGAGTGCCAGAGGCCCCTGCCAAGGCCAGTTTCTGTCGATGGAGAATGGAGGCTGCATGGGGAGCCGGCATCCTGGTGCCAGAGCCCCAGCTTGGGGAGGCTGCCGCAGTTTCTTGGGAGTAAACGGCAAGGGGCGCCAGCATCCTGGTGCTGGGGTCCCCCGCCATTATAGGCTGTTGTGAAGGTTGGCACTGATAGGCATTGGTTGTTGTGGCACTTGCAACCTGGTGCATGCAATGACAGATGTTACAGAAGTGACATTTGATGTTAGATTAGTTGTATTTGTAGCTTGCAACCTGATGCATGTAACAGCAGATGTCACTGAAATGGCATTAGATGAGTTGTATTAATAACTTGCAATGACAACCGTTACTGAAGTGATGTTTGACTTAGTATTAGTAACTTGAAACCCAGTACACATAACGATAAATGTTACTGATATAATGTTTGAGTAGTTGTAGTATTTAGCTATCCAGTGCATGGCACAGACAATACTTAAACGTTAGATTAATTGTAGTGGTAACTTGCAACCTGCTGCATGTAAAGATGGATCTTACTGATATGATGTTAGAGTAGTTATAGTATTTGGCGACCCAGTGCACATCACGGCAGACATTACTGAAGTGACATTAGATTAATTCGGTTTGTATGGTAACTAGTGACCAGATACACATAACAATAGACCTTACTGAGGTGACGTAAATTAGCAACTAGCTACCTGGTACCAGTAACTATGAATGTCATTAAGTGACATTATAGTTTGATTAGTTATTTGCAGTCCAGTGCAATAACATTTGATTAGTTAATATTAACTACTATCCAGTGCACACGGTGATAGAATTTACTGAAGTTACATTAGATCAGTTGTATTAGTAACAGGCTAGCTGGTCTGGTAACTATGATGGAACTTTAGGTGCATTGGTGATGTTTGCTGCACAGGGGGAAATACAACCTGGCCCCCAGCAGGGGGTGCTGATGATGCAGGCTGTGGCCGTGGAGGCAGCAGTGGATCTATGACATCACGCTTGCTGACTCTAGCAATGAGATCCATGATTGTTGTTGATGCTGGACCCCGTTGGGGGTGCTGATCATGCAGGCTGTGGCCATGGAGGCAGCCGTGGATCTGTGACGGCACGATTGCCAACTCTGGTGGTGATTGGCTCTGGCTTTGAACCCAGAAGTGCAGGAGGATCGGTCATGGGATCCATAATTGTTGTTGACACTGAATAGAGATGAAACAGTCTGACTTTATTGTCACTGTGGTTGAAGGGAATGCCTACCCTTACGAGAAGTGTTGGAGGTGGGTGACCATTGAGTCTCTGATGTTGGGCTCCATTTGTGGATGTAAAGAAAGCTGAATCAAGAGGAGGGCACACTGTGGGTTCACTGTGATGGGTAGTGACCCGGACTGTGGGCAGTTGATGAGAAGTTGAAGCCGCCTGTTCCCGTGGCTATGACCGTTGTGTCCGCAGTTTTCGGCCCTCACTGACAGAGGAGAGGAGGCCTGAGATCTCCCGGGAAGCAGAGGGTCACATTAGGAGAGCATGAGTGGAGGTGCCATAAGGCCAGTATTTGCACTGTTGAGCGCAGCAGCTCCGCTTGGACGCTTGGCTTTGGTCTGACTGTTGTGTTGTGGTTGGAGGGGAAGTGGTTTCAATGAATCTTCATCCGAATCGGACGTCTTGTAGTTCATGATGAGTTGACTTTGTGAATCGAAATTCCAGCCTTTGTCCAAGTTTTTATGATGTAATCATGCGATTAGGCGAGGAGTACGGTTTCGACTGTCAAGAAATCTGAGACGTAACGGCTAATATCTGGTGGTCGCTTGAGCTTGTTTCTGAGAATTGGACTGAGACTGCATGTACGTGAAAATAAGAATACAAGAGCGGAACAAAAGGAGAGGTTTAGGTGGTATTTATAGGATCGCGGGAAGTAACGTAGTTGAGGTGTGGTCCTCCTCCCAAAACTTCTCTTAATAGCTTCAATAACAGATATTTCCCTGTTCATGATGTATGTAAACAGACAAGAGGTACATACCTTTACTTCGGGACGGTAGAAATTCTCCTACAACACAAAGAAAGGAATGGAAATCAGCAACAAAAGAAAACAAAACAAAAATACAGATTTAACTGGATCCATCCAGCATGCGACAGTATGGACATCCATTCACATACAGTACATTGACAGGTTTTGCAGTTTTAATAGCTTAGTGGCAGCTGTTATCGAGGGAAGTTTGACAGAATCAAACCAGCTTCTTTGGGATTTAAGTATATTAGTGCAGCAGAATAATAAGACACAACACCTAAGTTTAACTTTTGTTGAAACACTGGTTGAGTACTGTTGTTGCCTCCATTAGTTTACTGTTACTGGGGATCAGGAACAAGATTGTGATTATCCATTAGATTATCTATAAAAAGTTAATCTACATGATTATAGAAAATAGCATTTTATAAAGTACCTTTTGCTTTCTTAATCTTCACCTCCACTTCCTCCTGCTCCTCCTCCTCCTCCAACCATCTTGAATCTTTGAGATGGTTCATAGATTAAGTCAGCTTGAAACTACCACCATAATAATGATCACGTCTATGACCATGTTGTCACCTATAGGGTATGTCTTTCTACAGTCCCTCATACACATGCTTTCTGTGAGTTTACAACAAAACAAAAGTAATTGAACTACGTGTGTGAGGGTAGCAGCTTCTTCCTATGGCATCATTATCCATCACACAAATCTTCACAAAGGTTCTTGCCCCATAAAGTCAAGTAAATAAAAAATGCAATACATATGCTGTTCAGTACATGTAAATTACTGTAGTCAAAGCATCGGTGGGTCTTTGTGAATGATGATGAAACGTTTAGATTTTTCATGTTGATGATACACTGTATGTAAAGAACAGCACATGTAATGCAGCGCAGCATGAACAAGGTGTTCATATAGCATCCAGCAAGGCTTCATTTCATTCCTGCAGCTGAATGAATGATCATTGCAAGAGGAAATGAAATAAGTACAAACCTTTTTTTCTCACTGCGTATAGATTTCCTATTGAAGAGGAGAAAGAAATTAACAAAAGCACTGTAACATCATGATTTTATCAGATAAACTAAATCCCAGACGTTCTTTTTGTATCTCTTATGGAAGCTTTATGTGCTCTGAGAGTGAGTGTACCGTCATCTTCTTCGGGAGCAACCAGGCTGGCAGCAAATTTTAATATCGCACTGAACACATTTGTTGTTTCTTCCATGGCGTAGTTCACCGCGTTCACAGGGTCTGAGCTGATCTTGGCAAGGCCTCCTGGTTGAGCAGGAACATGAAGACAAACACACAAACACATCAGTTGATTTAGACACTCGTTAAGTTAAAAATTACAATCATACAGTTGATTCCCTGGTTATTCTTGACCAAGCCAAACAAATCCAATTTCAGTTTCTGAACTCTCACTCAGTGCTCTGTTATAAGTTTTACCTGCGTTGAGGAAATTTCCACGATCATAATCTCTAAAGCAAAGGGTTAAACTGGGGTTGGAGCTACAGGAGTTGAACTCAAAAAGCTGAAATCTGGATTTTAGGAATTGATCAGTGTCATATTAAGAGCAGAGCTTACCCAACTCCCAGTTTAACCACAGCAACAGGCCTTCCGTACAACATATTATTGTGCAAAAGCATTTTATAATTCACACTGACCCTGAATCATCAAGTTATTAGAGATGCATTTCAGTCTGCTTTTACTGTAGATATAACGCCATATTATAAAGGTGTTTTTTAAAAGGTTTCTCAACAGGAAACACAGAGTTTGTGAGATAATTTCATTAAACAGACAGAAAGATTTGTAAGAATCTTCCACAGTTTCTGTGATAGTTTGATGAAGGAGGGCCAGTGTTCCCAGTGCAACCACCACGGAAACATGTTTGTTTTGAATCAGGGCAGTCAAACCAATCAGAAGGAAGGTTCGGAAACTGCGTGAAAGCTGAACATTAAATTAGTGTTTTCATGTAGCTACTATTAACTGCATCAATCAAATGTATTTCCACTTCTGATTTTCATCGTTCTAAGACGCCCACAACACTGAATCCAACCATATCTTCACAAAGAGCAAACAGCTAAACTATACACTGGGAAAAATAGTTTATATAAATATATATAAAATATATATTATAAAAAAAACACATTATAAAAAAACACATAAATATCAGAAAAACATATCAGTAAGATGCATTTAAAATAGATTTGCTTTTGTGAATATCCAAAATATATATGCAAAACAAGATAAATCAAAATCTTCTGACATGTCTGCCTTCAAAATACATCTTACTGATATATTTTTCTAATATTTTTTCTGTTTTTTGATGTTTGTGATCAATTAAATCAAACTCACCTGAAGTTCAAATATTTAAAACCATCTTTTTCTTTGAAATCTAAATATTTGTGATGGTCTCTAAATATCTGAACATTTGTTTTTACACTTAAATATGCATAACATAAAAAAATACAAGATAAACATGCTAAAGGAAGGATACATAAATGTCTTTTCTACACAATAAACTACAAACTACTCATAACATCATAGCATACTACTTCATATCTGATCACTTACTGTCAAAATCAACTGAGTGCAAAATCAGACAGAAATGCAGAAATAAAACCGCCTGCATTCAACAACCTCCTACAGTCAGCTGTGAAGCAGGTTCTAACATTGATAACCAATATTAGCAGTCAATGTTAGCTTATTAGTAGTTTTTATCTGCAGCTCCAGAAAAAGCTCCTGGTCTGAGGTTAGTAAGGTGCCTTGCCTCTATGCCCTGATTCCTTTAAAACCTTCCTGTCAGCAGAAGGCGGATGACCTGGTTGGATGAGAAACAGTGGCAATAAGCAAAGAAATCAAGCACCGTGGTGAGGCAAAAAGAAGAAGAAAGAGGTTAAAAGGAAGGAGAAGGAGAGATGCTGTAAAGCGTTTCTGTGTTAACGCTGTGATTGGATGATAACGATAAAGATATAACACACTACTACTTGTGATAAGAAAGCATAGATTTTAATCAAAACTGTGGCTGAGAGGACAAAAGTTGATATTTCTCTTAAAATCAATGCACATATGATGTGAATGTATGCACTGCTGCTGCTTTACTGAGAATCATTTGTAATAATTAAGGAAATGAAGTGTTAATGAAGGAAGATGTTCTTGTTAGAGTTGTGGAAGTGTTAAGTTTAAGTATTGTTATTTAAGTTCTTTTTTAATATTATAAGGAGAAATTTAACCAGTGCTTGCAACGTAGTGAGATCACAAGAGAAAGATGGGAACAAAGTAAATTTATAGATCTAATACCAATGCAGTTCAATGTGCTGTACAGACACAAAAAGATATAACATCATACAGAAGTAAAAGAAAAACTTATGTGTTTAACTAGTTACAATTTACTGATGCTGTGATGTTAAACAGTCATGAAATTACTGCTCTTCATGGTAAAATAACATTGAGTTTCTGGAACATGTTTATCTGACTGTTGCTTTTTTGTGATTTATATACCGTTGGGATGTTGAATGTCTATGCTGAACAGTTTCATAACTTTAGGTTAACATGTGAATGCATGAATGTATATGAATGCTCCCTGCAGGTCACAAAAACACAGAGCTTGGACTGTATCCAGAAGAGCCTCAGAATGAAAATATAAACCTGTACATGTGCCTAATGTGTTCACATTAAGAAGCTAAAAAGAAGCAGGTGTTTTACTTGTATGACACTTCTTTCCTTAGTCCTTAAACGTTCTGCCAGAATCCACTAGCAGTCATGCTAATTATGATGTAATTCATGACATTGCTGACAATATAAACATGACATGAAGTTACAAAAACACCTTCTCAGTGGACATCTACTTTCTCGCTCCTGTTCTTCAGATCTGTACCATCCATGCTGAAACACTGCAAGCCGAACCGACCCTTCTTGTGGTCCAGTGCTCAAACTAAAGACTAAATAAACAACCTCCGTGGAAATAAATCTTGTGATCACTTTATAATCAAACTTGATAATCTATGAATGCAGTGCAAAATCCTTAGACATTACAATACCATCCTTGACATGGAGAAAAATAGCGTTAATCACACTTTGTTGTAGAAAACTAGACTATATATATATGATAATTCTAAGTTAAGTTACAGCCTGTAGGTAGCCTGGTTGCTGAACTTCTGATGAGTGACACTTCAGAGTTAGTTTGGAGCTGATGTTATGTGCCAACATCACCACAGAGCTGGCTGGAGCGCCGCTAACTGGAGCTGAAAGCTGTTAAAAATTCAATTCAAATTCTAACCCTCAAAACTGGCAGCCATTTATGAACCAGAGCCAGTCCACATTTGATCCTCTGGTGCCAAAACGCAGCCAAGTGAGCCAAACGTTTAGCCACACTGTGCCTGACTTGTCTGGCTGAGTAAAAGCTGGCTGTGTCAACATGTATTTATAAAACTCAACCTGGCAGTTTATTCCCAAATTTCAAGTTGAGCAGAAACTAAAACTTCTTCCACTACACTGTAGCTCTTCTTCCTCAGCGTCTGTTTATATTGAACGCACACTTTTTTACGTGAAAGGTGAGAGGTGACAATGAGCCAGAGGTGCAAACGAACGACAGTCACCTCTCTTTACCTGAAAACGTCTTGTAGTCCATCAGATCAAACATGATGACAAAAACACAAGACCACGTAATGACGAGAGCCAGGACCAAGATCCAGGCCAGCGGCGAGCTGAAGGTAGCGTAGAGGTCGTCTGTGAACGTTTTCTTGGACGACCGCGTGAGTGGCGTCACGGCGTCTCCGTTCTTGCTGTCGATGACCATGGTGGTCGTGGTGGTCGTGGACCGAGCTGAGGAGAGAAAAGCATCAAATATCAGCAGCGGTTGAAACTTTTGTTGACATACCGCTGTTTGTGGTGTTGAGGAGAGGTGTTTCTAATATTTTGTCCACCTCAGTTATATCAGTGAGGGTGATGCAACATCGTTCAGCAACACTGCAAACCACAGTTTCGAAATTGACCATAAAAATGAATCAAACCGGTGAACTTCTTGTGTTTTGTTTCCTGTTTTTTGGGGGGTGAAAGAATGAAGTCTCTCATCATGAGAAGACAAAATACTGTAATTATTCTGTGATTCTGAGGGATTGTTTGGCACTTTGTAATGTGAGGATCAAGGGGAATTTTGCAATCAGGCCTTTCCTCTAATGATCTAATGATCACAAGCAAACAGCACATCTCTTCTCTGCAGCTTTCTGTGCTGTGAGGAAGTGAGAATACATTTACTGTTTCTCTTCCCTGTTTGGAAATGATTACATGGCCTTGTTATACACTCACAGACCTAAATATAAACCTCCTTCCTCACTCTGTGTTCTCTGCATACAGCAGTAACTCACTACAGATTACCAACAATAGGCTTGATCTCACAGCATAATCGCGGGTACGATAATTAAACAGCAGTGGGTAGAATAATAATGTTCCACATTGTTTGGGATAAAAGCAGAAAACCAAACACAGAAGTAAAAACTAGAACAGCATGAAACAGAAATGAACAAATAAACTACAACAACAGTTCACAGCAGGCCAAGAGAGAGCAGGAAGGAAATAAATGAAACTGTCAAAGAGCTTGAATACGCCTTGAATGGACCTGAGCAAACGTCACCTCATTAAAGCATTCGCCCTCCAGGAGGCTGCTGCATCACCGCTGATCTGTGATGAGTTATGAACATCAACAGTGAGATAGAAGAACATTATGATAGGATCCTTTTTGGATGCTATAACAACACTTTAATAGTTTAGAGAGTCTAAAATCTGGTCCAATGCTGCAAAAAACAGTTTATTTTTCAGGTCACTGTGTATGTTTGACTTTATTCAACCTCACAGAAAACATCTTGGCATTAAAACTGCATTTGAAGACTTTAAACCACCAGGAGACAGAAAAACACCCAAACAGGCTGACAGATTAACAGTCACCACATCACCAGCATGAAGTTGTTATGCTAACATGTTAGCAGCAGCTACCTCAATCCAAACATTTAACAAACACAGAGAAACATTAGAATTCATTTGCAGTCGTGTTTCTGGATGTTTTTATCTCTGCTTTAGTCTCAACCTGTCATTACAAAGATAAACTGGTGGATGATATTGTTCCTTTTTTCTGTATTATGTACAAAACACTCACATTACACAGAGCAGTTTTAAGTGGAGCTGCAACGATTGACAGAATATTTGATAAACAAATAGTAATTAAGTAATTTTTCATGCAAAAATGACAAACATTTGTTGGTTCGGTGCTCCCAGATTTGAGAATTTGTTGCTCTTCTTCATCATTCATTATTATTAATTTCATATTTTGAGGTTTTTGACAGTTTGTCAGACAAAATAAGACATCTGAGGACGTCACTTTGGACTCCAGGATGCTGTGATGAGAGTTTTTCCCCATTTTCTGATGTTTTATAAACCAAATGATCAATCGATGACTTTCGCTTGTGCTCTGAGATATTATAACAGGCATTTCTCACTGTTTTCAAACATTTTATAGATTAATCATGAAAATAATCTGCACAATTATTATTAACTGAATACAGATTGAATTTTCTTCAATAGGCCTGTTTGTTGCTAGGCTACAGTGCTGCTCTGTGGTAACAACTAGATAACTGTTTTCCTTTATGTAGCACTTTATTAGCGTTGCCTTTTTATTAAAAATGTATTTAATCTAGCAGTGTTAATATACTGTATATGGGCACCTTTTTCAGTATGTGTATATTTTAAGCACTCATTCATATTTCAAGTTATATTGTCGACCAGACCTGTGATAAATGGGGGTCCACTTCCATTTAAGAGACAGAGGGTCGTAACATCAATCAACTGTTTAATTTTAGACAATGTTCCCAACATGCTTTTGGTTTTGTCACTTTCATAATCTGGCACCAGTGCAATCGTCTTTGTGTTTTCAGTTGCTTTCTGTAATAAGAGACAACAAATACTGTCCAATAACACTTGTTTTCAACATTTGTGCATACTTTATATTAAAGACATGTAAAAATACTCTGCGTGGAACAATAATGTGTGCGTCTGATATGTTTATTTGGTTGTTTTTTTTACACAAATGCGCAAATGTATGAATGTTAAATCAAACTCTGCACATACATCATTCTGCACAGATACAAATAATAATAATAATAATAATGATAATAATAATAATGCAGGACAATGGGTTAGTTTTGTCCTGTAAAGTCAGTTACAGTTTAGCTGCTAATGTCATTGTGTGTGTGTGTGTGTGTGTGTGTGTGTGTGTGTGTGTGTGTGTGTTACAAGGGCTCACACCACCTGTTGACTCCCTTCAGCTCTCTGTTGGCAGCTGCCGTCGGTTACTCTGTTACTGCTGACTCAAACAGCTTAGCAGCGCTCTAAACACACACACACACACACACCTCCGTCTGACTTCATCACTTTGATTCTAACAGGTCCGTTCAAAATATAACTCACCTCATATAACATATCGAGGGACGGTTGTGATTGTGAGTAACCGGATGGCTGCTTGATTTATGGTTTAAGCGAATGTGACAAAATGTTAATTGAGTCAGAGAGAGCATCAAACACCAAGCACGCATTTCCTGCTGAGCTTTAACTAAAGTAAAAGTAACATAATTCAATATTTTAAAAAGAAAAACAAACATCAAAATCATTCTGTGGCTGTTTGTCCTCCTAACCAGAATAAAATATCTTAACAACCACTGACCACACTGCTATGAAATGTGGTTCAGATACCTCCTGGATCCCAAAGGATGATTCTGGGAGCAGATTTTGGTGACTGTTCAACTGGCTGTTCATCTAGCACCACAAGGAGAAACCCAGCATCTCAAACTGACCCAACATTGTAGTCACTGAGCTTGAAACTAAAGGAAAGTAATAAAAAAGCTTGAAATTGAGGAGTTCCTGGAATCTTTAATCATTTATGTTGTTTCCATTAACAGCTATAGGTGACAGAAAGGACAAGCTCTAACATTCACACAAGCAACTTTCACATTTAATCAGGCCAAAGGTTAATTAGCTACCTAAAACAACACACATTGCTTATGAAATGTGTTTCATATTTTGAAATTCATCTCATGTAATGTAGAAACAGCCACACAATTGAGCAGAAGTCATAATCCTACTATGCTAGCAAGCCGATGCTAACAAACCACCAGGCTAACACTCAACCACCAATAATTTACTTCAACTGACTGTCATACAATATAAAATTTGAAAGTTTTGAAATTCATCTCATGTAATCTAACAATTACGCCACCATTACAAGTCATGTCATATTTCTTTTGTTAGAAGCTACTATGCTAGCAAGCCGATGCTAACAAACAACCAGGCTAACAAACAACCACCAACAATTTACTTCACCTACTCACAAATATGGATGTTTTTTTAAGCTCACATACCTGATAAATGTAAATGTTTAATATCTATCAAGCAAGGTTGGATGGTAATAAATTAGAAAGAGAAAGAACCTGTAAATTTTATTAATGTACACAAACTACACATAGAAATCCCCAAAAATTCAATTGATTCTTATCTATGTCAAAAAAGCTTAAAATTCTGACATTTGAGAAGCTGCAACCAGAAAACTTTGGGCATTTTTAGTTAATACGTGACTTTTAATACGTAACATTTAATCAATTATCAGAATAGTTACTGATCAATTTTCTATTGACAGCTAATCATTGCAGCTGTACTGAGATATTTACATCTAAACAAACTGACCCAGTTACTGAGGTTGTGATCTTTTGGACCTTTTACAGCAACACACAGACACATTAAATCCATATAACTGTACTGGGAGGTGTGGTTTAACTGTGGATAAGTTCACAGTCTGACCACACCTACGGATAGCAGTTTCACTATCAGTAATTTGGGGTGGAAGAAGAAGGAAAAAAGTTTACTCAGGAGTTTTGCTTCCTCTTCTAGACTTTAATGGAAAGAGTTGAACACGTAGTTTAGTGCTCACTTCTCTAACTGGTGGGAACACTGCTGCTTCTTCTTTATAGGAAACTGGCTTAATTCAGGTTCTAACATTTAGTGGAAAACAGCATCAACCAACTAGACAAAAACAGAATTTATACTTACTTTATATTGTCTGCTTCTGCTGACGGTGACAATAGTTGACAATCAAGTTTATTAATTACCTAAATCAATACAGGTTGCTCATGATATGTGTTTCCTAAATAAGGGAAGAGACCAGAATAATGTAATTAATTTGTTAATATAATTATAATTATTTGTTGTGGTTTTTAAGTTCTTGCTTTCGTCCTGTTGGGTGGAACTAAGGCCATATTTTTGGTTTTCTGCTGACTTTGACCTTTTCCCCAAGTGCCACCATCACGCAAACAATTTCCACTGACACACACACAATATCAAAATAAAATAAAATAAAATAAACATTTACTGAATATATTCATACCTTCAAAAAAGGATGAACTATTTTGATTTTGGTCACTCTGTGAGCTTTTCCTCCGGCGAAACTCTCAGATTTGACGTCAACATGTCACACATGATATTATAACACATCATTAAAACATTAATAACCTCTAAATAGCTCCTTCTTCTTCACTTTGATGCCTCTGTTGACTCTCTAAACCCAACTCTAAAAGGTTTGAGCATCCATCTGTGCACAATTCTTCCTTTAATGGCTGACTTGTCTCCACACTGACATTTCTGTTGTTACTCTCACTCA